>OY829915.1:57168205-57768205 GCA_963691935.1 Nephrotoma guestfalica
AGCGTTTAAATTTGATTAAAACGTTGCCCAGTTTTGCTGTAATCAACGATCAAGCTTTCGAGCAATTTCCAGCTACAAATCGAAATCCGTGCTTTCTTTAGCAAATTTGCTCATAATTTCTTCTCCAACATGATATTCTAAGCCATGTTGATCAAATTCAATCAATTTCAGTCGAATAAAAATTTTTTGTTTTTCACCAAATTTAGCAAGGCTAACCCCTTGCCGTTTTTCCAGGCGAAAAAACTCAAAAAAAAATCCGTGCTCCAATGTTGAAAATTTTGATCAATTATGAAAGGTTATACAGTTTTGAATGAATCAGCGTTTAAATTTGATTAAAACGTTGCCCAGTTTTGCTGTAATCAACGATCAAGCTTTCGAGCAATTTCCAGCTACAAATCGAAATCCGTGCTTTCTTTAGCAAATTTGCTCATAATTTCTTCTCCAACATGATATTCTAAGCCATGTTGATCAAATTCAATCAATTTCAGTCGAATAAATTTTTTTTGTTTTTCACCAAATTTAGCAAGGCTAACCCCTTGCCGTTTTTCCAGGCGAAAAAACTCAAAAAAAAATCCGTGCTCCAATGTTGAAAATGTTGATCAATTATGAAAGGTTATAAAGTTTTGAATGAATCAGCGTTTAAATTTGATTAAAACGTTGCCCAGTTTTGCTGTAATCAACGATCAAGCTTTCGAGCAATTTCCAGCTACAAATCGAAATCCGTGCTTTCTTTAGCAAATTTGCTCATAATTTCTTCTCCAACATGATATTCTAAGCCATGTTGATCAAATTCAATCAATTTCAGTCGAATAAAAATTTTTTGTTTTTCACCAAATTTAGCAAGGCTAACCCCTTGCCGTTTTTCCAGGCGAAAAAACTCAAAAAAAAATCCGTGCTCCAATGTTGAAAATTTTGATCAATTATGAAAGGTTATACAGTTTTGAATGAATCAGCGTTTAAATTTGATTAAAACGTTGCCCAGTTTTGCTGTAATCAACGATCAAGCTTTCGAGCAATTTCCAGCTACAAATCGAAATCCGTGCTTTCTTTAGCAAATTTGCTCATAATTTCTTCTCCAACATGATATTCTAAGCCGATAAAATTTTTTATTCAGTCGAATAAAATTTTTTTTGTTTTTCACCAAATTTAGCAAGGCTAACCCCTTGCCGTTTTTCCAGGCGAAAAAACTCAAAAAAAAATCCGTGCTCCAATGTTGAAAATGTTGATCAATTATGAAAGGTTATAAAGTTTTGAATGAATCAGCGTTTAAATTTGATTAAAACGTTGCCCAGTTTTGCTGTAATCAACGATCAAGCTTTCGAGCAATTTCCAGCTACAAATCGAAATCCGTGCTTTCTTTAGCAAATTTGCTCATAATTTCTTCTCCAACATGATATTCTAAGCCATGTTGATCAAATTCAATCAATTTCAGTCGAATAAAATTTTTTTGTTTTTCACCAAATTTAGCAAGGCTAACCCCTTGCCGTTTTTCCAGGCGAAAAAACTCAAAAAAAAATCCGTGCTCCAATGTTGAAAATGTTGATCAATTATGAAAGGTTATAAAGTTTTGAATGAATCAGCGTTTAAATTTGATTAAAACGTTGCCCAGTTTTGCTGTAATCAACGATCAAGCTTTCGAGCAATTTCCAGCTACAAATCGAAATCCGTGCTTTCTTTAGCAAATTTGCTCATAATTTCTTCTCCAACATGATATTCTAAGCCATGTTGATCAAATTCAATCAATTTCAGTCGAATAAAAATTTTTTGTTTTTCACCAAATTTAGCAAGGCTAACCCCTTGCCGTTTTTCCAGGCGAAAAAACTCAAAAAAAAATCCGTGCTCCAATGTTGAAAATTTTGATCAATTATGAAAGGTTATACAGTTTTGAATGAATCAGCGTTTAAATTTGATTAAAACGTTGCCCAGTTTTGCTGTAATCAACGATCAAGCTTTCGAGCAATTTCCAGCTACAAATCGAAATCCGTGCTTTCTTTAGCAAATTTGCTCATAATTTCTTCTCCAACATGATATTCTAAGCCATGTTGATCAAATTCAATCAATTTCAGTCGAATAAAATTTTTTTTGTTTTTCACCAAATTTAGCAAGGCTAACCCCTTGCCGTTTTTCCAGGCGAAAAAACTCAAAAAAAAATCCGTGCTCCAATGTTGAAAATGTTGATCAATTATGAAAGGTTATAAAGTTTTGAATGAATCAGCGTTTAAATTTGATTAAAACGTTGCCCAGTTTTGCTGTAATCAACGATCAAGCTTTCGAGCAATTTCCAGCTACAAATCGAAATCCGTGCTTTCTTTAGCAAATTTGCTCATAATTTCTTCTCCAACATGATATTCTAAGCCATGTTGATCAAATTCAATCAATTTCAGTCGAATAAAATTTTTTTTGTTTTTCACCAAATTTAGCAAGGCTAACCCCTTGCCGTTTTTCCAGGCGAAAAAACTCAAAAAAAAATCCGTGCTCCAATGTTGAAAATGTTGATCAATTATGAAAGGTTATAAAGTTTTGAATGAATCAGCGTTTAAATTTGATTAAAACGTTGCCCAGTTTTGCTGTAATCAACGATCAAGCTTTCGAGCAATTTCCAGCTACAAATCGAAATCCGTGCTTTCTTTAGCAAATTTGCTCATAATTTCTTCTCCAACATGATATTCTAAGCCATGTTGATCAAATTCAATCAATTTCAGTCGAATAAAATTTTTTTTGTTTTTCACCAAATTTAGCAAGGCTAACCCCTTGCCGTTTTTCCAGGCGAAAAAACTCAAAAAAAAATCCGTGCTCCAATGTTGAAAATGTTGATCAATTATGAAAGGTTATAAAGTTTTGAATGAATCAGCGTTTAAATTTGATTAAAACGTTGCCCAGTTTTGCTGTAATCAACGATCAAGCTTTCGAGCAATTTCCAGCTACAAATCGAAATCCGTGCTTTCTTTAGCAAATTTGCTCATAATTTCTTCTCCAACATGATATTCTAAGCCATGTTGATCAAATTCAATCAATTTCAGTCGAATAAATTTTTTTTTGTTTTTCACCAAATTTAGCAAGGCTAACCCCTTGCCGTTTTTCCAGGCGAAAAAACTCAAAAAAAAATCCGTGCTCCAATGTTGAAAATTTTGATCAATTATGAAAGGTTATACAGTTTTGAATGAATCAGCGTTTAAATTTGATTAAAACGTTGCCCAGTTTTGCTGTAATCAACGATCAAGCTTTCGAGCAATTTCCAGCTACAAATCGAAATCCGTGCTTTCTTTAGCAAATTTGCTCATAATTTCTTCTCCAACATGATATTCTAAGCCATGTTGATCAAATTCAATCAATTTCAGTCGAATAAAATTTTTTTTGTTTTTCACCAAATTTAGCAAGGCTAACCCCTTGCCGTTTTTCCAGGCGAAAAAACTCAAAAAAAAATCCGTGCTCCAATGTTGAAAATTTTGATCAATTATGAAAGGTTATACAGTTTTGAATGAATCAGCGTTTAAATTTGATTAAAACGTTGCCCAGTTTTGCTGTAATCAACGATCAAGCTTTCGAGCAATTTCCAGCTACAAATCGAAATCCGTGCTTTCTTTAGCAAATTTGCTCATAATTTCTTCTCCAACATGATATTCTAAGCCATGTTGATCAAATTCAATCAATTTCAGTCGAATAAAATTTTTTTTGTTTTTCACCAAATTTAGCAAGGCTAACCCCTTGCCGTTTTTCCAGGCGAAAAAACTCAAAAAAAAATCCGTGCTCCAATGTTGAAAATGTTGATCAATTATGAAAGGTTATAAAGTTTTGAATGAATCAGCGTTTAAATTTGATTAAAACGTTGCCCAGTTTTGCTGTAATCAACGATCAAGCTTTCGAGCAATTTCCAGCTACAAATCGAAATCCGTGCTTTCTTTAGCAAATTTGCTCATAATTTCTTCTCCAACATGATATTCTAAGCCATGTTGATCAAATTCAATCAATTTCAGTCGAATAAAATTTTTTTTGTTTTTCACCAAATTTAGCAAGGCTAACCCCTTGCCGTTTTTCCAGGCGAAAAAACTCAAAAAAAAATCCGTGCTCCAATGTTGAAAATGTTGATCAATTATGAAAGGTTATAAAGTTTTGAATGAATCAGCGTTTAAATTTGATTAAAACGTTGCCCAGTTTTGCTGTAATCAACGATCAAGCTTTCGAGCAATTTCCAGCTACAAATCGAAATCCGTGCTTTCTTTAGCAAATTTGCTCATAATTTCTTCTCCAACATGATATTCTAAGCCATGTTGATCAAATTCAATCAATTTCAGTCGAATAAAATTTTTTTTGTTTTTCACCAAATTTAGCAAGGCTAACCCCTTGCCGTTTTTCCAGGCGAAAAAACTCAAAAAAAAATCCGTGCTCCAATGTTGAAAATGTTGATCAATTATGAAAGGTTATAAAGTTTTGAATGAATCAGCGTTTAAATTTGATTAAAACGTTGCCCAGTTTTGCTGTAATCAACGATCAAGCTTTCGAGCAATTTCCAGCTACAAATCGAAATCCGTGCTTTCTTTAGCAAATTTGCTCATAATTTCTTCTCCAACATGATATTCTAAGCCATGTTGATCAAATTCAATCAATTTCAGTCGAATAAAATTTTTTTTGTTTTTCACCAAATTTAGCAAGGCTAACCCCTTGCCGTTTTTCCAGGCGAAAAAACTCAAAAAAAAATCCGTGCTCCAATGTTGAAAATGTTGATCAATTATGAAAGGTTATAAAGTTTTGAATGAATCAGCGTTTAAATTTGATTAAAACGTTGCCCAGTTTTGCTGTAATCAACGATCAAGCTTTCGAGCAATTTCCAGCTACAAATCGAAATCCGTGCTTTCTTTAGCAAATTTGCTCATAATTTCTTCTCCAACATGATATTCTAAGCCATGTTGATCAAATTCAATCAATTTCAGTCGAATAAATTTTTTTTTGTTTTTCACCAAATTTAGCAAGGCTAACCCCTTGCCGTTTTTCCAGGCGAAAAAACTCAAAAAAAAATCCGTGCTCCAATGTTGAAAATGTTGATCAATTATGAAAGGTTATAAAGTTTTGAATGAATCAGCGTTTAAATTTGATTAAAACGTTGCCCAGTTTTGCTGTAATCAACGATCAAGCTTTCGAGCAATTTCCAGCTACAAATCGAAATCCGTGCTTTCTTTAGCAAATTTGCTCATAATTTCTTCTCCAACATGATATTCTAAGCCATGTTGATCAAATTCAATCAATTTCAGTCGAATAAAATTTTTTTTGTTTTTCACCAAATTTAGCAAGGCTAACCCCTTGCCGTTTTTCCAGGCGAAAAAACTCAAAAAAAAATCCGTGCTCCAATGTTGAAAATGTTGATCAATTATGAAAGGTTATAAAGTTTTGAATGAATCAGCGTTTAAATTTGATTAAAACGTTGCCCAGTTTTGCTGTAATCAACGATCAAGCTTTCGAGCAATTTCCAGCTACAAATCGAAATCCGTGCTTTCTTTAGCAAATTTGCTCATAATTTCTTCTCCAACATGATATTCTAAGCCATGTTGATCAAATTCAATCAATTTCAGTCGAATAAAAATTTTTTTGTTTTTCACCAAATTTAGCAAGGCTAACTTACCCTTGCCGTTTTTCCAGGCGAAAAAACTCAAAAAAAAAATCCGTGCTCCAATGTTGAAAATGTTGATCAATTATGAAAGGTTATAAAGTTTTGAATGAATCAGCGTTTAAATTTGATTAAAACGTTGCCCAGTTTTGCTGTAATCAACGATCAAGCTTTCGAGCAATTTCCAGCTACAAATCGAAATCCGTGCTTTCTTTAGCAAATTTGCTCATAATTTCTTCTCCAACATGATATTCTAAGCCATGTTGATCAAATTCAATCAATTTCAGTCGAATAAAAATTTTTTGTTTTTCACCAAATTTAGCAAGGCTAACCCCTTGCCGTTTTTCCAGGCGAAAAAACTCAAAAAAAAATCCGTGCTCCAATGTTGAAAATTTTGATCAATTATGAAAGGTTATACAGTTTTGAATGAATCAGCGTTTAAATTTGATTAAAACGTTGCCCAGTTTTGCTGTAATCAACGATCAAGCTTTCGAGCAATTTCCAGCTACAAATCGAAATACGTGCTTTCTTTAGCAAATTTGCTCATAATTTCTTCTCCAACATGATATTCTAAGCCATGTTGATCAAATTCAATCAATTTCAGTCGAATAAAATTTTTTTTGTTTTTCACCAAATTTAGCAAGGCTAACCCCTTGCCGTTTTTCCAGGCGAAAAAACTCAAAAAAAAAATCCGTGCTCCAATGTTGAAAATGTTGATCAATTATGAAAGGTTATAAAGTTTTGAATGAATCAGCGTTTAAATTTGATTAAAACGTTGCCCAGTTTTGCTGTAATCAACGATCAAGCTTTCGAGCAATTTCCAGCTACAAATCGAAATCCGTGCTTTCTTTAGCAAATTTGCTCATAATTTCTTCTCCAACATGATATTCTAAGCCATGTTGATCAAATTCAATCAATTTCAGTTGAATAAAAATTTTTTGTTTTTCACCAAATTTAGCAAGGCTAACCCCTTGCCGTTTTTCCAGGCGAAAAAACTCAAAAAAAAATCCGTGCTCCAATGTTGAAAATGTTGATCAATTATGAAAGGTTATACAGTTTTGAATGAATCAGCGTTTAAATTTGATTAAAACGTTGCCCAGTTTTGCTGTAATCAACGATCAAGCTTTCGAGCAATTTCCAGCTACAAATCGAAATCCGTGCTTTCTTTAGCAAATTTGCTCATAATTTCTTCTCCAACATGATATTCTAAGCCATGTTGATCAAATTCAATCAATTTCAGTCGAATAAAATTTTTTTTGTTTTTCACCAAATTTAGCAAGGCTAACCCCTTGCCGTTTTTCCAGGCGAAAAAACTCAAAAAAAAATCCGTACTCCAATGTTGAAAATTTTGATCAATTATGAAAGGTTATACAGTTTTGAATGAATCAGCGTTTAAATTTGATTAAAACGTTGCCCAGTTTTGCTGTAATCAACGATCAAGCTTTCGAGCAATTTCCAGCTACAAATCGAAATCCGTGCTTTCTTTAGCAAATTTGCTCATAATTTCTTCTCCAACATGATATTCTAAGCCACGTTGATCAAATTCAATCAATTTCAGTCGAATAAAAATTTTTTGTTTTTCACCAAATTTAGCAAGGCTAACCCCTTGCCGTTTTTCCAGGCGAAAAAACTCAAAAAAATCCGTGCTCCAATGTTGAAAATGTTGATCAATTATGAAAGGTTATAAAGTTTTGAATGAATCAGCGTTTAAATTTGATTAAAACGTTGCCCAGTTTTGCTGTAATCAACGATCAAGCTTTCGAGCAATTTCCAGCTACAAATCGAAATCCGTGCTTTCTTTAGCAAATTTGCTCATAATTTCTTCTCCAACATGATATTCTAAGCCATGTTGATCAAATTCAATCAATTTCAGTCGAATAAAATTTTTTTTGTTTTTCACCAAATTTAGCAAGGCTAACCCCTTGCCGTTTTTCCAGGCGAAAAAACTCAAAAAAAAATCCGTGCTCCAATGTTGAAAATGTTGATCAATTATGAAAGGTTATAAAGTTTTGAATGAATCAGCGTTTAAATTTGATTAAAACGTTGCCCAGTTTTGCTGTAATCAACGATCAAGCTTTCGAGCAATTTCCAGCTACAAATCGAAATCCGTGCTTTCTTTAGCAAATTTGCTCATAATTTCTTCTCCAACATGATATTCTAAGCCATGTTGATCAAATTCAATCAATTTCAGTCGAATAAAATTTTTTTTGTTTTTCACCAAATTTAGCAAGGCTAACCCCTTGCCGTTTTTCCAGGCGAAAAAACTCAAAAAAAAATCCGTGCTCCAATGTTGAAAATTTTGATCAATTATGAAAGGTTATACAGTTTTGAATGAATCAGCGTTTAAATTTGATTAAAACGTTGCCCAGTTTTGCTGTAATCAACGATCAAGCTTTCGGGCAATTTCCAGCTACAAATCGAAATCCGTGCTTTCTTTAGCAAATTTGCTCATAATTTCTTCTCCAACATGATATTCTAAGTAAGCCATGTTGATCAAATTCAATCAATTTCAGTCGAATAAAAATTTTTTGTTTTTCACCAAATTTAGCAAGGCTAACCCTTTGCCGTTTTTCCAGGCGAAAAAACTGAAAAAAATCCGTGCTCCAATGTTGAAAATTTTGATCAATTATGAAAGGTTATACAGTTTTGAATGAATCAGCGTTTAAATTGGATTAAAACGTTGCCCAGTTTTGCTGTAATCAACGATCAAGCTTTCGGGCAATTTCCAGCTACAAATCGAAATCCGTGCTTTCTTTAGCAAATTTGCTCATAATTTCTTCTCCAACATGATATTCTAAGCCATGTTGATCAAATTCAATCAATTTCAGTCGAATAAAAATTTTTTGTTTTTCACCAAATTTAGCAAGGCTAACCCCTTGCCGTTTTTCCAGGCGAAAAAACTCAAAAAAAAATCCGTGCTCCAATGTTGAAAATGTTGATCAATTATGAAAGGTTATAAAGTTTTGAATGAATCAGCGTTTAAATTTGATTAAAACGTTGCCCAGTTTTGCTGTAATCTTCGATCAAGCTTTCGGGCAATTTCCAGCTACAAATCGAAATCCGTGCTTTCTTTAGCAAATTTGCTCATAATTTCTTCTCCAACATGATATTCTAAGCCATGTTGATCAAATTCAATCAATTTCAGTCGAATAAAAATTTTTTGTTTTTCACCAAATTTAGCAAGGCTAACCCCTTGCCGTTTTTCCAGGCGAAAAAACTCAAAAAAAAATCCGTGCTCCAATGTTGAAAATGTTGATCAATTATGAAAGGTTATAAAGTTTTGAATGAATCAGCGTTTAAATTTGATTAAAACGTTGCCCAGTTTTGCTGTAATCTTCGATCAAGCTTTCGGGCAATTTCCAGCTACAAATCGAAATCCGTGCTTTCTTTAGCAAATTTGCTCATAATTTCTTCTCCAACATGATATTCTAAGCCATGTTGATCAAATTCACTCAATTTCAGTCGTATAAAATTTTTTTGTTTTTCACCAAATTTAGCAAGGCTAACCCCTTGCCGTTTTTCCAGGCGAAAAAACTCAAAAAAAAATCCGTGCTCCAATGTTGAAAATGTTGATCAATTATGAAAGGTTATAAAGTTTTGAATGAATCAGCGTTTAAATTTGATTAAAACGTTGCCCAGTTTTGCTGTAATCTTCGATCAAGCTTTCGGGCAATTTCCAGCTACAAATCGAAATCCGTGCTTTCTTTAGCAAATTTGCTCATAATTTCTTCTCCAACATGATATTCTAAGCCATGTTGATCAAATTCACTCAATTTCAGTCGTATAAAATTTTTTTGTTTTTCACCAAATTTAGCAAGGCTAACCCCTTGCCGTTTTTCCAGGCGAAAAAACTCAAAAAAAAATCCGTGCTCCAATGTTGAAAATGTTGATCAATTATGAAAGGTTATAAAGTTTTGAATGAATCAGCGTTTAAATTTGATTAAAACGTTGCCCAGATTTGCTGTAATCTTCGATCAAGCTTTCGGGCAATTTCCAGCTACAAATCGAAATCCGTGCTTTCTTTAGCAAATTTGCTCATAATTTCTTCTTCAACGTGACATAATTTATTCTTCAATATACATTACATCCCCTAATGCAATTATCAGTCAATTACAGAATCACCCGGCATAATTGTACCACTTTAATTTACGTAATAACCATAATAGATTCCCCACACCAGTCAACTCCACCAAACCGTTAGTCTTAGAACCCCAAAAAGTTGTTTTTGTTCATGATAGATACTCATGGTACCCTCTAAAGACATATTCCATTCCATAATGTAAATTTCCGCATTTACCTTAACTTCAATGCTTAAAATCGTAATTGAAAATACCATCAATTCCTTAAACATAATTCCTTAAGAACGAATACAATGAAATAGGAAGAGCAACAGCAACAACAATGACACCCACCGCACCAACAAGAAAAAACAAAAATCTAAGCGAATACACGAAGACAGCGAAGAGCTGGAGGAGGACATACGATAAACACAATAAAAAAATCGGATTTTCATGGAAAATACAATTTTCTTGAAAAAAAAATTTGTTTTCTTCGAGTTCGTCTTCTGCGAATTTACTTAAAAAAATTTTTATTTAAAATCCGCAACACTAGCACATATACACCCATAACGACTCCCCAAACAACTCAATACACCGACAAAAAAAAACGAAAACCTCAGCAACAACCAACAATGGCAAAATACACAACATAATCCCCTCGATAAAATTGCCTACACAATAAAACCAGATCCTGCATCCAAGGGGAGAGAAGGGTGAACTCGAAACATTTAACATTTCCCTCAACTTTAAAAGGTAACGGTATCGAGTGTGAATCCTTTAATTTCATCTTAATCCTTATTATACTCTCTATACACACACACAGGAGATGCAAAAAAAACAAGAAAACATCGATATCTCTTTATCAAGATAATTAAGGAGAAAAGGATACTCATTATACGAGTAGTTGATGATGAGATGTGAGTGCCGAAATCTTTAATTGAAATTTAATTCAATTTAATCCCCCCTCCCTCCTCCGAAGTATCCTTTCCGTTCGAAACATTTTGTGTATATGGTACGTATCCTTGAGGATTGATTGATTTTATCCGGTGTGTGTGTGTGATGTGGTACAGGATCAATGAAATAGGCTTTGAATGTATATGCAGATGTGAATGTGTGTGTAAGTTTACGATTTTTTTTGTTGAATAGACCTAGAATTTTTCCAATAAGCTTAATCAAATATAAATATTTTCCTTTAATTTTAAATTGGGGATATCCTTTTTCATTCGGATGATGATGATGATGATGATGATGAAAGTTTTTTTTTCCATGAAATGATGTTCACGAGGATAGGTAAATACAATTATGTTGCTGTCCAATGTGTATCCCTTATTGAATTTAATGAGGTGTACGATTTTATTTGGTATGTGGGGTGATAGACTGGTGTCCGGTATAACTAGGTTATTGTCAAGTTTTGAGATTAAGAGGTCCTTAAGTAAAAAAGTTATAAATAGTTTTTTGAAAATGTTCGCTATTCGACCCGCAAGATGGAGATACCCACGACCTTGCACTTTTTAATTTCATTTCCGGTACTTATTTATCCCGAATGTATTGACCCATATCTCGCATCCAACCAACAGATCGTTGGTAATTGTGTGCCCACTCGTGCTTCTAGGAATTTTGGTGACATTATAGATTGTATTTCCCCTATTTCCATTTTTACGTAAAAGTGCTATCCGGCATGTTCGTACTAAGGAGGGTGTCGTATAACACAAACCTTGGTGTGGGGACACGTATTCGGGACCTCCAATTTTCGATGATTTTGTCGCATAAATCTTCCTGAATTTGCTGGATGCCAATTGTTATGTTGACTTTGAGGGCATCAGTTTTTTGCGATTTAATGCCCACTTTACGTCGCCGCCATGTTCCCAATTCGCTCGTGCGGAATGTTCATCGTGGCACGTAGCACCATATTCATATCGTCCAGTTAAGACCACAAAACGTTGCTAAACATCGATCTGTAACAGTCGTCGTTGACGGTTATGGCAATGCCAGTTAGGAAGATGTACGGGACGATGGTTCCTCCAGATCAAAATCCACACCATAAGTCTCGGGGCTGCATTTCCAACAGTTTTGCTTGATCCCCTCGTCATTTTTATGGCGCAATCTAGGTCAACTTGTATCACAATCGCCGCCGCCTCCAGGTTCTCATTCTTGAAAGCAAGAATGGGTGAAATGAGTAACCTAGGTGTGGGGCGACATACGCTAAATGGTGGCGATACGCCTGACCAAGGTGTTATGCGAACCATGCCAATGTGCAGCCAGGCTGGGGACGCATCTAATAAGAGTTGCCCAGTCTTGAACGGAGCCCCTGGATACCTGACGACCTTTAGTTGTATATAGCTTTACCCGTATACACGGATCTCTGCACGGATGAACCATCATTTTCTCCGATACTCGTGGGGACTAAAAAGAATCTAAAAATATTAAATCTAAAGAAGTGGCCAGCACTTTTCAACTACTGCTTAAGACGGTGGTCTAGGACTCCAGCCGTCAGTGATGCTAAGACTGGTTCCGGGGTTTGCAAGTCAAACTTCATGTGGGGCAGTAGCCAAGATGGAGGTTGGCGTTAATTGAATTGTTTTAAAGTCCTTGGACAACATCCGGGACCCCGCCAATTTACAGGGACGCAAATTAGCATCAGCGACGACTGAAAATGACTGCATGCGCTGATCACAGATCGGCTTTCTTGTACAGGAATGCGATCGAGGAGTTAGGCGAGTTACGGCCTGGAGCCAAGTTCAAGGCATTTCCTAAGGAGAAAATACCAAGCAGACGCCCACGGAGCCGGCAAACTTTGAAGAATTCCTGAGGATTATTCAGGTTTGCAATCCGGGCTTTCCGACGGGGAACTGTAAGATTGTAAAGCAGGAGAAGCCTAAGGGTAGCTTTAGATTATCCATCATGATAACCAATAAGGAATCTCTGGCTCCCCGGTCAAAAACAAAACGGGTAATTAATTTCTGCTTCGGGTCAGTAACACTGAAGGTGTTCAAGAAGGATGAGGTCAGAGGTGGAAAAGGTACAGAATGTAAACGAAAGCCAGGAGGTTCTGGATGTTACTCTGAGCTCCGATTTTATCTCACCTATGATCACGAAATAGAGGGTGGCGAAGGAGGATTCCTTCTCTGACCATCGGTATCTAACGTTTAAGCTCCATCTCCAAATTAAATATCAGTCCTTTTACAGAAATCCCAGGAGGACAGTAAGGTGCGTATATAGGGAGGTATTGGAGGGCATAATACTAGGGTAACTAGGGCTTGCAATATCTCTATGAGGGAATCCTGCCCATTAACAAAGCTGAGGAGAAAGCAAACACCTGTTTGGTGGACCTCAGCACTTGCGGAATGCCGAAAAGTCTGCGGGTCTGCTTTCAATAGAGCTAAAAGATCGCGAGAAAGCCAAGACTGGAACTTCTATAAGGAATGCCTCAAAGAATACAAAAGAGAGACAAGGAAGGCGCAAAGGGTAGGGGTCTCGGAAACCTCGCACAAAAGTTTCTTTCTACCAGTCCAGCTGTTCCAGGTTATCTGATTAAACCGAAAGGCAAATGGACGGTTTCTACTGAACAGACTCTTAATTTTCTGATGGAAACTCACTTCCCGGGAAGTGAGGATGCGTCGTTTGCGGTGGTGGATGACTGCAGGTTCCAACTATTGTGTACAGAGGATATTTTGAATACTCGGAAGATAAAATGGGCTATTGAAAGTTTCAAACCCTTTAAGCCAGCTGGTCCGGATGAGATTGTACCAGCAGAAATTCAGAAGAACTCGGAGGTCTTGCTTCCTTGGTTGGAGATTATCTTCAATGGGTGTCTGAAGCTGGGGTACATTCCGAATAAATGGAGGGAGGCTAGAGTGAACTTCATCCTGAAAGCAGGTAGAAGCTCGTACAGCAACTCTAAGGACTTAAGACTAAGATCTATGTCATCCTTTCTGCTGAAAATCATGGAAAGACTGCTGGGTGTCTCTATTCGTTCGAGTATTCACATGCCTTCACATGGCACTACATTCCTTGATGCGGGAAATTAAAAAGACACTGGATTTTCAGGAATACTCGTTGGTGGCGTTTCTCGATATCGAGGGCGCTTCCGACAACGTGAAGGTGGCGGTAATTAGGGAAGGATTGCTGCCACTCGAGATTGAACACCCAGTGACCAGGCTAATTAATCACTTGCTGGGAAGCAGAAGGGTAATTGTGGGGAAAGTCTCCGACAATAAATGGGTTATTTGGGGAACATTTCAGGGAAGTTTCTTCTATTCCCTGCTATGGAATGTAGTAATCAACGGACTACTATTGGAACTGGAGGAGGAAGGAATAGGTGAGGTCGCTTATGAAGATGACGTAACAATAGTTGTCTCGGGAAAGCACCTTGGTAGAATTAGGGATGTGATGCAGAATGAGCTATCAATCACTGCGGGTTTGGCCAGCAGATGTAGGATATAAAATTCCGGAAGTGGTTCCACCGAGTCTGAGTCGGGGCTAGTGCATTGGCTTTACACGGCAGTAGTAAGGCACATTCTGCTGTTTAGTGTGAGTGTACGGTGGCCAGCCGTGGAAAAAATTCTGCCTGGAATTAATGGAATATAATAGTTTGAATCTCGCACCATAGGCGATTCACTAGAACTTGCCACAAACCGCAGGGTTCATTGAAAGTTTAGGATTTTTACATCTTTTAATGAAGAGAATAAATGTGCTTGAAGCACCCCACAGCGTAACCGCCACCAGCAAAAAGCTGATTGCAGTGGTGAATTCTGTAATTACTGCGAAAGAAATCACCACAAGGCGGATGATAGATTTCATCAAACGAAAAAAAATGTGTACCAACTGCCTATCACACAGCTCAACAGAAGCATGTACCATATGTCGTACCAAAAATCATCAATTGCTACACACCTACAACAGTGAACCAAAGAAAAAGGCATCGATCAATGCAATCGATTGAAATATCACGACCCTGCTCTCAACGGCCAAAATTATAACCAAAACCTCCACAAACAAAACGGTTACCCTACGGGTATTAAGTAACCTAGGATCCCAAGTATCCTTGATCATTGAAAGCGTTGGAATTGGAAGAAATACAAAAACCACCTTTAGCTACAGATAGAAGCATATGTTTTGCGAAAAATAACATCAAATGGCCCAGAGCGACAAATAAAACGAAGCAAAACGATGTCCGGCTTCCATAGACATCTTGTTATGAGCAGACGTTTATGCGGACATGTCAGAATCACAGATCATTCGAGGAAATCCAAATGCAATGAAAACAAGTTTGGGTTGGCTGATAGTAGGTCCAGCAACAACCGCCCAACCCAGGACTCTAAAGGTTAACATCAGTATCAAGGTAGAATTAGCACAAGTTCAAGAGTTTCACAAGTTTCGGGAGTTAGAAGAGGTATCGGTTGAATCTCTACTGACGAAATCTGATGACAGTGCGAAACAATTTACCGCCAAACGGATACGCGGGATCCAAGTGGCCGATAGGTACGTGGTTACCAGCATCCTTAATGCTCCAACATTAAGAGCCACGCAACGGTTCTTGCAAATTGAAAAAATATTCCAAAATAATGAACGACTATGACACCTGTATCTAGGGTTCATGAGAGAATATCTTCAAATGGAACATATAACATCATCACGGGGTCACAAGGGACAATTTTACATTCCACATCATGCAATTTTGAAAGAAAATTCAAAGGAAACAAAATTTCGCATTGTATTTGACACCTCAATAAAGTCAACATCTGGTTGTAGTTTGAATGGTACTCTGAATGTCGGAGCTACCCTGGAAAACTATCCAATGGCTCGAAAAATAATTTAATAGGGGACTTTTATGTCGATGACGTTCTAACTGGATCACCTTCAAAATGCCCAACTTCTACAAGAACAGCTAAAATCACATTGCTTCAAAACGGTCAATTTCAATCGAGCAAGTGGAGGTGCCACCAAAAATTATTGCAGTCTATACAAGGGTCAAACAAATTAATTAGAAACTTGGAGGTGGCAGGGACTCCGACTGCTTTAGATTCAAGATAAACCAAGTATTATCAGAAACTGAACATACAAAGAGAGAACTAGCCCCGGAAGTAGCAAGACAATTTGATCCATTAGGATGGTTGTCGCTAATTACCATCACAGTCAAACTTATAAGAACTTTGAACCGCAGAAATAAATTTGGACGACAAGGTTCCTAACGATATTACAGAAAAATGGGTGAAGCTGCGAAGCGAACTAGTACAGCTTGAAACCCTATCAGTTACACGTTGGATAGGAACCATATCTTCAACCAAACAAAACCTCTGTTTACGCGGGTTCTAGATAAAACAATTGTCACACGGCTACTGACGGCCAAAACCCAGGTAGTACTTACCCGAGTTAAACAAAAGTTACCACGCCTGAAACTTTGCAGAGGACTTCTTCTGTCACGTTTAATTAACCAATTGGTGCGAACTCTAGAAGTGCAATTGGTTAATATTTATGCATGGACAGATTCTATCATTGTTTTGCCTTGGCTTCAAAAACCAGCGACAAAATGGAAAACGTTCGTCTCTAATCGGCTAGCAAAAATTCAAAACACCACTAAAATCGGGGGATTTCACTATCAATATTAAATACTCTGGAACAATAATGGAGCGGACCAAATCAACCACCAATAAGGAGGCTGCAACTTAGAATGCCATAATCAACCTCATTAACCGCAAACCAGATTATTTAAAAGTGGAGTAATCGCGTATCTCCCCCGATTCGCCTTTAAGATCAGTAAAAACCCAGCGTGTTCCGATGAAATTCGAGCAATAAAACTCAGGTCAGCATGAACCGCAATCGCTAGAGCAGCTCAAGGTGTTTTTTCTTGAGTACGAAATATCAATATTAAGGGACCTACAATGAATTAAGAAGAAGAGCACCATCGCCTCGCTGAATTCGTTCCTGGGTAACGACGGCCTTATATAAGGATAGGAGAAGGGCTTTAAAATGCGGATCTCCCATTCGAAGAAAATCACCTTCCAATTCTACAATCTAAATCACACCCAACCAGCCTAATTATTAATTAGGCACATGCGTCCACGCTACATGGCACCAAGCAGATCTACCAAGAGGTCGATTTAAGATACGAATTTCGATACGTGGGATACATTGAGGTTTGTATGCCTTTCAACCAAGGCAGTTTATCTCGAAGTTGTCTCTGATTTAACCGCAAACGTCTTCTTGGCAAACAAGAAGAATATCCATGATCATTTTGCAATGCAGAACATTACATGGCACTTTATACCTCCAAGCGCCCCACATTTCGGAGGATTATGGGAGGCTGCGGTAAAATCACTGAAACATCACCTATGCCGAGTTATGAGGAATTAACCACAACGGTATGCATGATCGAATCCACGACCTCTGTGTCCTATATCCACCAATGCAGATAGTATGGATTTTCTAACTTCAGGACATTACTGGCTCCTCCAGAAAATGACTTGTTAACTTGAAGTTAGTAAATCAAATGCACCACAGTTCTGAAACAAAAAAATGACACCAACACCGGACCAAGTGGATGATCAGATACCGAACTGTAACGGTGGGTTACCTACTTTGAAGTAGGCAAGGGGTCAAATCGAGGAAATTCACCTTTCTTTGATTAACGATAATCTTGTTAAAGCAGCCACGATTTCCACTATCAAAGTAAAAATTAAACGTCAGAAGCAGATTATGCCACGTTCCAAAGGCAGCATTAGCAGCTCGCAGTATACGGTATTTGTTAAAACTCACCTCAACAAGTTGCAGACACAGGAGGCATATATTTCGTTAATGTAGGAGAGGTTCAGATGCTTGCTGCTTACAAGAGACACACCGCAAGCGCTGCCTCGATCTTCATTGCCGCGCGCTGCATGTGAAGCTGGACTATTAGGGTCAAAGGCATAAATATAAGATTGAATGTGCATTAAGGCCAATATCGCCTTATTTATGTAATTCACTTGTGGGAATTGTCGACCCTTCAGATATTTTTAAAAAGTGTAGTCTTTTACTCCACACTTTTGGCTGTTGTACAGTTATTTGTTATTTTGTCATAAACTTCACGCTACCAGTAACTCTCCTTTCTCTTTCGTATTCGTACTTTCCTGAAGAATTTGTGATGTGCCTTCGCATTGCTTACCATCATCGTATTAATCCTGAAATAGGTTAAGTGATTCCCTTGCCCCCAACATCACCAAATCGATTGAGAGGGTTTTCATAGTCTCGATACACTTCCACGAACTAGTAAAGGGTTTTTCAATTTAGGCGGGTCGATGTCGGCCATGTTATTTTGGTGACGTCTGTATAATCTGGTGTTTGTTGCCAATCAATGATGTCAAATCACCATGACAAGTTACACGATTGAACAGCACGTTCAAATGATAAAATTTTATTATCAAAATGAGTGTTCATTAGGACGAATGTTCCACGCGTTGCGGTAGTCCTTCAAAGTCGACTCTCCAACGTTTGGTGACCAAATTCGAGATAACCGGTTCGGTAAACCGAGAACAGTGCCGCGGTCTTTCGAAGACTTCAATTTGGCTAATTTTGCATCGGGACTTGGAACTACACCCATACAAGATCCATCTGACCCAGGAGCTCATAGTTAATGACCATAGACAATGTCGTTTGTTCACGGACTGGGCTTCGGAGCGTTTGGAAGAGGACACCAATTTTGACCGAAAACTCATCTTTAGCGACGAGGCGCATTTTTGGATTCAATGGCAATGCATACACAAAAAGTTATTGTTTGGTGCGGACTTTGGGCTGGCGGCGTCATTGACCCATCCGTACTTTTTTAAAAATGACGTTCGTGAGGTCATCACCATCAACGGCGATTCTAATCGATTTCTTTTCATGCTCTATAAGATAGCGGAAATTTGTCAGCGGAAAATAAGAGATTACGGTACTCGCCGCAAGTGGCAACACCATCACAAAAGGACATTTTTATTCGTTTTGTATCTCTTTTTTCACTAAAAGGAGGGGTACCACCGTTAAGGTGTAATAAAAATCCACTGCACGGCAAAATATAGTGCAGGGATTTTGGTAGACCTGGGAGGTGAATCCAAACTATATTAACTATTTAAAGTTAAATAGAACTTAGTAACAAATTTAATTACTGAAGTTATCCAGAGATATGGGTAAGGGGCCAAGGATACGTGATACTGGTCAGTCTTCGGAAGAAGCTGACGGTCAAAGGGCACCTAGAAAGGTGAAATATGACAAGAATTTTAACGATTCGAAATCTGCCGCCGAGCTTGTCGGCCATGACTTCGCCAAGCTGTACTGGTCAAGTACAGAACAACATGAAACTTACTGAGCCTAAGTTGCGTGAGTTGACAAACCAAATCAAGAACATAAAATTTCATATTCTAGAGGTGGTTGTGGAAACTAATTTAGTTGTTGGTAAACTGGAGGAAGCACGCAACCATAGATGCACTTACAGCCAGAAACCAAAACCATTGGTTACTGTGGAAAAGGTGCTAGAGATGGCTGCACAGAATTCAGTTCCTAGTGCCAATTCAGTCAAAACAGAAAAACTTGCAACTAATTCAAATGAAAATGAAGGGAAATGGCAAATGGTCGGTAAAAACGCAAGAAACGTAGAAACAGACAGCGTTGGCCAAATGAGACAAAAACAAAGCGGATAATTAGCTCAGCTAGAGATAATGATTCCAGCCTGTCGACTAACGAGATAACCAAGAAAATCAAGGAAATCATACGTCCTTGTGAATCAAACATTATGATTCACTATGTAACAAACCCTGGCCCAAATGGTGTTACGGTTACAGTTGACTCTTCCTCAGATTTGAAGTTGTTCACGAAAAACGTAGAGTTGGAAGGCGTGGGTCTAGTAGCCACCGAACCAGTACCTATCAAGTTTTTACCTAAGGTAATTATCTTTGGTGTCAATGTACCTAAGGTAATTGTCTTTCTATATAGAGCTGTTGCGAGAAATAAAGAGACCGCTCACTGGGTGGTAGAAGTAGAACCAGCAACCAAAAACATGTTGCTAAAATACGGAAGACTGCACGTGGACTGAGCACGATGCCGTGTGAGAGAGTTTATTACTCTGACTGGATGCTTTAGGTGCCAGCCATATGGTCATATTGCAAAGAATTGTAGGATTCGGGGATGTCCAAAAAAGACAAAACTGCCAGTTGCGCAAGCTGGTGGTCGCGTTTCATGTAACGCGTCCAAAAGTGCTGTGCAACGCCTGAGATTAAACACTAAGCATGATGATTAGTCATAATACCAGATATTGGAACAGCAACCTACGTAACGCCCACCTCAACATGCAGGGCGCCTAAATACTTGGATCAGAGATATGTGAACGGATTTTGACCCATGACATAGATATATTACGTATACAAGAACCACAATCGGTCAATGGTCAAATTAGCCGCATGCCTGCTATAGCCAGAGTAGCAACTGGATGCTCTGAGAATCCCAAAACTGCAATTAGTATTCATAGCGTTGGCATGAACATGGTGAAGCTAAGTCAGTTCTGTGATAGCCATGTGCAGTGGCTTCACATATTTTCAATATATGTCCAATACAGTGAACCAACCGAGTACCATCTGCGCAAAATCGAAACGATCCTAGGCTCTTTAACGGGTCAACACAGAAAGGTAATGATCACCGGAGACTTCAATGCTAGAAGTAAAATGTGGCAGTAGAGGACTTCGTGTCCAAACCCGACGACGTTCTCGTCTAATGGGAGTTCCAACATTGACTTAACAATAGTTACCGGAGCCTTGCTGGGCTCGATAGTTGTGTGGGGTGTGTAAAAGAAAGTTGGACCTCTAGTGACCATAAAGTCATTACGGTTGAATTATCAAACGCGCCAAAAAGTCCGAGATTTGCCATTAAAATAGCTGACTGGGGTCTATTTGCTAGACACTTGGGTGGCTCTTGGGACAGTGTAGAAGCACTTCCAGAAGTTAATTCGATAAACGAAATTGATGCTCGTGTAGAGCTGATCTCAACACAGTTAACCAGTGTTTGCAACAAATCAATTCCTAGGAAGAGATTAGCTAAGAAACGAAATAGTTGGTGAAACTCTAATCTAAGGAAACTTAGATGTTCTATGCATAAGCTTAGAAGGGCATACAAAGCTAAGCAAAGTAATTTCCAACGGTACGTCACGGAACATGGTAATAAAGACCCCTGGGGTCTTGTATACAAATTTGCCACCGGCAAAGCAAGACCTCTTGAAGTTTTGAATACCATTAGGAAGACAAATGGAGTCGCCACTGATACGTGGCATGACACACGCTTGGAGTTACTCAACTCACTTCTGCCAGACGAAACACCAGACGAAACTGAGCCTCAAGCAGAAATGCGCGTGATCGCCACCAGGCCACCAATGCACTTACTTACTTTAAGCGTAACAAGTCACTAGGACTTGCCAACTTAAACGCTAAAATAATCAAGATGGCATGGCTCATGCTAGGGAAACCTGGCGATAGAGATCCACTTTCTTCTAAATCCGGGTATGGGAAAACTCGTAGAAAGGTTACTCGCCATTCGCATTACACCGCGAATTGAAGAGAGCGGACTGTTCTCGGATAAACAATTCGGTTTCCGACGTAGCATGTCTACTGACACACGTAAGCTGTATGATTCTGTTCTTAAACAAATTACAAAAGGAGGTCCTCAGGGCTCGATCGTAGGCCCTCTAGTCTGGAATATCATATTTAACACAAGCATGATTGATGACTTGGACGAAATTACACTCGCTGATGACATAGTCATTCTGGTGCATGGCAACTCGAGACTCGAGCTTCAGCATCAGGGTCAAATCGCAATTAACAAAATGAACCAATTGTGTGGAAAAAATAAAATGCCACTATCTGCTGAGAAAAGACAAATTTGATTCTTGTCGACCTCCAACAATATCTTTAAACGGTCGAAACATGAAAATGGTGAAGTCTGTGAGATATCTAGGAGTTGACCTAGATACACGAATGGGCGTAAGTAACTTCTCACGTTCTAAGAGTCTGTGAAAACGCTAAGAAGCTATTCCACTCCTTGGCGAGAGTGTCGAGAGAGGGATGGGGTCCAAATCACAAAACACTTGTAGTAATCTACAAAGGTGTGGCGGAGGTGGTAATCACGTATGCGGCGGCTGGTTGGTATGGCAGGTTAAATTGTCACCACGTCAGATCATTGAATCCGTAAGCATCATAAAGTGCTCAGAGAAAAATCTTGCTAAAGGCCTACCGAACAGTGACATAATCAATATAGCAACAAAACTGAAATAGAAGAGATGGCAATTGACTTATGGCAAAGAAGGTGGAATGAATCAGTCAATGGTAGGCATACATTTGGCCTCACTCCTGATATAAAAGTACGACTCAAAATGAAATTACCACTGACGAGCTCAATGTGCTAAGTTATGTCTGGACATGGTAAGTTTAAGGCCTACCTACAGAGATTCAAACAAATAGACCATCGTCAATGTTTATGCGGATCGGAAGTAGAAGACGATAAACACCTACATTTCAAATGTAACGAGGTGACTGTTATGCCACTAAAACATAAGTTCCGGCCATATTTCAAGATTTCATTTACCGAGTTCCTTTATTTCGGAGATCAATCAATTTGTCACTTTAAGGATCACTTTTAATATTTTATTCCGCTGGGAAGTTTTATTTAGTGAAAAAAGAGATACAAAATGAATAAAAATTTCAACAACAAAATCAATTCTCTTTTGTGATGGTGCTGCCACTTGCGGCGTGTAGCGTAATCTCTTATTATCCGCTATCTTATACAGCATTTTCTTTTCGCTCAAATTGAACGACATGGAGGTAGAAGACATATGTTTCCAGCAGGACGGGGCGACATACAAGACGCAACGATGGACATTGTGCTGAACGGTTTGAGGGTAGGGTTATCTCTCGCAGAGGTGATGTGAATTGGCCACCAAGATCGTATGATTTGACCCCGCTAGACTTTTTCGTATGGGATTTCCTGTAGTCGCAGGTCTATACGAATAAGCCAATAAATTGGACCACTCGGATCCGTACCACGGATTAAAAGAAGAATTTCGTTAATACAAATTGAAAACTCCTTTATCGTGTGTTCAGGATCGTCAGCTGAGTTGAATAAATAATAATAATAAAATAATTCGTAAAGTAAATTTAAATTTATATTTGTTTACAAATATCTCATTTCAATTTGTATTAAAAGTGCCATCTATTGTTGGTTATTGTATCCATTTATTATTAGTACTTTTTGTCTAACCGGTATTATTGCAGTTAGCACTTTTCCATTTTTTGTAATTTATTTTGCTTGTCAATATTTTGATGTAATTTTTTTGTTCTCTTACCTTTGTCATCTATTACGGGACGCATCGTTTCGTTCGTACAAAATAAAAGTTAAAATTAAAAGTATAAATAAAAAAAAAATAAATCCAGTGGTGTTTGAATGAGTTGCTAAAAATTAACAACTCCTAACAAATAAGAGTACAAGCTACATTTGGTCCTTCGAGCCGGATTATCGATTAATTCCGGCAATTTTTTATTAAGAATTTTTATTTGGAGAAAACACCGACTGGAAACGACATTTTCTTTTGGAGAAACCGCATGGAACGAAAAACAGCAAATGGAAACCAAAACGCATTGAGTATAATTTTATTTTCTTAAATTTAACATGAACATTAATAAAAATATAAACATAATTAAGATAAAAACTTTCCTTATTATAATTATTTTATTTAACTACTCGTACATATATATATATATATATATATATATATATATATATATATATATATATATATATATATATATATATATATATATATATATATATATCTATATATATATATATATATATATATATATATATATAGTTATAATTACATAAATTACTACATCAAATAAATAACTCAAGGCTACAATGTTCTCACGATGTGTCGAACATTGCCCTCATCATTGCAACCGGAGCCCGATCATATTTACAAGGGAAATGCACAAGCATTGTCTTATTTCTTGATAAGCACTTTTATAAGTTAGAAACAACATAATTATAATTATCCTTAGTTAGCATTTTTTATTTTAGAACGTTAAAGTAAATTTTATGTTAAGTTTAGTTTTAAGATCTAACTCAAAGTTGTAACAAGTAAAATAAAAATTGTGAAATAAATTGTGAAAATAAATTTTTTTCGACGTTTTATTTGCGAGAAATATAACTGGCGCAGCCGTCCGGTTAGTGTTGTGATAGTGTAAGTGTAAAACAGTGCAAATAAATTAGACATAAACACTAATTTAAAAAGTGAATCCGCGAGTTTTATAAGTGAAAAAATTATAAACAGTGCATCTCAGGCTAAAGGTGTAAACCGCCCAGAGGAGTTGAGGTTCCGCCGCCCGCACCACACTAGACATCGTTAGAACCTATAGGACACACGACTACATAAGGTAACAATTTTTTATTATTATTATATATTTTTTTTAAATTTTTTATATAATAATTGTGCTACCACCATTGGCTAAATTGTGTACTACGAGATAGGCACAGAACTGCCCTCTGTATACTACGAGATAGGTACAGTACAAAATTTAATAAATAAAATAAAATTAATTCTGGTGAATGGGAAAAAAGTCAGAACGAAGATTTGACGAAAATCGTAATTTCGAAGACAACTCACTTCACAGAATGAATCCTGAAACAATGACAGCGATAAACGAGCTCACGGAGCAAATAAAAGCTGTAATTGAACAGGTGCAAAAAATGCCAGTCAGATCGGAAGAACAAGACCGAACTCTGGCCTTTTTGCAACAAAAACCAGCGGAAAATTTTGCAGAAAAAGGTGCAGAAGCACAGCAAATGACGTTCGATGCGTTCAGGATCCCTGATCCAATAAAATCGATACCGGAATACGACGGTAATCGAAAACAATTAAACGCATGGCTTCAGACAGCGGAAGATACACTTATGGTATTTCTACCCCTCGTCTCGGAAGCACAATTAAGGTTGTATTCACAAGCTGTGAGCAACAAAATCAAGGGTAGAGCCAAAGAAGCTTTATGTCTGGCTGGAAACCCACAAAGTTTTCCGGAGATAAAAGCTATTCTCCTAGAAACACTTGGCGACAAGCAGGAACTGTCGTTTTACAAGTCGCAGCTCTGGGCGACTAAACAAACCGAGAGCATGACGGTGCATTCATATTTTAACAAAATTAAAGAGAATGTACAAAATATAAAAACTCTAGCAAGACAGAACGCTGTCTACAATCATGCCTGGCTTGCTATAAACACATTTATCGAAGAGGATGCTTTAGCAGCATTCATTTCGGGGTTGAAAAAACCTTACTTCGGGTACGCCCAAGCGGCAAAGCCCAAAAACATAGAGGAGGCTTACGCCTTCCTATGTAAATTTACAACGAACGAGTTAATTTCGAACAGTAACAAAAAACCGGTTCAAACTTTTATTCAAAATAATAACAATATGCAACCAAATAAATTTAACAACTTCCAGCCGAGAAACAATACGAACTCGGTAATAAATCGGAAACCGCCTCTCTCAGAAAAAGGTAAACCGACTCCCATGTCGATAGACATTTCGACGAGGTCGAAAAATACTCGAGCAATTAACACGCACGAAATTCTCGCAGAACCCGAGAATTCTCAACACAACGAGCACGAAAACGAAGAAGATTCTTCACCTGAATTCGAGGTATACTCGACAAATTTTCAGGAGGACGAACAGGTAGACACGGAAGATTAAACTATCTACCATATTTAGTATGTAAAGACATACACAACAACAAATCAATTAAGCTTTTAATAGACACCGGGGCAAATAAAAATATCCTAAGACCCGGTATTATTTCCAAAAATCTACTAAAAACCCAGGAAGTCTCAGTAAAAAATATACTTGGGACACACTTGGTAAATAAAATGTGTAAAATTAATTTGTTAGGTTTCGATATTCCACCGCAAAATTATTTCGAACTAGATTTTCACAGGTTTTTTGATGGAATCATTGGTTCAGAATCAATGGCCACATTAAACGCCAAAATTGACTTCCCAACAAATCACTTGATTTTAAATAACCACAAACTCAAATTTTTCCGCTACTACCCAATGGGCAACCATTATAATCATTTTGTCACATTCCAAACGTCGAGTGACGGAGAATGGTTCGTTCCCGAATACCAAAAACTCAACGAAGAAATTATTATCCAACCAGGAATATATAAAGCCGAACAGGGCAAAACGGTAGTAAACATTCTCACGAATGACCCGAAATCACCAAACGTTTTACCAAAATTAAAATTAACCGTTAACAATTTCGAAACTTTAAAACCTATGCCAACAACTAGAAAAGCTATAATCACTAAGCAGGATATAGAAATGGTTATTAGAACCGAACACCTAAACATCAATGAAAAGACTGCGTTAATTGACAAAATTTATGAAAATCAAACGGTGCTGCTGAGACAAACAGAGAAATTGTCAGCAACAACAATTATAAAGCACCACATACATACAAAAGACGAAATGCCCGTCTATACAAAAACCTATCGTTACCCACATCATTTCAAGAGAGATGTGGAAGATCAAGTACAGGAAATGCTCGAAAGCGGAATTATTCGCCACTCAAGCAGTCCGTACTCGGCACCAATTTGGGTTGTTCCTAAAAAAACGGACGCTTCAGGAACACGTAAGGTTAGGGTAGTCATCGACTATCGTAAACTAAACGAAAAAACGATCGATGATAAATTCCCGATGCGCCAAATTGAAGAGATTTTAGATAACTTGGGAAGATCGACCTACTTCACAACGTTGGATCTAAAATCTGGCTTCCACCAAATCCCAATGGATGAGAAGTCCCAGCAAAAGACCGCCTTCTCAACAGATAAAGGTCATTTCGAGTTTTGCAGAATGCCATTTGGCCTGAAAAACGGCCCAGCCACCTTCCAACGCGCTATGAACCACGTATTACAAGGGTT
Organism: Nephrotoma guestfalica; assembly: GCA_963691935.1. Classification (NCBI taxonomy): domain Eukaryota; kingdom Metazoa; phylum Arthropoda; class Insecta; order Diptera; family Tipulidae; genus Nephrotoma; species Nephrotoma guestfalica. The sequence goes on from OY829915.1 coordinate 57,194,823, forward strand.
AATAGGCAAAATATGTCATGTTTATCTAGACGATATCGTAATAATTGGCGAAAACCTAAAGAATCATTTAAAGAACCTAGACAAAGTACTCAAACGGCTTTCGGAATTTAACCTCACAATTCAGCTTGATAAGTGTGAATTTCTGAAGCGCGAAACCGAATTCTTGGGACATATAATCACCCAAGACGGAGTATTGCCCAATAGGGATAAAATCCAGAAAATTTTAGAGTGGCCCCTACCCAGAAACCAGAAAGAAATAAAACAATTTCTCGGGCTTTCCGGATACTACCGTAGATTTATAAAAGACTACTCTAAAATCGCCAAAGGCATGACAAAATATTTAAAAAAAGAAATCCCAATGGACCTAAAGGATCCAGAATATATTAAGGCATTTGAGAAACTAAAGAAAACGATAGCCACAGATCAAATTCTGATCTACCCAGACTTCAGCAAACCATTTATCCTAACAACGGATGCTTCGGATTTTGCACTGGGTGCAGTGTTATCACAAATTCACGATGGTACTGAGAAACCAATAGCGTTCGCGTCCCGGACACTCAATTCAACAGAAACTAAATATGCCACAAATGAGAAGGAAGCATTAGCCATTATATGGGCGGTAAAGAAATACCAACCATACCTATACGGTAACAAGTTCACTTTGGTAACCGACCATAAACCTTTAACCTTCATCAAATCTTCGGAGAAAAACTCCAAAATTCTACGATGGAGATTAGAGCTAGTTTATAAAGAAGGCAAAGCAAATGTCGTGGCAGATGCTCTGAGCAGAATGCCTACCCAGGACGACACTAAGGAAATAAATACAAATGAGTTCACAGATAGTAACACTTCACGTGAATCTGCCGAATCTCCAATAAACAACTCAAATTCCTCAGACGATATGGAAACAATTCATTCAGCGAATACGTCAGCTGATTATTACATGCATTTCTCAGACAGGCCGATTAATTATTACAGAAACCAGCTAATTTTCAAAATAGCAAATATTAGCTAATATTTGCAAGCAACAAAGTGCTTTCGCTAAAAGAACTAATGACGATAAGAGATCTAATGATAAACCAAGGAGTCAATATAAGTATACCAGAAGAGGCACTCCAATACGTAATACCGAAAATTGCCGTAAATGAAGAAATGCTCCTGTTTATTCTAGAAGTACCAAAGCTGGAAGATGAAGTATCAACATCAACAACGATCATACCGTTAACAGTCAAAGATACAATAATAAGAGAGTACCCACAACATATCATAATGACGAAAAAAAAAACTATTTACATCATTAAACCCTAACAGTTTCGTACAAAAATATGGAGAAATAAAAGAATTCGACGACGAGTGTATCAAACCTCTGATAATGGGCACGAAAGGTACCTGCAACGTAACAGCAAAGTCGGACACCACAGTACACTATATTTCAGAGGACAAACTTCTGATAGATAACGCTAAAGAAGAAACATTATCATCGGATTGTCGACCGAACAACAGGACGCTAACGGGAAACTTCCTTATAAGCTTCTGGAACTGCACTTTGGTAATTAAGAACAAGAAGTTTCAGTCGCTCGAAATTAAGAGCAAAGCGGAAGAAATTCAGGGTGCACTGCATAATCTTGAGATAGCACGGAGATTGGTTAAAAAGGTGGACATAAATGTAATAGAACAACAAAATTTACAAAACAGGAAACTGATAACGCACATGAATTTACAACAGGAGAATCAACAATATTGGATGTGGTCCCTATCAGGCGGTGTGTCTATCTCATCACTAGGGTTAATACTCGTAACAGTATATGCGTACATCAAGGTTCGCCAAAATATCACAAGAGCAGTAAGACGCAATATAAACCAGCAGAAGTTAGAGTGTTCCAACAAAGAAGATACGAGATTCTCAAATCTAGTAGCAAAATTAGGAATCAAAGTTAAGGACGAGGACGCCCTTTCTACACCCCCGGGAGGAGTTATAATTACATAAATTACTACATCAAATAAATAACTCAAGGCTACAATGTTCTCACGATGTGTCGAACATTGCCCTCATCATTGCAACCGGAGCCCGATCATATTTACAAGGGAAATGCACAAGCATTGTCTTATTTCTTGATAAGCACTTTTAACGATTGACGCTTTGGAAACCAATATTCAACGTGTCATTGCTGACATACGCCCTCAAATGCTTGAAAAAGTGCTGGAAAATTGGACCTCCAGAATGACATTTGTGAAAAATAGTCGTGGTAGCCATATGCCAGAAATTGTGTTTAAATGTTAAATGCCAAAAAATTATCTACCAAATAAAAAAAAATTTTGGTCATTTCATAATTTTATATGTGTTTTATTCAAAAAAAAAATCGGCAACCTCTTAAAAAAACACCCTTTATATGTCAAAAAAAACATAACGAAATCCTCCATTTGGATATACCTAAAAATATTCCTGCAGTAATCGGTACGACTAACCAGAAAGGTACTACTTGTGGTCATTCTAATTCGGTCGTTAATGCAATTCTTCCAACAGCAAGGATTAAAGTTGAAGGGCAAAACGGCGATTGGCAGCATTGTAGAGCCTTGCTTGACACCGGCTCACAAACATCTTTTATTACGGAGGAGTGTTTTCAGCGACTAGGACTCAAGAAAACTAACGGTCGGATATTAATACAAGGCCTTAATGACGTTTCAGCAGGTGTATCAAAGGGAGTGGCAACTGTTCGAATGAAATCTCGGTTTAGCACCAATTCATACGAAATAACTGCGAAGGTACTGATCGTTCCGAAGATATCATCATATAAACCCGTAATCAAAGGGTTTAATCGTTCACGAGGTTTAAAGCATATTCGATTAGCAGATCCCAATTTTCACAAGGAAGGAAAAATCGAGATACTACTAGGAAGTGATACGGTCTTTGACATAATTTGTGATGGCAAAAGGTATATTCCGAGAAAACAATTGGTGGCTCATAATACCAACTTAGGATGGGTGATTGCAGGAACAGCAGTTCAAGGCCAAGCCGAGAAAGAGGACCTTCCAATTAATCTTCATCTAGATGTTGATCTGGCGCTCAGAAAATTTTGGGAGATTGAGGAGATTCATGATGTCGTCCAATACAGCGAGGAAGAAAACTTTTGTCTTGAACACTTCCGGAATACAATCTGCAGAGCCGAAGACGGTAGATACGTAGTTAGTTTACCCTTCAAGAATAGATCGCAGAAATTGGGCAATTCCAAAATGATGGCTGTAAAGAGGATGAGTAATTTAGAAAAGCGATTTGTCCGTGATGCTACATTAAAGAGGATGTATGGAGAGTTTATGGTTGAATATGGAGAGTTGGGCCATATGCAATTAGCGCACGATTCTGAACTGGAACAGTATTATCTGCCACATCACGGTGTAACTAAGGAGAGTAGTACAACCACCAAGCTTCGGGTGGTCTTTGATGGTTCGGCTAAGACAACACATGGCAACTCTTTGAACGATCAATTGGCTATAGGACCAGTCGTACAATCTACTTTGGTGGAATTGCTGCTTAGATTCCGAACTCACAAAATCATATACACGGCTGACATCGAGAAGATGTATAGACAGATTTGGGTCAATACGGCAGACACAGAGTTTCAAAAAATCGTGTGGAGGAAGGAACCAGAAGGAGAGCTGCGCACATACAGGTTATTAACTATCACATATGGTACAACGTCTGCTCCGTTTTTGGCTACGCAAACTTTAAATCAACTTGCGTCAGATTACCAATGCGAATTTCCAGAAGCTTCGGAGGTACTCAAACGAGATTTCTACGTCGACGACCTTCTGTCGGGAGCACCTGATATCAAAACTGCACAAAAGATGGTTCGAGATCTAATTTGCTTATTGGGAAAAGGGGGGTTCAACCTACGTAAATGGACTTCCAATAGCACTGAGCTTATGAGTACTATCCCTGAAGAAAATAAGGAGCTACCACTCATTAACTTCGAAAGTGACACTGAACCCGTTTCAATACTTGGATTGAGATACTCGCCTACAAACGACACGTTCCAGTTTAAAGTAAACTTAGTAAATCATAAGTTCACCAAACGCAGTATGCTATCAGAAGCAGCGAAGATATATGATCCAATTGGGTGGTTGTCGCCAACTACAGTCAAAATAAAAATCCTATTCCAAAGGCTATGGTTGCTAGGAGTTGACTGGGATGACCCGTTACCCTATCCAATTTACAAGGACTACACAACAATAAGAAGTACATTAAGCAGGTTGGAAGATATTCGAATATGCAGATGGTTTTACAATGAAGGCCAAAAATTGGAACTGCACCGATTTGCAGATGCGTCTGAGTTAGCTTATGGAGCCGTAATCTATAGTCAAGTTAAGACAGCGGATGGGTATAAGATAAATATACTTACGGCAAAGACAAAGGTAGCACCAATTAAGACTATCAGCATTCCTCGGTTAGAACTTTGTGCTGCAGTGCTGCTAACCAAGCTTCTGACATCAGTTTTGGACATGTTCAAGGATAAATTTGCGATTAGCTATCGACTATGGACAGATTCAACGATTGTGCTGAATTGGATATCATCATGCCCGAGAAGATGGCATACCTACGTAGCTAATAGGGTCTCATTAATCTTGCAACAAACTAATCGCAGTCAATGGTGTCATATATCATCATCTGACAATCCGGCAGATTGCGCGTCACGCGGCTTACTTCCTGATGAATTGGTCAACCACAGTTTATGGTGGAATGGTCCCCATTGGTTGAATAAAACAGAAGATGTTTGGCCCAATCAGTTAAAACTCGATGTAGAATTTCCAGAACCAGCTTTGAAAGAAGAAAGGCATTCATTGGTCGCATTGTTGAATGTAGAAGACAACAATGATTGGTTGTCTGGTGTCATAAACCGATGTTCCAAGTTTTCTAAAATAGTTTTTGTGATTGCACGAATGATACTACTATTTCGGAAAGGGTTGTCAGGTAGAGCATGTGAGGGATTAAAATGCTCACAAGTATATAACGCAGCCAAACGTGATGCAGTCACTTGGCTCATTCGAAGAGTGCGCAGTTATCCAGTTTTGCATTTGAAATAAATGCCCTCGCGAACAAACAACTTATCAAACGAGATTCAAAATTAATATCTCTTTTTCCGTTCGTAGATAACGCTGGTCTTTTGCGGGTTGGCGGCAGGTTGGGCAATGCAGATGTTCCGTATGATGTAAAACATCCAGTCATACTTCCAGCCTCACATCGAATAACAACTCTGGTCATTAGAGATGAACACCTCAAACAGCTACACGCGGGTCCAACACTGTTGGTTTCGGTTCTTACTCAAAAGTACTATATCCTACGATGCAAACAGGAAGTGCGCAGGGTTATTAGTCAATGTATTAGATGCATCCGACTAAAGGCGAAACAACAGCAGCAACTCATGGGTCAGCTACCACAACATAGGGTATCATACCATCGAGCGTTCTTTACCACAGGGGTGGATTATGCTGGGCCATTGTTAATTAAGACATCCCGTTTGCGAGGGGCTAAAACTATAAAGGCATACCTGGCTCTGTTCGTCTGTATGACCACAAAGGCAGTGCATTTGGAGGTGGTGAGTGATATGACGACGGACGCATTTTTGGCGGCTTTGCGTCGCTTCCATGCACGACGAGGAATATGTGGCCACATTTATAGCGACAATGGTTCGAATTTTGTAGGTGCACAACGAGACCTACGAAGATGCTTGTTGATGATCGAGAAGGATGCAATTCTTATGAAGTATCTTACGTCCCACAAAGTCGAGTGGCATTTTATACCGCCAGGTGCCCCAATTTTTGGAGGTTTATGGGAAGCGGACGTTAAGTCTGTTAAATATCATCTGAAACGCGTATTAGGTGATACGTTGTTTACTTTTGAAAAGATGACCACCCTACTTACCCAGATTGAATGTTTGCTTAATTCACGACCACTGTGTGAGATGTCAACGGAAGATATGGATGCTCTAACTCCTGGTCATTTTCTAGTTCACATACGGCGGATGGTCCAGCATTTCTGGCAACGGTGGCATACCGAATATTTGGTAACGTTACAACAAAGAACCAAATGGAAAGTAGCTTCTGCCAATCCATTGCCCGGAGAACTTGTAGTTGTGATAGATAAGGATGTTCCGCCAACCAAATGGTTAATGGGCCGTATTACTGAAACCATTCCCGGTCAAGACGGTTTAGTTCGAGTGGTTGTTATCAAGACGAAACTAGGGGAGATAAGGCGGCCAATATCCAAGATTTGCATATTACCTGCTGGCTCGGTTGAGCCATCGGGCGCGGAATGTTCAGGATCGTCAGCTGAGTTGAATAAATAATAATAATAAAATAATTCGTAAAGTAAATTTAAATTTATATTTGTTTACTCCAGTGGTGTTTGAATAAGTTGCTAAAAATTAACAACTCCTAACAAATAAGAGTACAAGCTACATCGTGAGTCACACATCACATCTACCGATTTCAGCGTGACTGAACAGAACTAAATCCATAGATAATCCCGCCATTGTTCCTTGCCAGTGTAAAAAGCGAAACTATATTTAGTATAATTTGGATGAATTCTAAACTTGCTGCAAATTTTTAACTGGGTCACAAACACATAAAATCGATAAGATCACGCAATCCAAGTATAAGGAAGTCGAACAACAAACGAATAAACTAAGCGTTGTACTATAAATTCTGCTCAACATAAATTTCCATCTCCCATAACAAGTAACATGCACGTATGTAATACAACGTATATATCCCCATCCGCTCTATGTACATACATACTCGTACAACATCTGCATTTTTTACTGCCAAGACATAAAACAAGATGGAAAAACTTAAACTACCCCCAGAAACTAAAAAAATTATGGTACTTACATAACAATAATAGTCACACACTGTCACGCTGTACTTACGAGTACATGGTGTACATAAAAATCCAGCAACAAATGTTTCAAATGAAAAATCATAAACAGCGAACAAGACGCGGCGAGAAGAAGCTCTGAGTATGAAAAGAAAATTTTCTTGTGAAAAACCGTTATCGATTTTTCCCGTTTGTGTATATTGAGATGAAAATTTGGTGCGGTGTATAAATAATTACGTCTTCCTAAATGAGGTATTATGTGAAATGAAACAAAGGAATTTTATGTGCTCTACTCCCAATTTCCACCACCGCGCGCCACCACATTATACACGTTTGCCGTGCGGTGGATACAAAATTTATGAGTAGGGAAATGGAAATCGAAACAAGTACAAAAAAAAAATCTAATTGAAAAGTTTTTTTTTTTTTTTTTGATAAATTATCAAAAATATATATAAGATGAAAATTTGGGAAAGTAATAAGAAGTGCGGGATGGGGAAAATGTGTGTTCATAAAAGTGGCATACGTATACGATTTACATACACACATGGTTATGTAGGAAAATACTAAATTACCGTATGGGAATTTTAGAAAACTTTAAGATTGTTCTCGTTCGTTTGTGTTGCGTCTTCGTATTCGAGATAAAAATACGCAAACAACAAGACCTTAACACGTTCGCTGAACGATTAATTTTTGGTGTTGTTTTTGTAGTTCTGCTTCGGTGTCCTTGCCCATCATCACCGAATAATATCATCCCACGTACACATATTCCGTATATGATTGATATCACTCTAGGGATTTCATAATGTTGTTGATAAGACACGTCGCCGTTGTCGGTTTTTCGCATAAATGAGTTATCCTTTCTACGCAACAATACGACCCGGTATCATGTAGTACGGTGGGAAAAAATGTTAACGATGTTCTTGATTAGTTTATAGAGGCATACCGATCTGAATTGCTTTCGGTACATAAAAATACGAGACAGTATAAATCCCGTTTATAAATGGAATTTCGCCCCGGTATTTTAGAGTCGACCCTCTCGTATACTGTCTCTTTCCACGCTCCTCGCACCACTGTATAGCAAATAGCGCAGACAAACATTTTTCTGTTTAAATTCACTTTGTTCTTTTCATTTTTGGAATTTTATAAAGTCGTCCTGCTATAAATATTTAATTTTATCCTTTTTTGCTTGTTGTTGCTGTGCTTTCATTATTTTCGTTATCTTAGATGTATATAGTACAAGGCGAGGTTATATCACACCCCTAACTCATCGTGTGGTGGTTAGCTGGTGGCGATGTACATAATCGTGATGGTTAATATTCTGATAGTATTGGATCGCATGAATGGAATTTTTAATAAATTGGATTTTTAGAATTTTTCGAATTTTCAAATGGCGTCCAAAAAAATGTTTTAGTCGTACTGAACTCATTGCTTCTGAGAAATACACATTTTACTGGCTAATCAAGAGTTGTAATGTAAAGTTAAATATTGAATGAGTTTTTTATAAAAAAATAATTTTATGCTGTTGTATTGGACAGCAAAACGAGAGTTTTGAAATTGTTGCTTTTGCTCCCTTCCTCATTTCCTTAAAAATGAAAATATATTTGTCGATTAACCCCAACAATCGTGTAAAGTAGGGAAAATTACTGCAAAACGAATGGTACTGAAGTTTATACTAAATCTTACTAAAAACCCATGGCGGGCTGCAGCTATCGGGGGGTCACAGGTGGTGGATAGTGGACGGCCTATCGATAGGTAGGTTAGCGGTGAATTAAATAAGCCACTCCCAACCGCAGCTCTGCTGGGAAGAGGGTCTCGGGAAACTGGTTAACTTCTGTTCACTAAATTCTGACTGCCTATGATACCCAGTATGGGATGGCGAACTGAGCGTCGCGTCTCCCTGCGATCCCGAGTCCCCCAGGTAATAAGTGGGGAACCCTATAAACGGGTCATCCCTTGAATGGAATGGGTCCCATTTGTTTGGGATATCCATATGGCTGAATGGCGGGTGAATGTTGAAGGGGAGAGGAGGCGCCGGAGGCCGATGTGATCGGTGGTCTATTGGACTGGATTAAGGTGTCATGCGACTCGTACTGATGATCGACTAGGCTGGGTGCCCATTTAAAAGAAAACTGTCGGCTGCAGAGACCTCAGGATGAGCTTGAATCGGGCGCCAGCAAGTGAAGCAAGGTGCAAACAGACATGATGTCCCGTGCTCCTAAGAATCAAAAACCGAAGCTATTCAGTGAGATCCTAAAGGAGCACGTGCTGGTGCTAGCCGTCATTGACAGAAAATGGTGTATAATGCACTAGACTCCATATTTGGGAGTCCAAGGAGGATCCTTGAAAGAAAATCCGAGATCCCCTCGGCCTGTAGAGATGCAGGATGGTACCAAGGGCGCGTGAAGTTAACTGCGTACTCGAACCAGAGATCGGTCGACCTCTATAAAAGGGCCGTGACCGAAGTAGGCGAGATGTGGCAGGGCGCGAGGCTTGAGGCAGTCTGCAAAGGAAAAATTCCGAGCAGACCGAGAGCACGCGTCTGGTTACCAATCGAGCCGGACAAGCCAGAGGAGATCCTTGAGATTATTCGGGCCAGTAATCCCGATCGTCCAACGGAAGGTTGGAGGATTGTAAAGCAGGGTGAAGCTAAAGGGGCTTTAGATTGGCAATCATGCTAATTAATAAAGAATCCCAGGCTTCCCTTGCAAAATCAAATGGAGTGATCAACTTCGGGTTCGGGTCGATAACTCTTAAAGTATATAAGAAATATGAGATCGATACGGGCGCGGAAGACCAGCCTAGGGGCGACGGCGAATGAGTTCAACGGGAGACTGCAGGAAGAGGTGAGTAAGGCAGAATACTAACCTTTTAGTTGGCAAGAACCAACATTTGTTGTTAAAAATCGACAGGAGGTTTTAGATGTGACCTTTGAGTCAGTAACAATTTTTCATATGATCAAAAGGTGGAGAGTGGCGAGGAAGCACTCATTCTCTGATCACCGATATGTAACATATAAGCTCAACGTTAAAACTGTTATTCAGAAAGCCTTCAGGAATCCCAGAAGGACAAACTGGAACAAATAAGGGGAGGTGTTAGAGGAATTATTGCCACTGGAGGTCCCTGGAGTTCCGGCGACAGTAGAAGAATTAGATTGCATGGTTGATATTGTCACAAAGAGATGCAATCTTTCAGTTAATGCTGCGTGCCCCCTGATAAAGCCTAGGGGCAGACAGAAACCGACATGGTGGACCACGGAGTTGGGAACCTATCGGAGGGCGTATACGACAGCCTTTAATAAAGCCAAGAACACAAGGAAGGTTCGGGATTGGGACAGCCAGACCTAGTTATTCAATTAGACCAGACGGGTCATGGACAGCTTCAAGTGCGGAACCATTGGAGCTTCTCATGGAGAACCACACGATGGAGCCCGGAGCTCATCGAGGAACACGTTCAATATGTATGGAAGGCATCGTGGGTAGGGAATGAATCCTGTGGCGCTAGCGTACACATAGAGGTTGCCGAAGATCTTTCGACTCGAGCGTTCCTAAATGTGTTCGATAGATTCACTAGTCGACGCAGTTACTGTACAACACTTTACACATTTGTCGGTGCAAATCGGCTAATGCAACGCGATCTTCGTGAATGGAATAATACCCATGCTCAAGAACACATAGCGGATGCTGGTGTACCAAATGGAAATCAGCACCGCACCATGGTGGCCTCTGGGAAGCAGCGGTGCGATCTGCTAAAAAACATTTAGTGCAGATCATCGGCAACCAACCTATTGAGTATCACCAATTGAACACGCTTCTAATACGGATCGCAGCATGTCTCAATTCGAAACCAATCATGGCACTACAAGATGATCCAGTAGGAGGTCTCGCTTTAACCCCTAACGAATTTCTAATTAGACGACCCATAATGACACGGCCTGAGCCAACAGTTTCAGAAGTACCACAAAATCGTCTTTAGTATTGGCAGCGACTACTATGAATGTACCAACAGTTTTGGAAACGCTGGCAGCAAGATTACCTTACTTTGCTATAGACACGTAGTAAGTGGACACGGGCGGGGCCCAATCTACAAATTGACGATATCGTTATCATTCAACATGATAATCTACCACCTTCGCGATGGCGATTGGGACACGTTATGTCATCGTACATCCGGGCAGCGACGGGTTGGTGCGTGTGGTAACGATTGAATACAACAGCCATCAAAAAACGTCTGATGGGCGCCTAACCAAATATCAATGTCAACGACCAATCTACAAGTTGTGTCAGCTAATTTCAGCACACGAAGAAGTTCAAAACCGTACCAGTGTGGCCGGGCAGGAATGTTTGAGATCGAATCCCTCACCCCTCGGTTTGCTGGGTGGTGACGTGCTTGTTTGTCGGGCGGACGCAGGAATGTACATCTGGTTATACTATTTTTTTGCTTCTTGTCTCGGTCTCGTTTTTTGTTATAATTCGGGGAATTTGGTGATGAACAGTTTTATTTAGCCGAAATTATTCACTATCCTCGCCTTAGGCACTTTTTTAATATACCTAATTAATTATGAGAACATTCAAAGAGAATTACTTGATCAAAGAGAGATACTTGAAAACAATTCAAGATCATTAGCTATTCCTGGAAGTAAGGTGGATAATGAATTCGCTAACATCTTTAAGTTTATAACCGTGAAGTCACGGCTAACAACAGAAAATTTACTGATCGAATTAAGGATTCCACTTGCCAATAAGCTATGGTATGAAGAGTATGAGAGTTTCCATTACCATTCAGAAATGGAGATGAGTATGTTTACATCAAACCACCAACAAGGTATCTACCCATCCCGCAATAATTCTGCCCAACTACTGAAGCAGAGTTTAGCAAAATCCGCCTGATGATACCACTAGATACCATCGAAGTCATTTGGGTAACCACTACGACAACTATCCAAAGCAACTAAAACTATACTCACAGTGGCTTATAAAACATCAACGAATCATTCGGCCAGGATTCCACACATCATTTAGTTCCTTAAATAATCAAAAATTCTGTCTTATCTTGGATGAAAAAAGATGATACCCAGAAGCGGGATTACATAGAGGCAGCAATGACGTTCATTGGTTGTAACCATAATTATCCTAGCCATGGCGGCTGGTATATGGCATACATCTTAAGGTGTAAGAAGAAATTGCCAAACCCCGTTGAACAACCAACAAAGCTAATTTTAGTTATTTAGGACTTATGCGAAAGGATAATAAATGAATAGCAAGCGACATTTAGTAAGATTTAGTAAAAAGTTCACTCGCGTCAAAACGACGATAAATGATAGCCAATGAACCGGATCACAGAGTAAAGCGACCCTATATGACGATCTGTCAGGATGGTCAATCTTGATGACCTCTGGTTGCGAAGTGTAAATCTGATAGAGTTAATACTAGGTGGTAAATCTACGCTCTTTTTGTGGTTTGGTGAAAACTTAATAAACTTGTCACTGGTGTCAGGAATATTCGGCTTCTTATATTGAGACCAACTTCTTACATTTACGTTTCCATCAATTCTACTTTATTTAGAAAATGTTCATGTTCAAGTCGTCTAGCTCGTACGCACCGTATAACTAGAACGATCCGAAGAGCGAGGAGCGCCCAGAACACAAGATGGGTCATCACGTAGTGGTGGACGTGGTCGTTGTCTATGGATTTTGCTTCATCGGATTGTTGAGCTCTTATGTCCTACTCCAATTGCGTAGTGTTGGGTGTGGTGATGATGAAATTAAGTGGATGCGCAAGCGTCAAACGATGTTCACTATCAAAAGGCAGCGTGAGTACTGAGATGTTAAACGCCGGAATATAGGACCCGTTTCTATCGCTGTCTTTGGTGTTGTCTGCACAGAGGTGTACGCCATTGCTCCTAAGAATACAACCGTCCGTTATGAAGCCATAATGTTCTTCTAATGTGATGGTTTGTATTCTTCTTGACTCCGAAAACCCATTGATTTGCAGCTTGTAGTTTAGTGAAATAGCTTTCAGCCTTAATTACCTCGGTGTTGCAGCTTGGATGTGGGACAGTTGCCTTGAGAAACATGGATCTCACATTGATTTTGCTCGCTTTGTTGAGTAAACAACGTCGCTATGTCACATACCACTAAACCGTCAGGTAGTTATTTCCTGAACCGTGATGGGTACAAAGCGCTCTCGGTACAGATCGACGAATATGTACTGTGTGGGGGTGGCACCAAGGGTATTTGTATCACGATTATGACGTTGGCTTTAGTTAGGACATCTCCTGCTCCAGCTGCCACGGCGATAACAACAATGGATGAATAATCTGGAGTTTTGCACAAAATGTTTGATTACCAGCCCTAATTGCAGGGATAAAAGAATGACAGCTAATGCTTTATCTTGGTGGGTTCGGTACTCCTTGAGGAGTGCTAACTCGACGCCGAACTGTTATTATGCCTCCATTAGTTGTTTCAATTGTTGGGCGGTGATGTTGTTACTGTGTTTGAACAGTTTTAAAGTGTATGCTATGTTTGTATCTGATCGAACTGACGCTCGTGCTGTTCTGCCTCTCTTTGAGATAATAGCCCGAACAGGTCCCCCATTAAGTATTCTATTGTATCGCCCACTCCACGTCTCGTCCTACGTTGACTGACGTCGCTGTGCATTATCAACTCGTTGTCTTGGATAATGTTGTAACACTGCCATTGTAACTGTTGGAGGATGAGATCACATTTAATTGGTCGTACATCTTTGCAGACTTTGTCAAGTAAGATCAAGCCCTTCTCCACGTAATATATATTCTTGCCAATAACTAGACAAGTTGTACCGAACTACTAGATCTCATTTAGTCGAAAGAAGTGCTACTTTGGCAATATTGTCAAAGTGCATGCCCGAGTTGTTCCTTGTAGTAACGCTGATGAATGGATTTGTGTCGACCAACTTTGATTCTTCAGGCCACCGGTTGCCGAATACCAAGCTTATTATACTCAGTAAGAGGCTGGTATGTTGAATTATTTGATTAGTAGTTGAGGCTTGCTTCGCCTTTCGATGGGGCTGTTGTCTTCTGCTTTATGGGTACATAATCTTTGGATAGATGTTCTTGCTCTTCTTGGGTTTCCTCTTCTGTCGTGGCTCTTGGCTGCGCAAAGCTGCTACCTTGCTTATTGATCTTTTGACGTCGTGGTGCAGATCTACAATTCGGCCGAGTTTTCATCTATCTACGCATACGAGACAGGACATTTCTGTGTTAGGTTAGCTATTCTTTTTCTGGTGGCGCTAATAAGGCATCTCCAATCAGGAAATGTTCAAAAGTGAGCTTGGTGACGCCTATGCATTTTTTCGAGTGATAGTCCACCAATATGTGGTGACGCTGATGGAATGAAATGCCACTTCAGCGGTTGTAGTATCTTCTGCGCTCCAACAAAATTAGTTCCGTTGTCACTGTACATGTGTGCCACATTACCTCGACGAGAGGTGGATCGTCGGAATGCGTTTATAAATCTCTCTGTTGAAAGATCTGAGGCCACTTCGATTTGGATTGCTTTGGTAGCTAAATAGATAAATATGCACATATAACGGGCCGGCGTAGTCCACTCCAGTGTGGGTGAACGGACGTGAAACAGTAACTCGGGGAATTGGCAAATTTCCCATTAGTTGTTCTGCGGTTGCGGATATGAATCAATGGCAGCGAATGCATTGATGGTTATTATGTTTGACTACTTGGAGGCCTCTGATCCACAATTTTTTCCGAAGGAACGCCAAAGCTACCGCGTTGCCTCCGTGCAATGTTTCTTTATGTCCCCACTCCAATACTAACTTGGTGAACGGCCCTTTGTACGGCAGGATGACGGGATGCTTTTCCTCGTAGTATAGAGACGAGTTTTCCAACCTTCCACTGACTCGAATTATGTTTCCTTTGTCGAGGAATGGATTGAGCGAAATAATTCTGCTATGTTTATTGATTTGCTTACCTTGTTTCAGTAGCGAATGTTCTGCTGCAAATTTCTTCTGTTGAACTGCTACTACTAGCCGTGACAAGTCCCCTTCGTTTAGTTCGCCATCTTAATATCTGAATTGTTATCCGTATGAGCGAATTGAGGGATCATTGTCTTTCCGCTTGCAGATGTGTGGGGACCATGATTTTTTTTCTCCTCAGATGTTTCGTATTCCGCACTTTCGTTTGTCGTGAACGCGTGCTGCAAGAACGGCGGGTTATTCCACCAGCTCTGGCTTGTTACTCCGCGGGAAGCACAATCGGCTGGATTGTCATCTGAACTGATATAATGCCTTGACTGGATGCTGGTATTTTGCTGAATTTCTGCCACTCGATGTGCGACAAATGATTTCCAAGATGATGACGGTTTTTGAATCCATGCCAGCATAATCGTGGAGTCGGACCATAAGGTTGTTGCACTTATGTTAACCTCCAGGCTCTTTTCAGCTTGTTAAACTAACCGACTCAACAGTACCGCGCCGCATAACTCGTGTCGAGGTATCGTCAATTTTGATTTTACCGGTGCTACCCTGGTTTTCGCCGTCAGGTGCACTTTGCCCATTGATGGTGTTTTTGATATACATTACAGAATCCTTGAAGTTCGAACGTACAGTTATCTTCCGAGTAGTTGACATAGTGCGGTATTTTAATTTGTCGAGCGGAATACAGCTCGAGCTTGAGTTGATCCCAGCGTCTAGCTGTTTCTGCTGGTAGCTCTTCGGCCCAGCCTAGGTCGAAACCCCATAGCCTTTGGAACATTATTTTGCACCCAATGATTAATGGTGCCAGCCATCCCAAAGTGTCGAAGATTTTCGACATACCGACAAGAACTGGCGTTTCGTTATTTTCTTGTCATTGGGTATGGTAACCATACTTGGAATACGAAGCAGTCGGCCGACGGACTGTACTCTATCCCTATGGTTTTGTTGATTGTTCATCCGCGATGGTAAGATTGCCGCTCAAGATCTCATCCAAGGACCGCCCATTCTGTAGTGGAGGGCCGACACATAAGGCCTCATTCAGGCTGATCTGGCATCTGAATGTACACTCGCATGAAATTTATGTATAGTGACCTCAATTCTGGATCTTAAATGATAATTGTACTCTATATCGGCCATCTTCACCTCGCTTGGTGGTTTTTTTGAACAGTATTTCGCATGGAGATTCCTCTACTGACCAGCTTTTACTGTCTTTCGGAACCTGTTCTAATTCCCAGAATTTTTCCATGTTCCCTTCTGTCTTATTAATCGTATGATCTGCTACGCTCTGCTGTTGGATTGTGGTTTGTGAATGGCCAGAGATTAACCATCCCAAGCTGGGGCTTATAGCACTTGATCTGCCTTTAATTAATCGGTTCCCGATGAAATCGCTGTAAACGTCTGCCTCTATTAGTAGGTTCAGTGGTGCCGGGCGATCAAAATTTCGATCCGCTAAACGTAATCCCATCCCTACTAACTGGTTTTAGCTTTACAAATTTTCTAATATGTACCTGATGATTCTGAAGAGTGCCCCAAAATCTATAACCAAAAATTTGCAACCAACAAAAAAGAAAACAGTTTGACAGCTGACAGTTTAGGGTTAGTAAATATGAAGCAGTACATGAAAGAACATCCCGTTTTCATTGTTGAACAATATTTCAAAAATAATGAAAGTTTGGCTGCACAACAGTTCGCAAATTTCGTTCAAAATATGGTCGGAATATTGATTCAACTTCGTCAACTGTGAAGAGAGTACTTGGAAAATTCAAGGAGACTGGAACAATTAGGGACGCTAAAAATACTGGCCGTCCAATAATAAGCCGCTCAAGTTCACTTGAATCGAAGCAGTGCGGGAGAGTGTTGATTAAAGTCCAGGAACTCCGATTCGGCGTCGTGCAATGCATGTGAAGATTTCCTAATTGTCTACTAGATTTGAGAGGTGAATTCCCCCAGAATGAGAATAGCCTCAGATATACAGAGTGTTAGTTGGAATTCATGTCAGTTAGGTAAAATAATCAGAAGCTAGACGTTCAGGGGTGGGGACAATTTATAAAATTTAGTATTACGACCAAATATAATAAAAATTCTTAGGCCAACTGATATAACCCCAGAGTCCTTACATTATGTGCATAAGGTGTTATTTGGGGGCCATGTTAGTTGGAAAAATAATCAGGAGCTTCCTATCAAGGCTGGGGATAAATTAGACAATTTTGCTATATGATCAAATATAATAAAAATTCTTATGCCAACTGAGGTATTTCTAGAGATCTTAACACAACCTCAGATATTGTTATTTGGCCTATGGATTGTTATTATTTTTGGTCATAATACAAAATTCTATAAATTGTCTCCTCCTCTGGATGATGAGCTCCTAAATATATTTTCTAACTGGCACGGTTCCCAACTAACTTACCATATAGCTGAAATTGTGTTAAGATCTCTAGGGATATCTCAATTGGCCTAAGAATTTTAATATATTTGGTCATAATACAAAATTCTGTAAATTATCCCCACCCCTAGATGGGGAGCTCCTGATTATTATTTCTAACTAACATGGTCCCCAACTAACACGCCAAATATCTGAGGTTGTTTTAAGATTTCTTACCTCAGTTGACCTTAGAATATTTATTATATTTGGTCATAATACTAAATTGTATAAAATGTCCCCTCCCCTGAATGGGGAGCTTCTGAACATATTTTCTAACTGACATAGTTCGAAAGTAACACCCCAATGAAGTTGAGGTTGTGTTAAGATCTCTAGGGATACCTCAGTTGACCTAAGAATATTTATTATATTTGGTCATAATACAAAATCCTGTAAATTGCCCCCACCCCTGGGTGGGGAGCTACTGATTATTCTTTCTAACTAACATGATCCCGAACTAAGGCCTCATATATCTGAGGTTGTGTTAAGATCTCTAGAGATATCTCAGTTGGCAAGCAAATTTTGTTATATTTGATCAAAATACTAAATTGTCCCCACCCCTGAACGTCTAGCTTCTGATTATTTTATCTTTTGCCTAATTAAGGTCAATGATGTTTGCTATCGTCTATTTTTGACCAGAATTTAATGGACTTGATATCAGTGGTATGTGGTTCGAACAGGATGGTGCCACATGCGACACCATTCGGTCGAACGGCCATCTCGCTCATGTAATTTAACGCCATTGGATTTATTTTTATGGGGTTACGTTAAGTCGTTGGTTTATACCAACAAGGTGGTAACGTTACAAGCGCTTAGGGGCAATATCGCACGAAATTGTAAACGTGCCGGCTGATATGTGAAGTATGATGGAAAATTGTCTCCAAAGACTCGATCGCTGCAAACGTGTTCGCGACAAATGTAGCATGTGTTCTGCACCTGGAATA
Source organism: Nephrotoma guestfalica (assembly GCA_963691935.1). Taxonomy (NCBI): domain Eukaryota; kingdom Metazoa; phylum Arthropoda; class Insecta; order Diptera; family Tipulidae; genus Nephrotoma; species Nephrotoma guestfalica. The sequence goes on from OY829915.1 coordinate 57,213,024, forward strand.
AATTTCAGCCCAATATGCCAATTATTCTGTGTTTTATTTAAATACAAAATTGTTATGTTCTTATCGAAATACCCGGTACGAAGATTAAGAAATAAAATACTAAAATAAAATCCAGGGCTACCGGAAAAAATGAACCAAAACAGAGTCATATATCTCAAACAACTTCACTCGACGGTCTTTCAAACGATTTTGTACACTTTTTATCTTTTCTGGAACAGCTACCAAATTCAGGTGACGACCAGAACACTTCGCGTCATCGATTCTTGTTCGGCCACGTTTAAACTCATCAAACCAACGTTCGACGGTTACCGCGGTCCGAATTGTCATAACATTTTGACACATATCGCTTGAAGGTTGATACTTGCTAAAAATCATATGAAAATTGCTAAAAGATGGTTTTCGAGTATCAAACATTTATAGCGATGGATATAGTTTCAGGAAAATTAGTTTAGGAGGCCCGTACCCTGGAAGGGCCCGAGTTCCGGTTTCTTATTTTTTTGTTCTCAACTCAAACGACTTTGATGAAAATTGCTGAGGGGTTTTTGCAGTACCAGGAATTCATTGCTATGGGACGTGATTTTGTAGGAGTTGGTTTATAGATGATCATTTCCGGAAGGGCACGGGTCCCAATTTCAAACTATTTTTGGTTGATGAAGAGGCGATTTCAATCACTAGGAATCTATTGCGATCTGTGCAGATTCGTTTGGAAAGTGGAACGGTGGATCCCAGATCCATTTCTTGAATTGTTCGGTTTTTTTTTTATATTAATGAGGGATGGTTTTCGACTGCCAGGAATTGATTGAGAAGGGTGTTAATTTCTGTAAAATTCGTTCAGATGGTCGCCTACCAGACGACGGGTCCCTTTCGTTAACTGTTTTCCATCTCGCACGATTTTTATAAAAATTACTGAAGGAGCGTTTTTGAGTACCAAAAACCGATTGCAGTTTTGATAAAAATCTCTTCTAATTTTGGGAAAATTCGTTTAGAACTAAAAGATGGGGCCCGGGTCCATTTTTCAATTTTTTTCGGCTCTATATCGATTTTGATTAAACTTGCGGTAATAAGAGGTTTCTAATGCCAAAGACTGATTGCGATGAGTCCTAATTTGAGGGAAATTCGTTTAGGAAGGCCTTCAGTAGGGCTCGGGCCCCATTATTAAAAAAAAATCGAATTTGAAAAAAAAATCGGTTTGCGAGACTTTCAGACGCCAGGAATCAATTCTGATGAGTCCTTATTCGGAACGATTCTTGGGCTTTAGGCTTTCTTTTAATATCTTGACTTGAACGATTTTGATGAAATTTGGCGGAACAGTGTTTTCGAATGCAAGGAAATGATTACAAGGAGTTTTGATTTTCTCGATAATTCACCTAGAATTCCTCCAGATGGGCCAGCAAGTTGCACCATTGCGTGTTATTGCGCCATAGTGCATGATGTTGCGTCATGTTGCATTATGTTGCACGCTGTAAGATGGTGCACTATGTTCATCATTTTGAGTCGTATTGCAATATGTTGCGCGAAGTTGCACCATTCGCATCTTTTTGAGGGATATTGTGTGATGTTCCACAATGTTGCATCATGTTGGCCCGTCATTTTACGGAATGTTACATGTTACAATCTGTCATGCGTGATATTGTGCCATGTTGGGTCATGTTGCTTCGTGTTGGCTTTGTGACTTTGTAGGGTTGTCGTTGCACTAAGCGCGAACTTCTGAAGAGATTGTGATGTGTCCTAGCTTTACGAAATTCATTTAAGGTTTTTCGGATCGAACGATTTTTATAAAATGTGTTTTCGAATGCTAAAACTCTATTGCGATGGGATCTAAAGCATGCACATTTATTTAAGGGGCGTTCTCAAATGGTTTCCGATTCCCCATTTAATTAATAAAAAACGATTCGAACGATTTTGAAACAAATAATTGAGAGATGATATTTTCGAGTATGACGAAACGACTGCAATGAATTGTGATTTTGAAAAATACGTTTGGAGGTGCTCCGATTGAATCGTTCTCAATCGAAGCCCTTTCTCAAACTATTATTATGGAACTCGGTTGCTACTATGAAAATATTTAATCTGATTGAAGCAACGCGAGTGGATGCAAATTTTCGAGCTCGCAATTTCCCATACGCCATACGTCAGTGAAGAAATAAGCAAACACAGCAAGGCGGCTACGAAGGAAGAGGCCACTTGATCTACCTGATTCATTCTGGATCGTCTAAAAATATAATAAAACTGCAAAGGGGACTATGCTAAGAACAACCCAAAAAAGTATCCTAAACGTAAATATTAAATTTGATTTGAATCTACTTACTTATCTTCATATTCTTCGTTACGCCCCATGACGGAATTTGACGGCTTCAATAATGCTCTTCCAGGTAATTCATTCCGCAACAAAATTGAGTCAGGCACTGTAACTAAACGTTTCAAGATCACCGAATAGAGGGTCTCGCGATTTTGAAAATGGAGAACGAATTCAAGCTTTCTCTTGGTAATTTAATTGTTCCGATTTCATCGATGCTATCCAGCTCATTTCGTACGTCACCACCGTTCCGTATTATTTATCGCCTGTAATTCCAATGGGATCACATCTTCATTACGATGTTACAACCTAGTATGAATAGAGTTTTGGCTATTGATTGGGTTCTTAAAGTTTTTGTACTTACTTACCGATTCGTGATTGACGTACCACGGAGTCACTCTCACGTCACTCTCACATTTCCACCACAACAACAAAAACACTTTTTATTTAAAATAATTTATTTATTTATATTTTTATTTTATTTATTAATAATATTTATACATCATTCGGTTAAATTGTATTTTAAAAAGGACCCGCGGGGACAAAACAGAAACAAAAACAAAAAAAAATGTATGGTTTTCAAAATAAAACGAGAGGATTTGGGGGGGGGGGGAGGGAGAGAAACAGATCATATTATAACATTTAGTGTAGGATGACGACGACGACAACGATGACGGCGACGAGAAGAAGTTTATCACGTTTTATTTGATTTTTTATTTAATTTGCTATTTTCTGGGGCATCTGTATCATCCGGATTCGATTCATCTTTATCTAGTTCACTATCTCGACTTAACAGTTTATTGACTTTTTTCTCCCACTCATAATGATTCTCTTTTATCTATTGGGATGCAACACATAGGATCGATTGAGTTCAAAACTTTATATCGTACTGCAAAAATTTACGCACCTGAAATGTATTCTCCTGTACCCATGTATCCGGTTTACCATAATCCGGCGGATTTGCATACGGATCATAATTCAGCACGGATAGCATTGGTGCAATATTGGCCATCTCTTCGATGACATCGTTTGGTATTTGCCCTACCCACTTACGTAACGCCTCTAAATTGACTGGTTTTATCACTTGATCCGAAGATCGTTCCACCCTGTACGCAAATAAAGAAAAAAATTTATTTATTAATTGCGATTACCTGGATAAAGGAACATTTACATACTTTGATAGGGATACACCGTTTGGTTTATTTATGAATTCCTCATGATGTAGCACCGACTCGTTCCACGATACATCCAAAAACTTTAATATTTTCCTCATCCATTGTTCGGGATGCAGCACCAATTGTTCATAATATACCTGTAACGATATAGATGGATAATTGAAAAATCCGTTTTTCTTTTCAAAAGATCTATTCACATGCAGTGGGATAGACATGATATTATGTTGCATTCATCAAACAGCACATAAACACATACACACACAACATTACATCAACGTTAAATAGAAAATGAGTTTTTCATCTCGACATCACTCGTTCAATGTACATTTTCAAATTTTGTTGTTGTTGCTGTTGTATAAGGTATAATGTGGTTTTCCTACATTTCATCTTCCTTATTTTTGTTTTTATAGTTGAATTGATGATGATGATGATAAGATCAAAGGAAGACGTAATGCTTGGTTTATGTATTTTCGGTCGGTGAATGAATCGGATGAATTCAGTTACAAAGTCGGCCAGATATATAGACGGATGTATCTACGATGCTCAGTCAAACGTACTCATTTTAATTTAATAAAAGCTTTGGGCAAAAAGCTCTTAATAAATCATAAATATATTTTTGGTCCAGATAATAAAATCCTATTTGAACTGAAATGTAGAATGAAATTAAGTTGTATGTCACATAATTTCTTTATATCGGTTTGAAAAGCTTACGTAATAAGAAAAAGCTTTTAAGATGTGCATGCTGGAATTAAGTGATGTTATTTCATGGTTCAGTAATCTAGGATGTGACTAAAAATTGTATAACAAGTTGTATCCGCGCGCTGATGGTGGGGAGTGAATTATATGATTTGACAGTAAGTCGAACGTATATGAGGTTTTCGTATGATTCTATTTAGAAGGTCGCATACAGAACGTAAAGTCGCTATACAAAGATTATGTGGCAATAGACGACCAAACTAGATCAGCAACTGCGCCGCTGGAATCAACTCATTCGTATTGGGGTACCAGCAGGCACCTGGTGGAGAGGAACGATCAATTCCTAGAGGATATGCGTTAACGGTTGAATAAGGGACCGCCTAGTACTCCGACGATATCAACGCCCGACCGGTCACAACCATCATCACTCGTCAGTCGTGATTTTAATATTCCAAAAAACAACGAAATGAACTCAAAATCAGATGAGCAACAACATTCATCAATACCTCTCACGGATCGGAAGTCAACGGACGATGGAGATGCCAACAATAAGTTATTTAAGAAACATGACATCTTAATGCGTCAGTTGTACAAAAATATCGCTTCTATTGAGTACTCATTAGACACCGAAGAGTGCTCAAACTAATATTTGCAGCTAAAGACCAACCAGTTGCAAAAACACATGGATCTAATCGACCAGCTACACACAGAAATCATGGTAGAAAGCGATGAAGATGAACGAGGAACCACGTATTTTAAAAACACGGCACCTTGCAGGCTAAAGTGGAAGCCACAATTATCAGATTATAACAGTTCCAGAGAGGAATATCGACAACAACAGGATGTCCAAAAATCAAACTACCAAGTCAATGAAGTTAGCCCGAGCCCGAATTTTATGGTGGATTTCTTGGATAAGTGTAGCCATCCCGAAAAAAAATTCACGCATGCGATAAACAAGCAATATAGAAAATTAATATTAATGTAAAAAAAATTACTGGTCTAAAATTTTTTTTCAATGTACTAACTAAGATGTGTAAACTATCCTATGTTCATATCAGGTGGAAATAACCTTTTTTCTTAATTTGTTTATTTAACCGATTGGCGATTTTTTGTGTAGTTACCATGGGTGAACATTAAATTCGGTACCGAAATACTTAGAGATAAAGCCACCAAGCGGCATACACGGCCAGATAGGCCAATGTACTAACTAAGATGTGGAAACTACCCTATGTTCATATCAGGTGGAAATAACCTTTTTTCTTAATTTGTTTATTTAACCGATTGGCGATTTTTTGTGTAGTTACCATGGGTGAACATTAAATTCTGTACCGAAATACCTAGAGATAAATCCACCAAGCGGCATACACGGCCAGATAGGCCAATGTACTAACTAAGATGTGGAAACTACCCTATGTCCATATCAGGTGGAAATTACCTTTTTTCTTAATTTGTTTATTTAACCGATTGGCGATTTTTTGTGTAGTTATCATGGGTCAACATTAAATTCTGTACCGAAATACCTAGAGATAAAGCCACCAAGCGGCATGCACGGCCAGATAGGCCAATGTACTAACTAAGATGTGGAAACTACCCTATGTTCATATCAGATGGAAATAACCTTTTTTCTTAATTTGTTTATTTAACCGATTGGCGATTTTTTGTGTAGTTATCATGGGTCAACATTAAATTCTGTACCGAAATACCTAGAGATAAAGCCACCAAGCGGCATACACGGCCAGATAGGCCAATGTACTAACTAAGATGTGGAAACTACCCTATGTCCATATCAGGTGGAAATAACCTTTTTTCTTAATTTGTTTATTTAACCGATTGGCGATTTTTTGTGTAGTTACCATGGGTCAACATTAAATTCGGTACCGAAATACCTAGAGATAAAGCCACCAAGCGGCATACACGGCCAGATAGACCAATGTACTAACTAAGATGTGGAAACTACCCTATGTCCATATCAGGTGGAAATAACCTTTGTTTTTAATTCATTAACCGTAAGGCGATTTTTTGTGCAGTTACCATGGGTCAACATTAAATTCTGTACTGAAATACCTAGAGATAAAGCCACCAAGCGGCATACACGGCCAGATAGGCCAATGTACTAACTAAGATGTGGAAACTACCCTATGTCCATATCAGGTGGAATAACCTTTGTTTTTAATTCATTAACCGTAAGGCGATTTTTTGTGTAGTTACCATGGGTAAACATTAAATTCTGTACCGAAATACCTAGAGATAAAGCCACCAAGCGGCATACACGGCCAGATTTGCCAATGCACTAACTAAGATGTGGAAACAACCCTATGTCCATATCAGGTGGAAATAACCTTTGTTTTTAATTCATTAACCGTAAGGCGATTTCTTGTGTAGTTACCATGGGTAAACATTAAATTCTGTACCGAAATACCTAGAGATAAAGCCACCAAGCGGCATACACGGCCAGATAGGCCAATGTACTAACTAAGATGTGGAAACAACCCTATGTCCATATCAGGTGGAAATAACCTTTGTTTTTAATTCATTAACCGTAAGGCGATTTTTTGTGTAGTTACCATGGGCCAACATTAAATTTTGTACCGAAATACCTAGAGATAAAGCCACCAAGCGGCATACACGGCCAGATACGCCAATGTACTAACTAAGATGTGGAAACTACCCTCATATCAGATGGAAATAACACAGTACAGAATTTATTGTTGGCCCATGGTAACTGCACACAAAATCGCCAATCGGTTAAATAAACAAATTAAGAAAAAAGGTTATTTCCACCTGTTATGAACATAGGGTAGTTTCCACATCTTAGTACATTGAAAAAAAATTTGAGACCAGTAATTTTTTTTACATTAATATTAATTTTCTATATTGTTTGTTTATCGCATGCGTGAATTTTTTTCGGGGTGGTGCTACATTTTTTAATCTATTTACACTTTTTCGGGATGGCTACACTTATCCAAGAAACCAACCATAAAATTCGGGCTCGGGCTAACTTCATTGACTTAAATTACCGACATTGGACGTGTCAAATTTCGCTGGAGATTACGAAAATTGGAGTTCATTCAACAACATTTCGGATACAGTAAAAATGTCATATCTTAAGTCGCACTTACAGAAAAGTGCAGCGCAACTTATCAGCCACCTAACAACAACAGGCGAAAATAATGAAATGGCTTGAAACCTGCTACAGTCGAGATACAAGAACCCACGACTGCCGGCTGCAAAATATTTTAATTCATTGCTGTCACTTCCAACGATACAAGTTGCAACTACCGAACATTTAACGTAGCACCATTCGTGCCACCACTAAAGCGTATACATGCCGCCACGCTCAGCCCCCATTGTTGGGTTAAAACGTGTAGAGAACGTCATGGATTAGGGCAATTCCGGAAAATGTCAACGTTAGACAGAGCAAGGCTAGTAAATGAATGCAACCTTTGCGTACATTTCCTCGCACCACATAAAAGAGGTCAGTGTAAATCTACAACATGTATGGTGTGCAATGGACACCATCATACACTTCTGCATTGCAACAACGCAGCGTCTTCGAGTATAAGTCAAACTCTTCTGACCAATCAACAAGGACCTGTGTTATTACCCACCGCCTTAATCAAAGCAACTAGAAGCAATGGACAGGTCGCTACTTTAAGGTCCTTGATAGACTAAACAAAAGAAATAAAACAAAAAAAAAACCAACGTGAATATTGCTGGCATAGGTGGGAATAAAGCTGGCGTTTGCAGACACTCCATCAACATCAAGCTAAGCCCAATATTTTCTGGAAATTTTTGTATGCTTGTTGACGCTTTGGTATTCGACAATGAGCATCAAACAACAACCTCTATGGTGAAAACAAAGGACATCCAAGAACAAGTACAATTGTTCATTGAGAATGAAAATATTCCCGAAGAAAGTAATCTCACCGAAGAGGAGACAAAAATCGAAAAATTCTTTAAATCTGGAGCGCAATCCAGATGGAAGGTACACGGTGAGGCTTCCTTTTAGGAATCGAGAGAAAATTTACAAAGGATGCATCATTCAAGCAGATGTATCACCAGTTCATGCTGGAATACCTGGATCTAAAGCACATGGAGTTAGTCCGAGGGGAGCCTGAAGAAATCAATGTGAATCAAAGGTATTATATACCACATCATGGTGTGCTCAAGGAGGGCAATACAACAACCAATTTCCGAGTTGTGTTTGATGCGTCAGCGAGACCACCACTTGCAGCAGACTGTAGATATCGAGAAAATGTACAGACAGGTTATCCGAGATTATCAGAGAATATTATGGAGAGACGATCCCGCTAAACCTATGGCTACCTACAGATTGAACACGGTTCTTGCATCCAAGATCCTGTCGTCGGATTTTTACGTTGACGACATGCAAACTGGAAGTGATACTATAGAGGAAGCATTTTCAACTATAAAGGAATTAAGGGAACTCACGGAGAAAGGTGGTTTGAACCTGAGAAAATGGACTTCCATTTCCGAGGAGATTTTGGAATTCAGGCGAATTACATCATAAAGGCAACGTACAAATCGAACTATCCGACAGCGTAAAAACCTTAGGGTTCGTGTATCATCCCTCCACAGCTGCGTTTGAGTTCGATGTCTCAAGATTGCAGCTACCACATGGTCAACAAACCAAGCGATCATTGTTGTCAGATTCATCCAAATTATTCGACCCCATAGGGTGGCTGTCACCAATAACCATCACGGCCAAACTAATGATACAAGAAGCATGGACAATTGGAATAGGATGGGATGATTGTCTACCAGCGACACTAAACGCTAGATGGATGAACTACAAGGAAGAAATGTCTATAATGAAGCAGATAATGATTCCTCGCTGGATTGACACAACAACAGAATCATCAATTGAGCTGCATGGATTATCCGATTCATCCAAGTCTGCGTATGCTGCGGTGGAATACTGTCGAACAACTGACAATATATGTGGCCTGACTGGCCACATTACAACACACCTACTCACAACAAAGACATGAGTCGCTCCTATCTAAACTAAATGGTCAATCCCACGTCTGGAGCTTAACGCAGCCTTGCTACTAGCGAAACTAATAAGCCATATTCAATGTGCCCTGAAACTCAATGACATCACTGTTACGCCTGGACTGACTCAACTATTACATTATGCTGGATTAAAGGGGAGCCAAATCGATTTAAAACGTTTGTGGCCAATAGGATTTCTGCAATAAAAGTATGCTGCCAACAGCTGCATGGCATCATGTATGGTCAGTTGAAAATCCGGCAGACATGCGTCACGTGGAAGAACCCATTTAGCTCCCGCGAACATTAACTTATGGTGGAGGGGTCCAGATTTTCTTCACGAGAAATTACAGTTGGATTTTCCATAAAAGAAGTCAACCCGTTCTTACAATTATTTAAGCGGCATTCAAACTTCAACAAACTAAAACGCATCGTCACGTATTGCAGAAGATTTATTTACCACAAACCACCCACAGTCAAAGAACTTCAAGATGCAGAAATTACAATTCTGAAAATCATCCCGGAACAAGACTTCAATGCCGAAATTCAGTGCCTCAAATCCTTTAGGCATTTAGAAAAAAGAAACAAACTTTGATTCCATTTATAGATCATATTGGAATACTAAGAGTGAATGGTCGGCTACAAAATTCAAACCTTACGCCTGCCAGCCGAAGCCCAATAATCTTGGACAAGCACAACATATTAACGCTGCGAATAATCGAAGATACCCACTACAGCACGTTGCACGGTGGCATTCAATTAACCTTGTCACATTTAAGGAACAAATACTGGATTATTGACGGTAGGCGGGTGGTGCCAAGCGTGATTTAAAAATGTCTAAAATGTTTCCGCCCAACACTAATGGAAACTTTGCCAGCTGCTAGAATACAACCATGAAGAGCATGTGCCAAAACAGGAATCGATTACGCCGGTCCCATCCAATTGAGAACAACAAAAAGAAGAGGGTACAAGAGGAGAGGATTGTGTACCGATATTTCCTCCGACAATGGAACCTATTTTGTCGGAGCAAACGCTGTATTAAAAAATAATTATCGCACGGCTATGACAACATTAGCGAGCGACATTGCAGCTATGTTAGCTATTGATGGAACCAATTGGCACTTCATTCCGCCTCACACTTTTCATTTTGCAGGGAGGTATCTGGGAGGCAGGTATAAAGTCAATAAAATTTCATCTCAAGAGGGTTATTGGAAAATCAACATTAACGTTCGAGGAACCGTGCACGGTAACAACTCAAATTGAAGTGTGTCTTAACTCTCGACCTTTAAAACCACTAACAAATGACGTCTCTGACTGAACAATTAATACAACATTTCTGGGAACGATGGTCCTCTGAATATATTCACCAACTTCAGCAGCGAACCAAGGGGACAAAGACCCAGCCTAATTTGTTGGTAACCGACTTAGTACTAATAAATGATGATCAACTACCTGCTACCCGGTGGAAATTGGGACGGGTTCTTGAAACTCATACCGGAAAGGATGGGTTGGTTCGAGTCGCCACAGTAAAATGTCAGGACACAACATATAAAAGGCCAATTACAAAATTATGCAAGCGACCGATCGAAGCACTGTCTCCATTACAACCAAATACTAGTGAAAGAAATTGAACTGGTAACAACAGTTCGGCCTCTAGGCAACAACCACATAGTGCTGCATTTTTGGACTTGCACCATCCAAATAAATCCGTTCAACCAGTCTACCGGGATACACTTTGAGGACTTAGGCAAGCTTGAAATAGTAGCGACGAAATGGACATTAGTCGTTCGTTATAACTTAACCTGTTGCCCACACCGAATTGCAGTCGGTTTGAATGAAGCTGTCCGGTCTAAAATGCGACGTCATTCTTCAGTAACTATTGTTCGAAAGCAATAAGGATCGTAAACGAGTGAAACGATGTTTCACTTCCAAAGACGAAGATAAGAATGACGCTGATCTTGATCACCAACGAACAGAACAGCAGAAAACGAATTCCGATTATGGAGAGGTTTTACAAAAGCGATTGTCGAACATCTGGATGAAATGACGAAACAGTTCATGGAAAAACTGGATGCATTGTTAAAACAGAATTCTGGAAAGGATAACCAATCGGAAAAAATCAAGACAACAACACAAGAAATCGGCATCTGAGAGTGATTCGGAAAAGTCGGAAGCTTTCCATCGGAACCACCACAGTTCGCGATTTGTTAATTCAAAATACCGGAGGCGGTGCGATCCAACGAAGTGGAAGTTGCCGTTTTCGAAGACGTACCCCATCACGAATTGGTAAATTTGGTTAGGTATTTCGTGCCGGACAAAGCCGATAAATGGTACTATAACTCCATTAGACGAAACAAGTATGTCACCTGTAGAACGTTTTAGCAGTGCGGAAGGGGATCGAGAATCCAGGAAATATGTAAATTCGGAGTCGGACACAATACCCAAAGGAAAATTTTAATGATTTTCTGACCGAAATAGAATGTGCCAATTATCGGTTGATAATCGGTTGGGATCCTTGATCGAGTAGAGCTCGTACTGTCAACTCTGTCCCAAAAGCGGATTAAACATTAATAAGTGCAGTTGCCAAATGAATTTATGTCTCAATAGGTGCTTTTGTAGTAGTTTCGTGCACTAGGCAAAGGTGCCGCTGATCACATAGCACACAGCTTCTAGCGCTTGGGGACTCGTTGGTGTAATGCTGTTGCCTTTAAACTCATGTTCTTGAATTTAAGGGTTTGATAACAGTTTCGTCGTGGTCGATTTCGCTTTCTTGAGTTATATGCCTTCCAAGACTCGAAAATGATCTTGAACGAATAACCGCAGAGTCTCCCAGGCAGGAAGTTCGCCATTTGATGAATTTACCATTTCTCACTGCTTCAAACTCTCGGGATCTAATTTATGTACAATCGTGAACACGATCCAATCGTCCCAATGTTCGGTTGGTAGCCCATTGTTTTTAGCGCTCGTAACGTTTCGCTAGTTTTATCTAGCGTTTTTTTTTATTGCTGACGAAGATTCATGGTGCAAATTAGGCTGTGACGTCAAGTTATTAAAATGGTGATGCACAATTACCGGTTTATTGTCGAAACGGATCACTAGAATTTCCCAAGCATCATCATAATTAGCCTCGATGGTGGCCAGTTGGGCTGGTTAATTCAAAGTAAAAAGCTTAATCAAATGGAATTTTTTGAAATTAATGACATTTAATTAGTAACATTAGAAGTAGTTTTATAACAGTATAACTGTTAGATTATAACAGATTAGTCAAGAACAGAACAGTTGCGACTGTACGCAGTCAGTCTGGAATATTCAGTGATGTATATATATATATATATATATATATATATATATATATATATATATATATATATATATATATATATAGCGTGTCCCAGAAATGGACGATCAAACGAAGCAGGGGGGCCTCATTTCCAACAAAAACAGCCAAGTAAAGTTTTTTCGAATGTTGGTGGTGCAAAAGTTATTCCACTTTTAGTGTTTGTTAGTGAAATCGCATGCGCACCCACCAACAAATTGATTTAAAAAAACAAGAATTCTTTTGTTCAAATTTCTGTTTTAATATGATCTAGAAGAGTGTGACTTTCCAATAAAATAATTTCTGTAAGCTATGTTATCTTCTGTCAAATAAAAACAATGGTTTTGTAAAGTCTCTTTGTTTCTCAAAATTTTTTTGTTGATGTTTAAGTGACAGCAACGGGAGAATAATGTACTACACAATGGTATCACACACCGGGCTAGTCACAACAGAATGTTTTTTATCAATTTTGTTCACAAAGTTAGTCGTATTTTTAGTAAATTTTTAGTAAGTGCACTTGACAAAATTTCAATTTCTAAAATCGATGCTTTGTCAGAAATAAAACAAAATATTTAATAAGTGTTCGAAGTGTCCACCATTGTTGAAACCGTCGAAACGCAAGTTCGTTACTTTTAATAATATTCGGCGCTTCGATTATATGTTGCCGCATCTCCTGATCGGTCTGGTTTACTCTTTCATAAACCAGCACTCTATAATAACCCCAGAGAAAAAGTCTAAAGCATTTAGATCAAGAGGCCGGAGTGGCCATGCAAGAGACCCTCCCCTTTCAATTAAGCGGCTTGGATGATTTACGCTCAGGTGTAGTCTCACTACTTGTGTAGTGTGAGCGGAGCTTCATCATGCTGCAGCCACATATGTCCACGTGTTTGTAGAGAAACGTCATCAAGTAATTCAATCGAAGTCATTTTGTAGAAAACTTAGATAGACTTCCCCGTTGATCCGACGTGGGATTTCAAATGGGCCAATCAATTTTTCGTCGACTATACCCGCCCACATGTTTCCTCCAAGTTGGTGTTGAAACCTTAACTTGTTGAAACTCGCAACAATACCAGAGATAAACGACATCTTGGCCAACCTAGGGGAAAATAAATTCTCCACTATCATAGACTTAAACAGCGCGATCCACCAAACCCCACTGAAAGACGCCGACATAGAAAAGACAGCCTTCTCTGTAAACCATGGGAAGTATGAGTTTACTCGTCTCCCATTTGGATTGAAAAATGCCCCCTCGATTTTCCCACGGGCTCTCGATGACATACTTCGAGAACGCATCGGTAAACGGTGCTATGTTTACATCGACGACATAGTAATATTTGGAAAAAGTGAAAAGGAGCACTTCGAGAATATTAAGATCATATTCGAAATCCTGGAAAATGCAAATTTAAAAATCCAACTTGACGAGTGTGAATTTCTACGAGACGAAGTGGAATTTCTCGGTTTCGTAATAACAAAAAACGGAATTAAAACAAATAAAGAAAACGTTAAGGCTATTTCAAAACCTTTCGAAGACAAAACAGGTAAACTTCACCGAAGTCTAATTTTGCAAAAGGTGCCGTCCTTTCAAAGAATGGAAGACCAATCACATTCTTATCCAGGACACTGGACAAAACGGAGGAAAATTACGCCGCTAACGAAAGAGAAATGTTAGCAATAATTTGGGCTCTGACATCCCTAAGAAATTTGCTGTATGGAAGTAGAAAAGTACAAATATTCACTGACCATCAACCTTTAACATTTGCCCTCTCTGGAAAGCCATACTTGAAGAGTATGACTACGAACTGAAATATAAACCTGGGAGAAAGCGATGAAAACTCAGCGCACGATTTACCCGAATACCCATAATCGAAGCCCCCGAAATCAGATTATCCTGCAAATAGGCGATGAAGATTCGTATCACCCCTTTCCAAACTACGTGCATCATACTATAATAAAACCAATTTTCAACGGCGCTAACATTATCAATACATTTAAAAGAAATCTAAATCTCAGCACGAAGAACGGGTTGAGCACAACAGAAGAAATAATGGGTGTAATTCAAGAAATATACCCAGTGCACTTCAGGAATTACAAGATACGTTACGCATGCAAAATGGTGGTGAACATCACAGATGAGAATGAGCAAGACGAAAAGATACTGACGACCCACAGATGAGCTCATGTGCTTGTTTGTGAAAACAAATATGACCGACACCCCAACAAACAAATAATTAATCCCACTCCCACACCTATGTAATTACCCGGGACATACTGTGCATATAGACATTTATTCCACAGAAGGTCAATTAGCCCTCACAGCCATCGATAAGCTGACAAAATATGCTACATGCAGGACAATCAAGTCTAGGACTATAGAAGATATCAAACAGCCTCTTAGAGACATTCTATTTTCCTATGGTGTCCCAGAAATCGTGGTAATAGATAATGAACCAGCGCCGAGCTGAAGTACCATGACGCCTATGATGGAGGATTCTCTAAATATTAAAGTATTTCGAGATTCCCCGTACAAGAGTGAAATGAACGGTCAGATAGAAAGATTCTAATCTACTCTATCAGAAAGCATGGGGTGCCTAAAATCAGATAACGCTAAGCGATCCTTCACGGAACTGCTCGAGAGATCAGTGAATGAGTATAACCACTCGATACACTCATGCATGAAAAAGAAGCTAATAGAACTATTATTTGGACGAGGCCTGAATACTTCTCCAGAAGACTTCGAAGAGGCCAGACTCCCTCTATTAAAACATATCAAGCAAGACAGACTATTTACGTACGACAGAACGTGAGAATAGGTTCTAAACCAACAGCTAGGTTCAAACAAGAAATTGTAAAAGAAAATAGAAACCCTACTGTGTTGACCGAGTCCGGAAAAAGCATTCCCAAGTGTAACATCAAATACTAATTTCCACTAAATTTCAGATGCTCCTTACATATTGCAGTTGCGGAGGTTCAAATACTAGACTCCGCGAATTCACAAATTATCTCCATTAAGGGAATTTCAAATTAATTCAAGTTATTGAATTAGTAAACTACCAGGACTTCATTACTAGAATGCACGATAAACTGTATCTTTATTTACACCACGAACTCACCCTACTACAGACCCTACTGGACGGACTAAAAATTCATAAAAGCAAACGTTCCGTTGACTTCATCGGTACTTCGTGGAATTGGATCGCTGGGACTCCTGACCATGAAGACTTCAAAATTATAAAGAATAAGTTACATAATGCACTGGAAAACAGTAACAGACAAGTCATTACTAATCAGCTTTATAGGGTGGGCCAACTAAGTTTTTTTTTAAAATGCAATAAAACAAAAAGTTCTCAATATTTTTTCAAATTTATTTTTTCATTGGAATACTATTTCATTCATATGACTGCCTCGGCTGGCCTTGACGTACCCCATACGGTCGGTCCAATTTTTGAGCACATTTTCGATGGTATGCGGCATTATGTCTTCAATGGCAATGAAAATATTGTTCTTGAGAGCGTCAATCGTTGCTGGTTTATCGGCGTAACACTTACCTTTGACAGCACCCCAAAGATAATAGTCCAACGGCGTCAAATCACAGCTCTGAGGCGGCCAAATCACATCAGTATTTCGGCTGATAATTCGATCTTCGAAGACAATATGCAAAAGATCAATTGAAACGTGTGCTGTGTGGTACGGAGTGCCGTCTTGTTGAAACCAAATGTTGCCTATGTCCTCCTCTTCAAGTGTCGGGAACAAAAATCGTTTATCAGGGCGCGGTAGCGCTCACCATTGACAGTAACGGCGTCTCCTTGTTCATTTTCAAAGAAAAATGGCGCAATGATGCCACCGGACCAAAATCCGCACCAAACAGTCAATCGTTGAGGACGCATCGGCTTCTCTACGATCCTGTGCGGGTCCTCCGTGCCCCAAATGCAACAATACTGCTTGTTTACATAGCCGCCAAGATGGAAATGCGCCTCATCCAAAAAGATCATTTTTTTGGCAAAATCGGCATCTGCTTCAAGTCGATCGCAAACCCACTCAGCGAGTCGAAAACGCAATGGGTGGTCTCTTTGCTTCAATTCCTGAACAATTCCCGAACAGAATTCGTCGCAATGTTGTGCGTGAAATGTCCAATTCTTGAGCACGATGACGAGTTGACGTTCCCGGCGACTCACGCACATTCTCGGCTACAGCATCATCAGTTTTGGGTGTACGCTTGGTTGGCTGCTTGGTTCGTGTTGGTTTATTAATTAGCAAGCCTGTTTCTTTAACTTTATTCATAAAATAACGCACATATGGAGCTCCCGGTGCCTCATTTCTTCCGAAAACCGCACACAATTTTCGCACTCATTCTGCAACATTACCATGATTTTTGAAGTAATGTGTCAATATTTCCCAGCGTTGTTCAAGCAAATACACAACCATTTTCGTTCAGTGGAAGGATAAAACTAACTTGCTGTCAAATCAGAAGTGACATAACCCTTACCGTACTCAAAATAACCGCTAGTTCAAAAAAAGTTAGATGACCCACCCTGTATATATATTCGGGAATATTCCGGTGTGAATTACGAGAATTGTTGTAACCGTCAAATTTATAGCGATAACCACAATCCAGTGATACGAACCGGATTTAACATGGCAAATTCGTAAGAGTACTAAGATCTGCAAATGCTAAAATTTCCTGAGTTAAAATATAAACTTAAAGAATTTTTTGAGTATACACGAGCTGTTTCGTCTAACAAAGAGGAATGATATGATAGCATACAGTAGAAAATGACTTTGTTCAATTTGCCACCAATTTTGCCAACAACTGGCATATATTAATCCCAATGCGATACATATTTTTAATGTTTAGATTAAATTTCAGTTTAAAAATATTGGTCAATGATGATTTCATTTGCTGATGATAAAACCAACTATTAAAACGATAGGTGTCGTTTTGTGATCAAAACGGCATCGTTTTGAGGCTAAAAGAAGTTTTGTGAGTAATATTCGGTTAAATACCGCGATCTTATCTATGTTTATTTAAAAATTAGCAAATAAAAATCTCATATAGAATTCAGTCGCAATGGAAACCTTTCAACAACCAAATCGTTCGCTCATCGACAAATTGCGCGCACTCTATAATTCTGAGAAGTTTTCCGATTTTCAATTTAAACTCGGTGAAAATGTTGTGCACGCCCATCGATTAATATTGATGCTGAGCAGCCCCGTTTTTGAGGCTCGGTTCAACGATAAAACCGATACAAGTGATTCATTAGTGCTTGAAAATGTAAAATACGAAGTGTTTCTGGAATTTTTACGATTTTTCTACAGTGAAACGTGCACGATAAATAAGGAAAATGCATTCGAGTTGCTGCAATTAGCGCGCGACTATAAAAATTATAAACTTGAAGAGACCCTGGTTAATTTTTTAGTGAACGTCCCGCGGTCAGATGACCCACATAAGCTGCAGTTATTTCAAACATGCCTCGCAGCCAAACATCCATTTCTCGTGAACCGCTTTAAATTGGATATATGCGATGAGTTAGTGAAATTTTTGTCGTATGAACCCGGATTTTGTGATCTAAAGCGGGATACCCTAATATCATTACTTCAGGTGAACTACATCGATCAGGGTGCAACCGAGTTTAAAATGTTCGAGATGCTGATGAAATGGATTAAACACAATAATGACCAGAGTTCGATTGATTTACTGAAACTGATCCGATTCACAACAATGCCATTGGACGAATTTTCCAAGTGTATCGTGATGCAAGGCAAAATTTTAAGTGACAAAGAGATTGGGAGCGTGGTTAAGTGCATTATAACGCCAGAAGAACCGTGTACCGATTTCAATAAAATCGCACGCATTCTACTGGAAAAATTGGAAATGGAATGGTGTAAAATTCCGGCAAATCGAATCCACACCATTAAATTTACAGCAACCGCAAAATTATCGGTGCTCGGATTGTGGATCACAAAAACATCAAATCGCCAACGTTGTGTGATCGCATTTAAAAGTGCAACGGGTGACGTAATACGCGAATCAGTGGTAATTTCGTACATAGATCATGATTTATTTGTGCCAGTACTGTTTCGTGAGCCAATCGAGGTGGACCCGAATATTGAGTATACAGTGAGTGTGACGTATGATAACGCCAATCAAGATTACGTATCGATCAAGAACAATACAGTGGTGCCGGCACAGCATGGTGAATTTGTAAAAATATCGACGGCATTTGATTGTTTGTATTATATGGATTTTACTGTACGTGAAAATTTGAATGCATAATAAAGAGTGATTTGTAATCAAAGCGAGTCGTTTCATTTTAACAGTTATCTGTTATATTTAATTGGGGGAATTACACCATACTTTATATTTTAGGTGATGTGTATTGAATTATTCGTCGGAAAGCGATTTCACTGAAATCCTAGTTTGGGCGTTTAATACACAAGACTACAACACTTTTCACTTTCAAGGGAAACTTTTAAATACTGAGTAATTGCAAGAAATTAAAGGTGCTGGACTTCCATGTTCATCTCGAATTTAGCCGTCAAATGTCAGCTAGAGAATTAAGTGTAAATATGCGCTCTATTACTCGTGCGCTTGACTACTTTTGAGCGAAACCCTCAAAAACATGGTTTTGTGGAGACGAGTAAATTTCAGCATCCAAACTGACAATAAAATATTTTGTCGTACAGTGTTAGCCTTGTCGTTAGAGAAGGGTAATTAAGCTGTTGAAAAAAGAGATTATCGAGAGAAAAAACTCCTGGCCGAAATCGGTCCACCGGAAGTGACAGCTTCCGTCGGCGATTTTTTGTTTTTTTGCAAATATTTTGAAAAATATATCAATTATGAGAAAATCAACTATGAACAAGATGATCCTAAATTAAATTTGCAATAATATCGAATCAAATGAATGTTTCAAAATTTAGGCGGAAAGGTCGGTTTTTGACAATAAACATTTTACTTTCTTTTACGTAGTAAAGTAACAAAATTGTCGACCTCGTGATTTTTGCAGATTTTTTTTTAAATCTCTGTGTGTGTGTCCACTAAATGTTATATCTTTTATTGAGAGCCCCGACCGTTTGTCCGATTGAAATAAAACTTCATACTTAAGCTTTTTTAATTAATTCGGAGATCCCAGTGATTTATGGATGATCGACTAACCGATCGGGATGAAACTTCTTACCTAACCTACCCATTTCACCAAATTGGGAGCTCCCTGTGAATTTTGACCGAAATCGGTTCACCGAAAATGATAGCTTCCATAGGAGGTTTTCCGTTTTTTGTAAATATTGTGAAAAGTATAGAATTTAGGAGACAAACGATTATAAACTAAACTGTTATAAATTAAATTTGCAACCATATCAGTACAGATCAATTTTCAAAATTTTAAGGGCATTCACAGATCTAAATAGATCTCGAGAATTACTTGATTGTGACCTAAAATGTGCACTGAGAACTTACACCGAGTTGAAATGCTTTGTTGTATAAGCCGTGCCAACAGCGTGCTGCATCACGATGCCCAAGAATTTGTTTTTCTTTACTATTCATTTCGGTTGGCGCAAATTCCCAAACAAAATCAGTACAGTTTATTATTTTTAAAGTTAAATTTTTGATTGCAAATTGTATTTAGCTCACCATTTTTTCGGGTCGTTTGCAAACCAATCAAACATGAGCGCTTAGGAATATACATTTTAATTTTTTATTAAATAAATTGGAAAAATCATAACGTTTGGGAAGACAAAGCTTTCAATTATTTCTATTTTGTTTTATTTTTTATTGTGCACCCTGCAACACTTATCGTGCCAGATTATTGTGAATATTAAAAAAAAATAAAATTTAAAGTGCTATAGGGGCTGAAACCACACGAAGAAATCAGAACTACGATCTGTAAATTGACAAACCCGAAATATTCTCTGAAAATTGGGAAAAATCGTAAATTTCCAGTAAGAAAATTGGTCGTAAAATGGTTAAGGAAGACATGCTCTTAATACACGATCATCATTGATTTTGAAAATTAGACCAGTTTTAACAGTTTTTCATAATACACGTGGAAATTTCCATTAAAAAATTCTTCACAAGCCGACTCAAAAAAATTCTGTGTATAATATAATTCTGTACACCAAAATAATAATTTGCCCCCAGCGCCAAAACGCTGAATTTGTGAAGCTGATAAAAAATTTTCCTTCGTCGGAATACGGAATGAGAAAAAATACATCTGTAATCAGCGCAACAGTGCTAATTTGGAGTACTAATATGTTTTAGCTAAATTTGTGACATTCTTCAAAACCTTTTTATTGACATGTCACATTTATATATTCTAAAACAAATCAATAAATAGCTACCAGCGCCAAAACGGTGGATTTGTGAACTGGATCGCTTATTAGAAAATTGTTGCAATTTCCAAGATATTTGAAATGATGTGCCACATGAATCTGCGGAAATAATAAAAGTTATAACTGTTTCCAGCGCCACAACGAAAGTGTTGAGTACTAAGGTGTTCAGAAAAATGTGTGGCATTCTTACGGCACCTTTTCAACGATATACGACAATAATATATACTCCTAAACGAAAAATTAGCTACCAGCGCCAATACAATGGATTTATCAACTAAAGTTGTATCGAAAATCGTGGTATTTTGGGAAATTTCCTAAACAAGAACCCGACCCCCTTGAGGTAGGATCCCAAAAAGTTGGCACGAAAAAATTCGAATCGCATAAGCCATTCTTGAGATATCATCGGTACAGACATTCAAATATCCAGACGGACGGGCAAACTTTATTTCGCATTTTGGGATCGGGCCTTCAAAACATCGAGAAAATTGGTTTTCGGCCAGGGTCATTTTCCATCATATTTATCAGGATTTCAGTATTTTAGTCTTACAGACCGAATGAGATAATTTGCGAGAATGACTTGTGATAACCCCTGGCAAAGCTAAATTTTTTCAAGATTTGATACTTTTTGGGAAGCTTGATTCTTATAGCACCTAACCATAAGGGTCACTATTGTGTCAGTTTGTTGTGGATATTTAAAACAAATTAAAACGTAATCGAAATTTTTTAAGAACAGTTTTTTGCCGAAAATCAAAGTAGAGCAATTTTTCACTAATGTCTCCGACCTAGTCGATAGAGGAGCTGGAGCACAATCAAGTAGCTCAAATTAGTTGCTCTGGCGCCTAGAGTGGCAACGACTCTTAACAAGTTAGAAGAGAATTTCAGTATCCAGAGAGACTAGGCCTTTGGTCGCTCGGAAGTCCCGGGCAGTTGTAGGTCCAATGGTCATCTGAATGGGCAATAGTAGGGATGCCTGCAAAGAACTTCAGATGTAGCATATAGACGACAAATTTATCCCAAACTGAACTTGAGGCGCCAAAATGTATTTGTTAATTTCAGTGCGAATACGAAAGTTACGAAAAGTCGTAGGAATTGAGGCATTCCCTTTTAGCGAACGCATCTACTATCTAATAACTTCTGTAGAAGTATCAAAGGCGACGAGGAGACGAGAAGATTGCACAAAGGAACGCGAATGTCAACCATCAATTCTCGTTAATTGTGAATAAAATTAAAACGGAAGAATATTCGACCGACACAATTAAAGTTCTCATTAAGAATATCAAAACAGAGCCCTTAATGTCTTTATCGGAGGACTAAATGGAAATTTGTTGAGAACGCTGACAATCCAGAAAACTTAAACATTGCCAGAAGCCTATGCTTCCTGCCTAGAGATACAGAATTAAAATTTTCGAAATCTCGCGGTACATAAAAACATAAGAATAATTCCGTAAGCCATTAGCCAGAAACCAAATCTTCTCACGAACAAATGACGCTCCACCCGACTTTCGGAGAAATCACAACAAAATGACATTGCCACATGACATATAACATACAACACCACAACAATACACTGGTTGGAGCTCCAGGCCAACACATCCCAAGCCACAAGAGCCAATGGAGATTGATCCATCGCTAAGCAGACAAATAAACTACAGAAATCGTTCGATGCAACAAGCCCAACAAAACCAACCAGCATTTAAACGAGAAAACTCGCAGCACAGTAAACCGCGCAAGCTGTTAAACGAAAACGCGAACATCGAAAAAATTGAAATCAAATAAGAGATTGAAGAGAACGCAGAACTAAATTTTATGGTGGGTGCCAATCTAGCATACCATACATAAAATACCAGACGAGAAACGGCGATACCCCCCATTAGCCAAAAACACGATCCCCACCAATAACAAATTCAAAATTAGAACGGCGGGGGGCAAATAAAAATTAAAAGTATTGGGATTAGCACAAACATAGAATTTTTTGTTCTACCGGCATTAAAAACATTCGAAGGTATAATAGGCGATGACACACTAAAAGAGCTCGGTACACGTATTGATCGACAAAACAACATCCCGACACTGGACTCAAATATTAAGATGCCATAACGTCGCAGGAAGCAGGAAAATAATTTAGAAATTCAAGATAGTCATTTCATTCCCCAATTAACAGAGAAAATCCAAATAATGCTCTCAAAATACAAAACACTGTTTGGTCCTGTTCTGGGCTTACATCGAGATTCCACCAGATGAGTTTGATATACCAAAGTCTTCTTTCTCAACCATGAATGGGAAGTATGCATTTTTGAGACTTCCCTTGAACTTTAAAAATGCACCTGCTAGCTTCCAGAGGATGATAGACGTCGCGTTAAAGGAGTTTATTGGCAACACTTGCGACGTCTACATCGACGATATCATTATTTTTGGAGGACAAACCGAGGAAGAACACTTAATGATCACAGAAATAATATCCATCAAACTTGAACAAGCCAACCTACGGATCAATTTGGACAAAACGGAATTCCTAAAAACAGAAACTGAATTTCTAGATTATATCACCACGAACGAAGATACTAGGGCCGACCCAAAGAAGATAGCTGCTATTTATAATCTAAAAACCCAGAGAATCTGAAAGACCTGAAATCGTTTCTCGGATTGGCATCTTAATACAGGCGCTTCATTAAGCCTCTTCGCGAAGAGGCGAAAACAGCCAAATTAAGGCAAGCCAATCGAATAAAGTAAAAATAAGTATGAACCAAAATCAGATTCGAGCATTTCGGCAGATTAAAGAACTATACTATCAACATCGGAAGTACTGGTATTTCCTGATTTCAACAAACTATTCAACATGACTACCGACGCTTCGGAAACGCTGGAAGGCACGCTGGAACAGTATAATTATGAACTTGTTTACAAGCCTGCACTAATAAAGATGCTGATAGATTGGAGCTGGAAGCAAGCATCTGGTCCACTATTGATGGAACAATTCATAGTGCTGAAGAGGACTCTACGGATCTGATACAATACTGCGATGCACCAATCAACACATTTAGGAATCAAATCATATTTCAAAAGGTCAGGATATTTATGTTTACGAAGAACCGTACCCGTCATACCGCAGACACTATATTAGCCTACCAAAGCTAAACAAAGAAATTGTAAGCAGAAACCTACGAGAAAAGTTAAACCCGAATACGCTCGAAGGAATAAAAATACCTGAAGAATTCATACAAATTCCTGCAAAAAGTTTTTAAAGGACACCTCCAGTTATAAAATTCACCTAACCCAAAGAACGGATTGACATTGCCAGTGTAGAAAATAAATTTATAATTATAAAGGAAGAACACAAAAGGATACACCGCAATCATGTGGAAAATAGGAAACAGATTTTGGAAAAATATTATTTCTCTCGAATGGCCAGTCTAGTAAAAAAGTATACGCAAACCTGCGACATCTGCAATATCAAGAAACACCCATCTCGATGTATCCAGCGGAAATACTCCACGTTGACGTAATGGAAATTAAGAATGAGAAGGGAGTCAAGGTTTACCTAGCACTGACACAAAGAAGCGATGTAATTAGGACTGTTGATAGAGTCCACTCTACGGTAATCGAAATTTTCAACACAAGTAATTGATCAATATAGCGGTGGACCACTACAATAATTCTATACACTCAGTCATCCAACAAAAACCCAGCGATCTATTCTTCGGAAGCATATAGCGGATAAATTACCAAAATCTAACCGATTTCAAGACCAAGGTAAAGGAAGATGTAATCGAACGAATCAAAAAGGCTCGGGAAACCAAAATTGCAAGGCAGAATACAAAAAGATCAAAACGCAAAACATACGAGCCTGGTGATACAATTTTCACAGCAATTAAACAAATCCAAGCCAAAAACACAACCGAAGTTTCAAAAAGAAACGGTAGCTGAGGATAACTAGTTACAGTTACCACAACATCGGGAAAATGAATCCATAGAGCCCAGATTAAAAATCTAAGGAAATATAACCAAACTCACCAAGAAGAAATTTCCGGCAACCAAGACGGAATTCAACCTATTACGTTGAACTCTTGACCCATGGGACGTACATCTTTGAGGGAGAGGAGTTATCTTTCCAAGATTGAACAAACGCGCGCACTCGAAATGCGCACCCGGTCTAATTACCCAGCCATCAAAAATGTCGAATATGCAAATATTTTATTAAAATGAATTCTTTGATGATTTTGCTTAGCAAGCAATCTTGTCAATTGCTGCCTTCAATCGGTTCAATTTCTGACAGTAGAGGCCCAAGTTGAGCGTTTGGCCATTGGACAGTAGATGATTCCCTCTCAATCGCATCAAACATACAGCTTAACCCTCCTGGCTGTAAATCCTGGTTTGACCATTTTCTGTAACCATGCACCATCCGCTTCAGAAATGGCTCGATTTCGTTCCGTTTGGCAAGTCAATTTTTTTGCATCAACTCATGCGGCACCGAAACATTGGGGTTCTTTTTGAACCAGCCTTATACAAATGGTTCAAAACTGTTTTTGTGTTCTATCTTCAACTCCTGGGCGATGTTACGACAGCTCGCATGCCGGCCTACTTTGAAAATTTCCAGGATTTTTTTGATATTTTCGAAGATAGCCCTTCCAGTGCGTCGAAATTACTGGAACGGAATTGACAAACCAAAATTGCGCGTGATTGGCTGTGACAGTATCGGGACCATAGACATCATTCACAATTTCAGCAGTCTGACTTGCGTTTTCGCCTTAATCGAAGCAAAATTGTAAAACATAATGAATTTTCTCTTTGTTTACCTCCATCCTTGATACCTTATAACTCACAACTGTACCACGGTATAAGTATGGTCCACTCCGACAAATACATCACGAAATATATGCCACTGTATTTGTTCAAAACGAGTTGGGAAATACGGTCTTTCCGAAGCATCGCAGAAGCCGTGGTACGGAAGGCTATTTGTTGGTGGTTGCATTAGTAAATATTGTGGAATACGTACTACAATAAGACTGGACAGCTCATTGCGGATTGAACACCAAGTCCGATTTGTGTCTTCTGGAAGTGGATCATTCCATTCTATCTTGGTCAACCAGAGTGATTGCAGCAAAATTTTGAAGTTGATGTTTACTGGAGCAATCCAACCTGACGCGTCGAATAATTTACTACTTAAATTTCGTTTAGTGAACTTGCTGTACGATGTCTGTGGAACGTTTTGGAAGAAATCGAATTTCTTCCAAGTTTTCCCGTGGGTATTTTGTCGAGAAACTCCTGGCTATTTGAGCTTCACTGCCTTAATGGAAATCCGGCATTTGATAAAATGGTTCCCTTTGTATACTGCAACCGCTTCATGAACAAAGTCACAACCCGACAGCAAATCGTCAACGTAAAAATAAGATTTGATCATGTCTGCCACTTTTTTAGATATAACCGTTTTTAATTTAAAATGCTGCATTTCCTCCTTCGGATGCTCACGCCAGACGATTCGATGAAAATGTTGGTGTTTCAGATGAACTTGCACTTGTCGATACATCTTTTCTATATCGGACACAAACGCTACCTTACGACGGCGAAACCTGGTTAAAATTAAAAATATTATCTTGAATTGTTGGACCTGTTTCAAGGCATCGTTTAGTGTGGCCCCGAAACTTGATTTGCACGACTGATCGGAAACCACACGCAGCGTTGTTGTCGCACTGGTTTGTTTTATAACCGCATGGTGAGGTAAATAAAATTAATTGTCAATGGATTCGGCTGGTTCGCGAATTCACTCTATATGTCCAAGCAACTGATATTCTCACATATGTACATTTTTTGTATTCTTCTCTTAAATATGAATCTCGATTAAGCTTACGTTCCATCGCAATCATTATGGAAATTGTTGCCTTCAAACTGCTACCTAACGTTTCGAAGTTAGTTATTTAGTATCAGTAAGGCGATACTCAGATAGTTTGCTTGACCAATGATCATCCAAAATAAGTGATTGTGATGGTAAGCCAGTTGCTACTTTATTGAGTATTAAAGCATAAACGAAGACAAACGTGCACCAATCGAATCTCAAGGGTGAGTTTAAATAGTGACACAGGCATGTTTACGCTTCAGCCCTAATTTATTTGTAGCTCGGTGATGAAGGTGGATAATGAGCCTGAATCTAGGCAATGCACGAATATTGGTTTCTTTGTCGTTTACACTTACAACACGTATTCGTCGATGGACAGCTCGTCAAATCGACGTTTATCGACAAAGTTTATTCAATCTTTAATGCTGCATCTTTGGAATCGGAAGCATCTGTGTAGCGGATGTGGTTTATTGCAGTAAGAACTGCTGATGGCAACATGCGTTTGTTTGTATTTGGCAGCTTTCTAACGCATCACATCTACGTTGAAGAAAATCCAAGAAATTTTCTATTGTCGGCATATCATCAACTACAGAGTGTAATGCCCATTGTTCCTTTGTTTCGTCATCTAATTTGTTCAGCATGATATACACTATTTATGGATCACGCGATGCACATTCTGGCCCAAGCGCCTTCAAACCCCGTAGGAGTTCATCTGAAGTTTCTGTTAATGTTCGCAACGATTTTGAGGATGAAGATTGAATCGATTGTTGGTCCATGAATTGTTCTATGGTGGTATTGGTAATAAAGCGTTTTTTGCCGTACCGGCCGTTGGGCATGTTTGGCTCAGCAGACTTTCGTCATTTAATCTCACGTGTCATTGCACCTGTAGTTTTGAAGAATTTTCCTCAAATTCATCGAATTTGGATGTCTGTTGTGGTAACAATAGTTATTGATCCTCTATATTATAAAATGATTCCCATCATGATTCGACCTTAAGGAGCCTAGCTTCAATATCTTCAGTAAGTCTACAATTCATCGTCTACATTCTCGATAAAGAAAGCCGCCTTTGTTAATGAGCCGAGAATGTGCCAACGTTTTTGTATAAGCGAAGGAGTATCTATTTTGATTTGATCAAATATAATGAGTGGAATTAGGATGGAATTTCACGAATCACTGTCACTCTTTATGCGCACCCTTAGTTTTAATAAACCGATCGTTGAATCACTGATATTGTTCGTAAAAATTCATTACTTACAGTTTGTATACTAATTAGAGCGATAGCGTTGTAGTTTGATGTAACGGAGGGTAGCATGTACTGGTTGTCCAAATCACTCGCTCGTTCAGGAATAAATTATCGCCGACGAGAAGAAATTAATAGTTGCCCCGAGTACTCGTCCCAATCCGGCTCGAACGACCAATGTATTTGTTCAAAATGAATAGTTGAGAAATAGATGTACGTCCGCAAATAAAAACGTATAGTGTACGGAGTATAATTGTGCCCAAGCATATTTCATTTTCAATTAAAATTGATAAATTTATAAAATAAAAATGCAATACTGTGGGCAAAAAGTAGTAAGACTTTTTAATTTAAATTTCACGCGCAAAACCATTCGTCGAAATATTTTCTTTTCTATGTTGGTATGACTGTCAGTGACATATGTGCCAAATGTCACATCAAAATAAACATTGGTGTTTAGTATACACAAGCGTCTTACTGAAGTACAAAAAGTGCATTCGGCGATTTTTACAATGAGTGAAATTATTCAACAAAGAAGTTCCATTAAATTGTGTGTGCGGAATCAATTTTGTGGTGCCGAAACGTTCAGAATGTCGCAAAAGGCCTTCGGTGATAATTGTATGTCGCGAGCAAGTGTTTTAGATTGGTACAAATGGTTCAAAGAGGGTCGAGAACGTGTTGACGACGAACCACGTCTAGGACGGCCATCAACATCAACTGATGATTAACACGTTAATAAAATCAAGGAATTGGTGCTCGAGAATCGACGATTAACAGTCAAATACCTTACTGGCATCGTTGAAATATCGGAAGGATCAGTGAAAACCATTTTTAAAGATCATTTGGGCCTAAGAAAAGTGGAAGCACGATTGGTTCCAAAAGTCTTGGATCTATGCTTACGCCCCGGAAACGGACGATCAATCGGCCGAATATCGTGCCAAAGGTGAGCCAAAGCCGAAAAAACCACGACAAAGCAAGTCCAAAATCAAGGTGATGTTGACAGTTTTCTTCGATTATCGAGGTGTGGTGCACTCCGAATTCCTTCCGACCGGCCAAACTGTCAACAAGGAATACTATTTGAGTGTTATGCGTCGTTTGCGCGAAGCTATTCGTAAAAATATGCCGGAATTATGGGTCGATAACTCTTGGTTTTGCACCACGATAATGCACCTTCTCATACTGCATTGGGTTTACGTAATTTTTTCGGCAAAAGTTCCACCCATATCGTTCCGCAACCACCGTATTCGCCTGATTTAGCTCCGTGTGACTTCCGGCTGTTCAGCAAACTCAAACGACCGCTCCGGAAAAACCGTTTTGAGTCAATTGAAGACATTAAACGTGAATCGCTACCCGCATTGGAGGCTATTCCGGAAACTGACTTTAACAAATGCGCCAAATAGATCGACAGTGAGGCGTTTAATTACAAAATTTGAGACTAAATTTACGCTGATGGATCAGAAGATCATTGTTTGTCGTTGTTCTTGTCGGTCACTCGAAAATATAGCCACGGAATTTTTGTGGCCCGAATTGGATATAACTGATGTGGAGGACATGTTTTTTCAATAAGACGGTGCGACCTGCCACACAGCACGTGAAACAATGGTGTTACTGCAGACAAAGTTTCCAGGCCGTGTCATTTCTCGATTTGGCGATCAACATTGGCCACCAAGATCGTACGATCTAACACCGACTTTTTCTTTGGGGCTATGTGCAGGAAAAGGTGTATGCGAATAAGCCTCAAACAGTTGAACATCTTAAAGAGGAAATACGGTGCATTATTGGTGAAATACAGCCACATTTACGCGAAAACGTTATTCAAAATTTCAGCAAAAGAATAACCCTGTGCCAGAGGTTTCATGGTGGCCATTTACCTGATGTTGGATTTCACGTTTAATTGGAACTATTTATCTTTATGTTTGCAAAAATGTTTGCTTAATTCAAAAATAAATGTGATTTTCTTTAAAATTAAATCCGGCGCTCTTGCTGAGACACCCTTTATAAGGCAAAAGCTATAAAAAAACCCAGAGGCATGTCAATACGGACACAAGAAAGTTTTTGTTATTGGCTATGAATACATTTGTATGGATTGATACGTAATTTAGAGGTTTACTGTACTGGAGATTGTCTAAGTCACAGAGAAGTTCTGAGGATCTCACCTAGGGCATGTCAATACGGACACAGGAAACCTTTTCTTATTGGCTATGAATGTGTCCCTATTTAAAAAACTGAGATAGCTAGTTTCCACAAGCATCTCTTGAGGCCATTTTTACACCACCAAGAGCGTTTGCCATGGACAAAAAGAGATGAAAACCGTTTGGTACCAGGTCCGGACTATAAGATGTATGCATAATAACCTCCCAACTAAGCTTCCGGAGCTTCTGGTGGGTCATCATGGACGTGTGTTATCCTGGTGAAATGCGAGGTCTCTCCTATTGACTAATTCTGGCCGCTTCTAGTCGATTTCAGCCTTCAGTCGGTCCAATTGCTGGCAATAGAGGTCCAATTTGAGCGTTTGGCCATTAAGCAGCAGCTCAAAGTAGATGATTCCCTCCAATCCCATCAAACATACAGCTTAACCTTCCTGGCTGTAAATCCTGGTTTAGCCACCATTTGGGCCGCTTCACCGCCCTCCGACCAAAGCCGTATCTGTAGAAATGGCTCGATTCCGTTCCGTTTGGCCAATGATTTGCAAATGGAACCAAGGTCCATCAAGTTTTTTTTACGTGAACTCATGCGGCACCAAAACATTGGGGTTCTTTTTGAAGCCAGCCTTATGCAAATGGTTCAAAACTGTTTTGTGCTCGAACTCCAACTCCTGGGCGATGCTACGACAGTTCGCATGCCAGCCTACTTCGATAAATTCCAGGTATTTTTTGATATTTTCGATGATGGTCCTTCAAGTGCTCCATCCTCGACACGCTATAACTCACAACTGAATCGATCAATCACAACAAGGACAAAATAGTATTTTTAGTAAATGAATCTCCCTTTCCAACGAGTTTAAGTATGGCCCTCTGCGACAAATACATCACGATATAAATCTTAAAACCCCTTTTTAATCACATTAGAAACTGTAAAGCATTTTAAAAGCATTAAATCAAATTTATGTTATAATAAAAGTCATGAATCATTAGGCCTGAACCGCAACATCGTCACCACCACGCGCACAATCTTATAATTTATCGCCACATTTTATTCTAAAAAGCCAGAGAATAATAATTTAAACACAGAGCACAAAGCCCATAAATTCTAAGCCATTTCTTCTTATCATAACAATTATTATCATTTACACACAACATAAAGACGTCTACTCCAAGAAGAAGACATCGAAAATCTCGTAAAATTTCATTTAGTACTCGTAGATACGATGAAGCATTTTTTTCACGAAAGCAAAACTTATAGCACGACGACGTTAATATTCCCGCGCTATATTTACTCATGAACACAGCAGCATATACAGATCTGCTCGACAAAAGAATTATGAGCGTTTTTCGAGATTACAAACATGTACGTCTATTAGTAATGAAGGTGGCAATTTTACCATTTCCATATAACACTTTTTATATGGCGACTACTCTCATCCGCAAGAAAATATTTTAATTTAGATACCTGGGTGATGGCAACATTTATTGCGATGGGAAAATTTGTGGAACGAGATATTTTTAAAGTTGTTCACGTTTCGTGGAATAAAAGCGAGAAAGCGACTTAAATTTATGATGTGAATCCTTTTTATGTACTAATGCTGTACTACATACATATATTCGATATCATCTCAATTAGAACTACTCGAAACTATTAATCACCCGGTCGTCCAGATATAAAATCGGATTACAAATAAGTATCTTTCACCTACACATCGATTGCCCGTGAATGACAAGAGACGAGAAAAATCCTATTAACTTTGAGGACCCCCTTATTACTGTCGTATATCGTTCTATAAACGACTTGTAAATAAACTCAGTAATATGTAATATAGAAAAGCTCTCTCCCTCTCTCTCTCTCTCTCTCTATATACTCGTATATTTTCAATTTACCGATCCTTAAGAAACTACTTACCTTGCACAAACAATTTTTATAGGGTTAAAGAGTATTACGAAACTGTACATACTCGTACGAGTATAAAGCAAAAAAATGTTTAAATCCAAAAAATTTTTAAGCTCCTAATTTTTTTGCTTGCTGATGTAAAAAAAAATAACAAATCGACAGAAAAGCTCTCTTACCGTTATTCTACTTATATCTATCTATCTATATGTGTATATGTATCTACTAGAGATGTATTTATAAAAGGTATATACACATACAGAGAGATGAGACTCTAAATAAAGTAATTTAATTTTTCATTTTTAATGGATCCTTTAAGAAATTTTGTAGTAAACAAAAAAAAGGTTAAAAAGGATAAATTTCTGAAGTAAAAATAATATTTATGATTAAATTGGAGTCAATGTCGCATAATAAGAAATTTATTGGAAGGAAAGGATTTTGTTGTTGATATGCTCATAACGTTTGGGACAAAGGAATGCGACTTGTTAGATTTTCTTTTTTAATGGACTCGATTGAGATCACAGTTGTGGTGGATTGAGAAAATACGCATAAACCAAGGAAAAAGAGAGGAAAGGAAAATATTTGCGCAATTATTATTGGGTACAGACATGTCTCCGCAGTTCGGCAAAAGATGGTGCCACCAGTAGGTTATGGTTAAAATTGACCGATGTAAAACGTCATATCCTAAGGTTAGACATCGAGTCGAGTTTTCAGCCGAATAAGTGTCATTGTGTCAAGTTGTCAAGTTCCCGCAAACTTTTGATTTACTTCTTTAATTTGAAGAAATTTGCAACTGAGGCGCATCGATAGAAGCGTTTGGTGAGGCTGCCTTAAGTAACATAAGTTGAGATTGGTCTAAAAAGTTTACGAGCGGTGAATTTGATGTCGACGACAAAGAACGTAGCAGAAGGCCGAAGGTGTAGGAAGACGCGGAACTGAAACTATTATTAGATAAGGATTCGTGCCAAATGCACGAGGAACTTACACTAAAAAAATTTGGTTCCATATAAACTGAAGCCGAGAGATGTTGAACGCACACCTTTGCATGTGAAATGCAGTTCGCCAGGCATAAACGAAAGGTTTTTTTTGCATCGCATGCAGTCACTGGTGATGAAAATGAATTAACTACGATAACCCCAAAAAGAAGACATCATGGGCACCATCTGACCATGCTTGAACATCGACAATCAAGCGGAATATTTATCAGGCTCAGCTTGATGTCGTGTATTATAAGTTGCTAAATCTGTACGAAACCGTTACTGTTGCTTTCTACCGAACATAATTTATGAGATTGAGCAGAGCACCAAGGAAAACCGCACCCCCAACCACTTCAGACAACAAATTATCCCATCCCAGTTTTTTTCGTTGTTCAAATAAAACAAATTCATACTTGGAAATAATGAATTGTGTTTTGGCAATAGTAATTTTGCATATTTTTTAATATCGAGATAAAAAGACGCCTTAATACAGGGTGTCCGCCGGGAAGGTATACTACTTCGTTTGTTTATGATTTTTGATTAAATGAAAGAGAATGGATCTTATATTGATAAATGTTTTATTTAATGTCAGCAATTATGTATGGAATACAATATCAGATAAATGCCCGCCTCTGTTAGCCTCACAAATGCGAGCCCTTTTGAGCACATTTTTCATTACATTCTCACACATTTCACGCGGTATTTCATTAATTTCATCACGAATATTTTGTTTGAGTTGCTTAAGCGTTTCTGGTTTGTTTGCATAAGCCTTGCTTTTTAGATATCCCCACAAAAAGAAGTCCGGAGCAATCAAATCAGGCGACCGTGGAGGCCAATCAACATCACCATTTTTTGAAATAACTTGTTGTGGAAAGAGTTCTCGCAGTAATTCCATTGTAATCCTGGCTGTATGCGATGTGGCATCGTCTTGTTGATACCACATGTTAATCAAGCCGAAAGTATGCAGTTGTGGCGTTAAAAAGTTTTCAATCATATCACGATATCGCTCCCCATTCACAGTTACCGTTACGCCGTTTTCATTTTCAAAGAAGTAAGGTCCAATGATTCCTCCTGACCAAATTGCACACCAGACTGTCACTTTTAATGGATGTAAAGGTGACTGATGAATAATGTGAGGGTTTTCCATTGCCCAGAACCGACTATTCTGTTTATTCACATATCCATTTAAATGAAAATGTGCCTCGTCACTCATTATGATTTTTTCATGAAAATCGGGTTTGTCATGGGCGAGCTGTAACATCCTATTAGCATATGTACGGCGGCGTAAAAGGTCTTGTGGAAGAATTTGCCACGTGTCTACTTCACGACTGTCAAGTATGAACTGCCAATACTAATATTCGCCTAAATGGCGGCAAAACAAAGTAGTATACCTTCCCGGCGGATACCCGTTATTAGTTTAAAATATTACGGATAATTTATAATGAGGACCTCAGTGCCAGCCGCAGGTTAGAATTGGCACAATATTCCAGGCTCGATATGGCCCCATATAAATTTATATGAAAATCGTTTATAACTTCCAAACCCTTCCTGGACCGGAAATAGCGATTAATGTTTCGAAATGGTATGTAATTGAGTGATCGCTGACCAAATGATCAGCACCAACCGTATGTTCAAATTTGAGTAAATGGCCAAGTTCCAAAATCTCAGGTTAAGTTAAATAAAAATTTAAATCTCTTCAGAACTTTGTAAGCTGGAAATGATTCCTTAGGTTCTGAGTTGGTGATAAGGCCAAACTACGGTGAGCACCCCAGTATCAGCCATATGTTAGGATTAGCACAATCTTCCAGGCTCGATATGGCCCCATAAAAATTTATAAGAAAATCGTCAATGAGATTTCCGGAAAAAGTAGGGGAACACTGGGCCTAATATTCAAAAACTGTTAAGGTAAAAATCGCAGTTAATACCCTTTGTCCTAAGATATATCTAAGAGGTTACAACTTTGAGAGTAGATGATTTCATTTTAAACTAGACTTAGTAAAACTAGAAAACATGAGTTTGCCAGAAAAAGTAGGGGAACACTGGGCCTAATATTCAAAAGTTGTAGAGGTAAAAATCGCAGTTAATACCCTTTGTCCTAAGATATATCTAAAAGGTTACAACTTTGAGAGTAGATGTTTTCATTTTAAACTAGACTTAGTACAACTAGAAAACATGAGTTTGCCAGAAAAAGTAGGGGAACGCTGGGTCTAATATTCAAAAGTTGTAGAGGTCAAAATCGCAGTAAACACCCTTTGTCCTAAGATATATCTAAGAGGTTACAACTTTGAGAGTAGATGTTTTCATTTTAAACTAGACTTAGTACAACTAGAAAACATGAGTTTGCCAGAAAAAGTAGGGGAACGCTGGGTCTAATATTCAAAAGTTTGAAATTTGTCAAACCGAAATTGATAGGGAAATTCGTAACAATATAAACTAACAAATTAATACCGACAAATTGTTTCAGAAATTCAATCATGGTTGGTATTTTATACCACCTTTGAAAATATCAAATTACTTTGTTGTTTCAAAAATAAATGAAAAAAACTTCTTCCCTCATTATTTAAAAAATCGGGCTAATCCATTACATCCCGCATCCATCAACCATGACACTTAAAAAATTGGTTTTTGAGACGATAAAAAACAACACGCAAATTCGATTGACTTCATACCCCCACGCGACCTATGTATTATACACATACCGATGTAGATTAGGTAGGTTATGTAGAGAGATATACCCTAGAGCCAAAATTGTGCGAATGAACGCAAAGTGACAAAAAATCTCAGACATTAAACGAACGACTTAAACCTTTCTACCCAACACCATCTTCGCCGTATACACGTATAGAACGACACCATCTGTTATTAATTTGAATACCAATTTTTCCGGATTTATTTTCTTTTTTGTGCAATTTTTCCAACGTACATATAGTCATTTGTTTTTGTTTTAAGTTGAATCACAACAGTTTATATAATTTTTTTTTGTTTTGTATGCTGTGTGCTTTGCGACGTTCGTCGTTTCGTTCATTCGTTTCGTTTTCGATGTCATGCAGGGTGGAAAAATTAATGAGGAAAATTAAATGAAAATTGTTATTTTGGTATGATAATACAATTTTCTTGCCTTTGTTTGTGCGTTCGGGATTTGTTGCTGGGTTATTTGTCAGGATTTATATACATAATCAAATTACACCAGTAATTTAGTGTGTGGTACGTCGCCTTGATTTATTCGCCCACGCGTTATATTCACTCGACCCGAGTTGTGCGGCAAGATGCGTCAGCGCCGCAAATATTTTTATATATACGAGAAAATATAACAAAAAATAATAAAATGATTTACTCACCATCATACACCGATCGGGTCCGATTTCTTTGCACTGATCGTACATCGTCTGTATCGCATGATTCCATTTTGTTAAGCACTGTCGATAGCTGGTCAAATCGAAACCGGTTATTGTGACTTTACGTGATATTATCGAATGGACGGTCGCCCGGCCATCACGAACCATAAACAAAAATTTTGCATTCGGAAACAATTCGATTACGTACGAACCCATTTTTAAGGTTAATGGATCTTTGTTGCACAGCCGCGAGGCTGGCTCACCATGTTTCGCAATAATTTCAAGACAAAATTGTGCTATCGCATCGTTCATCACGTCTTTGGTGATGCCCGCTTCCTCCAATCGCAGCGATTCTTTCTCCGACTTCAACCAGTGCGATCTTAATTGTAATATTCTAGGTATGACACGGGTCTCTTGCCCACACCTGAAATTTAAAAAATAAAAACAAAAAATAGAAATAATTTAAGTACAAAAGTTTTATTTATTGGTGTATGTGTGCACGCAACGGTTGGGTGGATACGAAGGTGAAGGGGCGCGTGGGCCCGAACCTCATTAATTATAAATCTATAGAAAAGGAAAATTTAATGCTAGTCCCATCAGCACAGTCATCATTACAGCAACTACAAAATGTGACATGAAATATTCAATAATAATAAAAAAATCTTTCAATGTACACGTTTATCACCCCCGCATCATTTTCCGTTTTTCATTATATTTTTACACATCGAGGATAAATAATACGAAATTTAATTAGATTTTCACACACTATGATAAAAATAATCATAATACGAAGAACAAAACGAGGGAAATCACCTGCAAGAAGAACTAACTTTTATTTATTTTGTAAAGAAAGTTACGTACGTACACGTAAATAATAGTGTGTGGGTGGTGGACGTCACCGTTGATCCCCCTTAGTGGTAAATTGTAAATTTTAATCGATTTTTCATTTTCCTTATATTAACAAAGACAATGGATATGCCAAAGGTGAAAAGGATGTTATGTACATGAAGTATGGTATTTGCTTAAAAAGTTGCGGTTAACACGAAAGGTGGGAGAGGGTGATGTTCGCCCGATTACATATAGGTATTATTATCTGTGGGCGGTTGACAAAATTATTTAAGAAAATCTTTAATTAAATGGAAAAAGGCAGTATTAACAAATATGTTTAGAAAATAATTGATTTTGAGGTGTTAATGCGGCTTTGGATATACTCGTACTCATCAACCTAAAACACTAGTCTTAGAGACAGAAGCGAAGCTGGCCTGAAAAATAGCTCGAAAACAAAAAAATATGCGTTTTCGTTAGAAAAACTGCATTACCTTGACTTCTTATCATGCAAAATGTTTTACTTAATAAAACTTAAAGAATGAATGAATAAAATGATATTACGTGAGATTAAAAAAAAATATCAAATATCACTATTCCTATTTCTATATGACCTGGAAAGAAGGCTCGTTCCATAAGCAGTATGTAACGATTTCCAACAAAAAATTGATTAAGAAATTTTCCTCTGTGACGTTTTTTGCAGGGATTTTACCTGAGACTTGGACTACTATCACAAAGTAAAATAGGCCGGACTGGAATCCAAAAAATGTAGCCACATTTCTATACGAGCATTAAAGAAGCTTCGTGCCAGACTCAACATGTAACGATTTTCAACAAAACAATTCAATAGGAAACTTCGTTCCAGCTCGTATAGCAATCGGGCTACATTTATTGAGTTCCAGATGGTATACACTACTTCATGGCAATGACCGAGATCCCAAGTAAAGAAATAGGGCTAAAGTTTTGGGATTTTAGATGGCCTACACTATTTTGTGCCAGTGGTCAAAGTCCTAGGTAACCTCTGTGAAAATCACCACAGAAGAAAATTTCTTAGTAAATTTTTGGTTAACATCGTTACGTACTGAGTCTGGCACGAAACTCCTTTCTAGCTCGTGTAGAAATGGGACTATATTTTTTGGGTTCCAGATGGTCTACACTACTTCGTGACAGTGCCGAGGTCCCAAATAAATTAATACGGCTACATTTTTTGGAATTAAGACAGCCTACACTAATTTGTGATAGTGGCCGAATTTCCAAGTAATCACTGTGAAAACTATGTCTGGTACGTACTGAGTCTGGCTCGAAACTCCTTTCCAGCTCGTATCGAAATCGGAGTACAATTTTTAGGTTTCAAATGGTCTACACTACTTCATGACAATGAGCGAGATCCCAAGTAAATAAATAGGGCTAAATTTTTGAGATTTTAGATGGCCTACACTATTTTGTGACAGTGGCCGAAGTCCCAGGTAATCTCTGTGAAAATCACCACAAGAGAAAATTTCTTAATCAATTTTTTGATGAACATCGTTACGTACTGAGTCTGGCTCGAAACTCATTTCCATCTCGTATAGGAATCGGGCTACATTTTTTAGGTTTCAGATGGTCTACACTACTTCGTGACAGTGACCGACATCCCAAGTAAAGAAATAGGGCTAAATTTTTGGGATTTTAGATGGTCTACACTATTTTGTGTCATTATGGCCGAAGCCCCAGGTAATCTCTGTGAAAACCACCACAGAAGAAAATTTCTTAGTAAATCTTTTGTTGAACCATGTTACATACTGAGTCTGGCTCGAAACCCCGTTCCAGCTCGTATAGAAATGGGGCTACATTTTTTGAGTTCCGGATGGTATACACTACTTCGTGACAATGAGCGAGATCCCAATTAAAGAAATAGGCCAAAATGTTTGGGATTTTAGATGGACTACACTATTTTGTGACAGTGGCCGAAGTCCCAGGTAACCTCTGTGAAAATCACCACAGAAGAAAATTTCTTACTAAATCGTCTGGCTCGAAACTTCTTTCCATCTCATATAGAAATGAGGCTACATTTTTGGGGTTCCAGATGGTCTACAGTACTTCGCAACAGTTACTGAGGTCCCAGATAAAAATAGAGCTAAATTTTTAGCTCTATCCGTAACGATGACCATCAAAATTTCTATTGTAGAGAATTCCAAAAAATCAAGCTAAAGTAATGAGGCAGTTGGTGGAACTAGCAAACAACGGCAACTTCATTACAGTGATACGTTGAAGGCTATATAAAAGTAATGAAAACAAAAGCTAGGTCAAAGGGTCCTAAACTCCTCCATTCTATGATTTAATATTAATATTTTGAAGATCAAGAACGTGAATCGTCGTTCGGTAACGAAACCATCACTACCGCAGTGACTAGAGGCTGTCCCAAGGGAAGCTCCACTTAGTCGTTATTGCGATTTCCATAACAAATTGGTTGTTTGAGCGAAAATGAAGAATCAGTGGTTCATACCAATAAGGTTTTCCACTATCTACAGGACTGCCAAGAAATAAAAAATAAGATTTTGACTTTCAGATTTCATCTTCGGTTGCACCAAAAGTTTTGAGAAATACACTTGACTGCTTGAGATTAAAAGAGGAGATCATGTTTTCGACAAACTCGTTCTCTTCTTCAAAACTAGATGGGACTATAATCATCCTATGATCATCCTATGTAGTCCACGAATTAAATTTGAAGAGCTTGAAATATAACGTGATTGAGGCTGAAGTGTCCACTGCATTTAACCCTTTCAGTAGTTGGTTGATGCAATGATTTTCCTTCAATTCTTGTAACTGGCTGAGGTCACAAATAATGGTTTAACTCCTTGCTTGGCATTTATCAATAATCCCGTATATATTGTGTTGGTTGATCAGGATTTCGTTGTATTCCAAATGAATCTGTTTGCTATTGTTTATAGTGGACCTTATTTTGATATGGTGGAACTCTTTGCTTGTTTTCGGGATTGAAATAATGTATAGGATTGTTGAATTTTTCATGATCATTGTGAGTTCGGCATACTCGATGGCTTCGATTTCGTTGGAGTAGGATAAGGTTTCGATTTCTGTTACTAGACGTGCATTTTCGTCTT
Organism: Nephrotoma guestfalica; assembly: GCA_963691935.1. NCBI lineage: Eukaryota > Metazoa > Arthropoda > Insecta > Diptera > Tipulidae > Nephrotoma > Nephrotoma guestfalica. The sequence goes on from OY829915.1 coordinate 57,253,188, forward strand.
TGTCTAGTAAATTGGAGTTGATTATTCCACCCTTAACAAGTTGTGCGGCTCTTACTATTTCCTTAACCTCTTCTTTAACTATTTGTAATCGGTTGAACATCAACTGTTGAAAAGTTTCATTTGTGTTGCCCTTCAGATGTAGTAGTATTTCATTGTGCTGGTTAAAAAGTTTTTGAATCTTATTTGTTATGACAGCGTTAATTTTATACTGCTCATTGTTGTTTTCGATGATCCGATCCTGACTTTTAAGGATCTGGTCCCAATCAGTTGCGTCAGGTGATCCAGCGATCCATTTCCAGGTAGAGCCGATCCAGTTGGTTGACCTTTTTGCTCTTGGTGTTTGGCCATGAAATTCTCTCAGCAACTTTTCCGTTTCGTCGATTTGGTATATTAATTGGGATTTCATGCCGCTCGTGGAATCTATTCCCTTCAATTCTAATTTGATATCGTTCAATATGTTCGCATAGATGTGCAGGACAATCTGATGAATAATTTTGAAACTTCCGCTAATTATGTTTCCATTTGCTGATCTGACAGACACTATTGGTGTGGCATACTCGTGTATGCTCAGCGATGCTGTTATCACCCATAGGTGAGTTTTTGATATTGGACTTATGAATCCTTTTCCCGGAAACTGTTGTTATGGTCACTTTATTATCCTTCGCGACTATTTCCTTTCGAAATTTGGGTTTAGTTTTTTCTTGGATTTGTTTGATAGCAGTATATACTGGTTCTCCAATTTCGTATGTTTTCGGCACGTTCTTTTTTAAGTTTTGTTTTTGCAACTTAAGTCTTTGATTATTTTTAATTCGTTGTATTAAGTCCTGATTTACTTTTTCTTTAACATGTAACAAATTTTGATAATTAATCCGTTTAGTTCGTCCAAAAATACGTCGCTAGGCTTCCTTCCAGTAACAGAGTGTACGGAGTTGTTATATCTGTCAACTGATCTATTGATCAGGGGTGACGAAAATTGCCTCGTTGTCCATTACCATTATCTTAGGTGTTGTGAAAGAATGCAGGATTTTGTTAATTTTGTCCCTCATGTGTACTGATGTTCTGTCTTTGATACGGAATAATTTCACAAATTTTGAAAATTTACATATGCACGTTATGAATTTCTGGCCTTTTATGTCGATCAGGTCGATGTGTAGAATTTCCGCTGGATGTGATGGAATTGGTGTTTCTTGAAGTTGCGGTTTATTCGGCTGGCGATCATATTTATTTTGATTGCATATGTCGCAGTTCTGCGTGTATTTCTTTATTAGGCTGGCCATCTGCGAGAAATAATACTTTTCTAGTATTTGTTCCTTGTTTTCGTTTGCATTCCAATGCACTCTTGTATGCTCTTCTTGTATAATGCTGAATTTATTGTCTTCGTTGCAGATGTCTTTTACTATTCTCTGAGTTATCCGGATTTTGTAGTTGCATAGATGTTCTCTGTAGATTTCTTGAAGCAATTGAAGATACTTTTCCGGAATTTTGATACCATTTATAGATGTTGGATGTAGTCCTCCCTCAGATGTTTGGTGAGTTCTTCCTTTGCCTGATCTTCTGACAAGGAGATATAATGCTTATGATAGTTCTGGTGTGGTTCTTCATAAGCATAAATTCCGTTTCCTTCAGTTACAATTAGTTGATTCCTGAAGACGTTTATAGATGCATCGCAATGGGGAATGAGGTGCGTTCCAACCTCTTCTGCACTATGTACGGTCTCGTCACTCGATGATGAAAGTGCGTTGATCTCCAAATTCAGCCTTGATAATGCGTCAGCTACTTTATTTGTTATACCGGGTTTGTATACTATTTCATAGTTATACTCCTCTAGCCTGGCTTTCCACCTTCTCAGCTTACTATTGTTATTTCTGTTGCTGAGGGCGAAGGTTAGTGGCTGATGATCAGTTAGGATCCTAATTTTCTTTGCCCCATAGAGGTAGTTCCTTAATTTATCCAGAGCCCAATCTATCGCAAGCATCTCCTTCTCGTTGGTAGCGTAGTTTTCTTCGGTCTTATTAAGCGATCTGGATATATATGTTATGGGTTGATCCTTGCCCATCTCACCTTGTGAGAGTACAGCTCCGATGCTATGGTTTGACGCATCTGTTGTTAATATAAAGGGTTTGTCGAAGTCCGCAAATATCAGTAGGTCTGCCGATGACAATAGCAGTTTTAAATGTTGAAATGCTTTCAGTTCGACGTCTGTTAAGTTGATGTTTATTTTCTTTGACTGGCTAGCTTTTATTTGTGCATTCTCCCCCCTTGTAAGATTTGTCAAAGGTTTTGCTACTTTTGCGAAATCTTTGATAAATCGCCTATGATGATTTTCAGGTGGTCTCAGTTTTTGCACAGCCATCACCTTTTTTGGATCCGTTCTTATTCCCTTGTTTGTTACTAAATAGCCAAGGAATTCAGTTTCCTGTTTTAGGAAGACGGTTTTGTCTAGATTGACTCGAAGGTTTATTCCCATAACTTATCTAAAATTTTGTGGATGTTTTTCAAATGCTCCTCCTCGTTCTCGCCTCCAAATACGATTATGTCGTCTATGTAGACATAACATATTTTCCCTATATGTTCTTTTAATACATCGTCGATTATCCTCTGAAAAATCGCTGGCGCATTTTTCAGTTCGAATGGTAGTCTTGTAAATTCGTATTTCCCATTCATTGTTGAGAATGCCGTCTTAGGTATATCCTTTTCCATCATCTTGATGTTATGGAATCCGTATGTAAGGTCTATAGTTGTAAAAAATTTGGAGTTTCCCAGATTTGGGATTGTGTTCGAGATATCTGGTATCGGATAAGTGTCAGATACGGTGACTGCATTCAATCTGTTGTAATCTATTACCATCCGATATTTTTTTACTCCCGATGCGTCCATTTTTTTCTCCACAATCCAGATGGGTGAGTTATAAGGACTTTTTGATGGCCTTATAATGCCGTCACTGAGCAGTTGTTCTATTTGTTGGTCCATCTCGGCCCTCATGTTAATTGGGTATGGATACGATTTAGTGTATATGGGTTCGTCGGTAGTTGTTTTGATCTCTGCTCTCACGTTCGTTTCAATGGTTGGTTGGTCTCCAATGGATCCGAAGAGTGGTAGGTACTTGTTGAGCATCATTCTTAACTTTGACTTTGTTTCATCATTTAGGTGATCGTTTTTTGTTTCAATGGTGTTTACCTGAGTTGATATTTTGGCTTTCAGCGGGATCTTGATACCTGGTTTTATCGTAAGTATATTATTTTTTCTGTCGATTAATGATTCCAATTTTTTTAGTGTGTCATCTCCAATTATCCCGTCAAAAGTTTTTAGTCCTGGTAGAACATAAAAATCTAGCATGATGTTATTGCCAAAATTTTGGAAGAATGGTAATGACAATTTTTGTCGGATTCTAATGTGGCCTCCGGCTGATCTAATGTTGAACTGGTTGTCAAGCGATTTAGCATTTCTGGAAATTTCTGGTCTTATCAAATTTTTGTTCGCGCCAGTATCGACAAGGAATCTTAGGATCTTGTTGTTGTTAGTCCTAAATTCTATATAAGGTATGCTTGAGAGGCATTCGTTATAAAATTTACTTCGATATTCTCATCCGCCTCTTCTTCTTTATCTTCGTTGTAGCTGTAGTTGTCAATATATTCTTCATATTCTTGGTAGTCCTGTTCACCATCTTGTTGCTCGATGTGAAAGATTCTTTGTTGCTTATGTTGGTTTAAACGCGAGTCAGGACTTCTTTCTCTTTTAGGTTTAATGTTCATGTTGCTCGGTCGATTCATGTAATTGATTCTCCTAGTATTGCCAGATTGATCAATGGACATTGGTATTGGCGGTTTCTGTTGGACTGGGGTTGCTGGTGGTGTTATGGAATAATTTTGGTGCTACGGGTGTTGATGCTGATGTTGTTGATATGTGTGTTGATATGGTTGTTGGTACTGCATGTTGTACCCCCTATTCCTTTGCTGCAGTGATAGTCTTGGTAGTGGTACCGGCCATTGTGTATGTTGTTGAGTTTTATTCGCATTTATTTGATTTATAGGAATTGTGATTGAGTTATTGAAGTTCCTATCGTGGATTGATACGCTCCGGAAATTAAGGTTTTCGATTTCTAGACACGATGAATACGCCTCGGGGAGATTCTTTGGTCGTTGAATGGTCAGCATCCTAGATATATCCCCATTTAGAACTCGAATAAATACCACTAACGCCCGGTTTCTGTACGTGTCGATCAAAACCGTCATAGTATCTGAGTTGTAATTTTCAGTCTTCACCTTGTTGATTATAAGTGATAACTGGTGATTTACTGTTGCGTAAAACTCGTCAACACTCTTCCTCAGTGCTCTTAACCTGCACCGACCAAATTAGCCCGCCCCAATGAAACCTGTACCATAATTTGTTACACATTTATTACAATTTATTACAACAAATCCCGATTTTATTACAGTTACCGTTTTCGAGGAACGAGTGGTCGGTTTAGCTTACAATTAAACCTGCACCGCCAAAATTGTAACTTTTGATGTAGCTATGATATCGGGATGATTCTTGGACCAGAATTTATTACAAATTAATTACATTGAATAAGTTAGTTCAAGACCACCCCTATAACTATCCTAAGGGTAAATTTCACCCCAAAACGATTATATATTTCAAAAACGTCAATTTAACCAAATTTAATAAATTTTTTTACACCAGACTGCCACCAGATTTTAGGAAAAATGTTGTAAGAAGTCTTGTCGAGAGTAGTTAAGCTCTATCCAGATGTGTAATAAATTATTTTTGTGCCACGATACGCGGAATTGGCTCCCAACGGTAGAGGCCTCAAACAGGTAATTTAAGTGTCAATTTTACCAGCTTTAATAATTTATTACACCAGACCGCCACCAGATATGGGGTCTAATGTTACTCTGTGGTCGTTGTTAAGGGTAGGTCAACCTTATACAGGTGTGCTAATAAAAGCGGCACAGTTCGTAATAATTTTAAAATGCGTGCCAATCAAATAAACGCGAAATTTTTTAAGTGCGTAAATGATGGACAACACTTCCAACTCATAACTGCTATATTTCTTCTCTGCATCTGTCGTCTTGCGGCTTGCGTAATAAATTGGATGGAACTTTCCATCGTCATGCTGCTGCATCAATATGGAACCGAACCCGTACATTAAAGCGTCTGTATGAAGTTCAGTGGGCAGCCCGTGTCTAAATAATTGAAGCACAGGATTACCCGTGAGATGACGTTTTAGCGAATTAAACGCCATTATCTCCTCCTCTCCGAACACAAAATCCACACCCTCCCTCAACAAATCGCTTAATAGCCTGACGATCACCGAATAGTTGTATACAAATTTGCGAAAATGTCCCGTCAGACCGAGAAATTGCTGAATCTGCTTCTTTGTCATGGGCTGCGGAAAATTCCTCACGGCCCTCGTCTTGCATTCCGATGGACTTATCTTGCCGTCATAAATAACAAGTCCGAGATATTCCACTCGTCTAACAAGAAATCTGCACTTCTTCCAGTTAATATCGAGTCCATATTCAGAGGCCAATTTCAGTACAATTTTCAATCGCTGATTCATTATCAGTTGCCATAATAATGATGTCGTCGAGATAAAGCGACATTATCCCTTTACGTATTAAATCACGAAAGATGCTATTCACGAATCTCATGAATACACCAGGACTGTTACATAGCCCAAACGGTACTTTCCTAAATTGATACTGTCCCGTTGGTGTCACAAACGATGTATATTTGCGATCTTTGACAATTTGGCGGTTAATTTTCCGATAATCCACGCACAAACGTTTTGAGCCGTCTTTCTTTGAAACCAAAACAATCGGACTAGAGAACTCCGATGAACTATGTTCAATTATTCCGATTTTCAACCAATCTTCCACTATTTTATCAACCAGCTCCATCTCGTAAATCGACAAACGTCTTGGATTCTGACTAATTGGCGTTTCATCCTTCAAAATTATTTTGCATTTTACATCTGAAGTTTTCGTCGATGTCGGTGAATACTGCTGATATAATTGCTTAACGACCTGAGCATCACTTCGGTCGATAATATGCATGACATCAATAATTTCATCTTTAACTTCTGATAGTATCGCACAAAATTCGTCGTTTTTACGGATATTCACACCGTTTTCATCGATAACCAATTTTGCTTCACAAAGCAAATCACAGCCAATCAAAAGATTTACGGGGATAACATCGTTAGGCACTACATGTACCGGCACATGGAAATTGTCACCGTTAATAACGATATCTGCTTCAAATTTTCCAAATGTCTCAATCTTCTTACCAGCAAGTCCCGTCAACGTTGATCTGGATTTCAAAGGTTTCATAGTATTCAAATTCGAATAAACGTCAGATCGGATCAAATTTACGGAACTTCCCGTATCTATCAGAGCACACACTTTCATATCGTCAATTAATACGTCAATTTTCATTCGATGTTCTTTTGCCGTACACAAGCTAACATTCGTTTTCGATAAATTAGGACACTCGAAACTTTTGTGTCCAAACGTATTACACTTAAAGCACTTTACGCCATCGGATTTCCTTTGACAATCCTTTGACAGATGACCGTATTCATTACAGTTGTAACACTTAATCTTATTACGTCGGGGATTTATTGATTTATTACCACTCAGCACTGGTTGCTCCAGTGGTTGATTAGATTTCATATTATTTGAGGTAGCCTTGTTCATCGATTTAATTTTTAATTTTTCAAATGCTTCATACTTCAGTCGAAGATCTTTAAAATTTTTGGTATCAAATAACCAAATCTTATTTGAATCCTCAATATAGACACCATCAATGATGCATTCCAAAATTACTTCGTCCTCGATGTCAGCCAATGCACCAATTTCGCGCATACGCAAAATGTACTGATGTATAGTACAATTCTGAATCCCTGATTTGACAATAATTTTTATTTTTTTGGGATATGGGGGTCAAGTCGCGTTCAGTTAAAGTATGAAATAGAATTTTTTTTTTCATTGGCAGTCGAGTAGGTTTGAATTGCTCATAAAAAATTTTGATTTCACATAGTGGAATTTAAAACTACGTGCGAATAATTCAAACTACTGGATTGCTAATGAAGGAGGCTTTTCGTTTTCGTTATTTCACGGAACGCGACTTGACCCCATTGTCAAGTTCCATTCAAAATGGTCGAATTGTAGGACTTCATGAAAAAGACACGTTAAAATCCCAATACAGCTGACTTTTTTAATTAGAATTTTAGCCCAGCTCTAGGAACTAAGTTGGAAAGTTATCGGTTGGGAAACGGCCTGGTTCCATTCATTATAGTCGAATCCCAAAATTTTGTTACAGAATTTGACCATCATTTGTTGAGAGATGGCCTAGTTCCATTGAGCATTATGTTAGAGTGCCAATTCAATTCTGCACACCATATTTGACAGTAATTGGTTGAGGAGTGGTAAAGCTCCATTGAATATTGCATAATATGTCTTGTGCAGTATACCATCGTTATCCATTAAATATATTAAGCCTTTATCCTTCTTCTAGTAGATTAGAAGTAGATTAGAATGGTGTTGTGCCGTACGATCGCTAGGTGTCTGAAACCGGGTCGTTTCGTCCCAAAAAAAAACCCCCGATCCTATCCTTCCTATTGTTATGTGTAAGCAGACTGTAGGGATAGGCCCGGCGTTATCCGAGACACATGTCAAGTACTTGGTCCTACAGTCCAATCAATAAATCAATCAATCAATTCGATCACGGATGTCTATATGACACTCAAAAGCACTGTACAAACATTAACGATTATCGATGCACCAAAATCACAATAATTTGACTTAATTTTAATTAAATAGATAAATTTTCACGAGACCAAATGTCAATTCATGACAATTTATCCAAGACACACACGATGTCTTGGACCAGAAACAACAAAATTGGATAAGCAGATAGAGACAAATTTGAAAGCAATCGGACCAAGAGCATAATAAATCTGCTTGAAATCAGATTATTTCAAGCACGTACGTTGCGCCTTGTTTAATTTCATTTTAAAAATGACAACGGCAACAACAAAAAACATAAAAGCAAAATATAAAACCCATTTTATGCTTTAAGTAATTCAAGTTGCCATAAGCTCATCCGCCCTTAAATAATCTTTCAAACATCATAAATTCAATTTAATTTAATGAAACTGTAATCGTAAAAACGTAACAAAACTCTCTAATTTTCATGTACTTAGTTGATCTTATATAGAACGAGATGGAAATTTTTTTAACAACAATATATAGCAAAAAATGATGGAAATTGAAATACAGATGAAATAAATTAGGTAATTCCATTGCGCCAAGCATAAAACGATATATGTTGTGTATACAAAATTTCAAACAAAAAAAAATGTATATAAGATAAAATTCCCCCACCGCATCTCCACAAAACGTCGTATACTCGTAAAAGATTTTCGTTTGAAAAGCATTTCCCGAAATAAAAAAAAAAATTCATATATTGGTATCGTCAACGTATATATAGTTTAACACCGAATATCGGGTGCGGAGTGGTTCAGGTGGGATGTCAAATATTTTCCTCATTTACTTATTTCGGATTTCTTCATGCATTTCCATTTATATTCATTTTCCTCTTTTATCGTTTCATGCCTTTACATTACAGTTTTTCATCTTTTCCGTCTATACACACAGCAGCGCACACGAATGTTACGTACGTTACGTTTCTGTAAATCCAAGCTCGTCGTTGTAATGATGATGAAAATTGGAAAAAGATATATTTGGGTGTGTGTGTGTGTGTGTGTGTTTATCAAGGTGAAAATTTTTGCTCGAATGAATATTTGTTGTTGATATTTTCACACATTAACTAGGTAAGTATATATACAAAGAAAATAGAGATTTTCCAGATGAGGATTCAATATGATTAAAGAAAATATTTTCATGTTGAAAATTAAGATTTTCCCTTCGTTTATTTTTCAAAATTCATCACAAATCAGAATGTTAATTAATTTAATAGAATTATAATCAAATGATCTGGTATTTATTCAGCCGAATATAAAATAAAAACGAAAAATTTTCCGCCATAATACGTCTCAATGTATATAAAAATTAGGCGGGAGGCAAAAAATGAAAACGGTTTGAATTTTCTCACAAAAGTTACTTTAAGTTTACTTCCTATCAATTAATTATATAAAACAAAAAACATAAAAAAAATATTTTTTTGGGAAAACTTATTAAATTAACGGGAAAATCGATATTTTTTGTTTGTCTGCCTGCGGATAGTGAACGTATATACTCGGCTACAAAAACAAAAACCATTAATGAAATTCAAATAAAATTGAAAGAAAAATCTGCGATGATTTGCCTATGTACGAGTATATATCTATCCGCCTAAAACGGGTGACACAGAAATGAAATCGATCGAAATAAGGAAATCGTCGTCTTAAGATTATGTTTTGTGTATATATTTCGATTGCTCTACAACACCATGATTGATTGTCTTGTGTGTTTATTTAAACGGATATTTAATTTAATGGTATTGGTGGTGTGGTGTCCCCCCCCTGGGGGGCCTTAATCTATATAGCAAATGTTTTTATAGATTTTTACGGATTTAATTTTGTTCAAACTCATTATGCTAGACGGAACCAAATGACGATCAATCTTTATATTTAGATCTGAATGAATAATGAATAGATTTCATTGTGTTTGCTAAGATTTTCGTCTTAAGATATAAAACGGAATTTGGAATTATTGAAAAATATGTTTATTGTTCAGTAATAAGGTAGGATTTGTATACTTCGGTATCAGGCTACGATGAAATGTAACACAATTCCCAGGAGACGAACACTGTCTTACTCGAAGTAGGTAGTGGCACTGAAATATAAAATTGGGTATTTTGCGATCTATCTCCGAGAGGAATAAGGCTAGTGCAGCAAACGTTAAAACACGTCCCTAAAGCTAGCAGAACCCATTCAGCAGAACATGACAAGATACTATGGCTAATTAAATGCTCTATTAACAAATTTTGTTCTCCATCCCTTCCAAATAACATGAAGGGCTCTGCCAACTTTTTCTAAAAAACCCATATCAAAAAATAATTTAAAAATAAAGGCTAATTGTGCGCTAATTAAATGCCCTATTAAAATTTTGTTTGGTCCGCTCGTTCTAGAAAAAGCATTAGGATTATCCACATCAAACCTAGCAAAATCCGAACCGAAACTCGGACCAAAAACGAAATTAGAACGCAAAACGAAATCTATTGACATACAAATTATTCAATCAAATGCCCCATTAAAAATGTTGTACTCCTCTCGTTCTTGACCAAGCTGTAGATTATTCAATTTAAAGTTAGCAGAACCCAAATGGAAAGTCGGACGAAAACCGACATACGAACGCTAAACACGATACAAATAATTTTATTTATGGCTCATTATGGCCTAATCAAATGCCCCATTACAAAATTTTGGCTCCACCCGTTATTGACGGAGGTTAAGGTCATTAGCAGGATCCAAATCGAAAAAACAAACCGAAATTAGAAAGCAAACCAAGATCAATCGACATACAAATATTTGTAGGGTCATGGTAAACCTAATCAAATGCCGCATTAAAAATTTTGAACTCCATTCGATCTTGGCCAAGCTTTAGTTAATTTAATTTAAAGTTAGCAGAACCTAAATAAAAAATCAGACCAAACCCGAACTTAGAACACAAACCAAGATCTGTTGAAATACAAATAATTAAAGAAACATTGTGGTCTAATCGAATGCCACTTTAAAAAAATTTAGGCTTTACTTCAGAGCCCAAAGGCAGTTTCAGATTTTCAATTATGACAATCAATAAGGAATCCTTGGCTCCCCGGTAAAAAACAAAAGGGTTATAAACTTCGGCTTCGGCTCAGTCACTCTTAAGGTGTTTAGGAAGGACGAGGTCGGGGTAAAACCGAGCACCACGGTGCCCGAGAAGGGAGAGGAAGAGGTCCAGCCGGTTGAGGGAAGCTCGGCGAGTGGTATCTCTCCAGAGGAAACATCGCAGCTGGTGGCGAACCTAAGTGAGGAGTTAACTAGGGATCTTAGAGATCGACTATTTCTAGGCATAGGGAAGGGGGATACATCGGACTCTGAGGGGAGGGGGGATGTGGACTTCCTTAGTTTAGGGACTGCGGAGGGAGTGAGACGGCGGATACCGTCGAGTCTAATTAACCAACGTAGCACGACTGTCGCGATAAGGTGAGTAAATACTGTTATCAATGATCAGGTTTGTGCAAATAAATCTACATCACTCCAAGCAAGGCTGCTGCGGCGGCGCTACATCTCAGACTTGCTAAGTCAGAGAAGGAGATAGTTTTGGCCCAAAAACCTTGTATCAAAAACAACAACATCTGTGATTTGAGGGGTACACCTTTTTCACGCTTGCGTGACGGAAAAGAGCCGATCATGTATGCTGGCGGAAAATAATATAAAAGTTTTCCAACTTCCGCAGTATTGCAATGGAGACATCACTGCGGTCTGTACAGCAACGGAGGGGAGGAGATTCTGGATTGTAGCCGCATACATGAACCGGGAGAAGCCAGTGCCGCCAGATTTACTGGGGGGCACTTTTTTGGGGCGCGGAAAGGAGGAAGGTGGGAGTTATCCTAGGGTGTAACGCAAACGCCGCATCATACCATCTGCGGTAGCTCGGAAATCAATGACAGGGGTGAGTTATTTTTCGAATTTCTTTTAAGAACTAACCTCATTATTATTAATATAGAACCAACATTTACCGGGTGACTGACACGAAGTTTTACCAACTTCAGACTATCATTGCTGTCAAACCAGTGATGACAGAGCGCTCAAATTTATACTAATGACAGTTCATTCCATTGTTTACAAGCGTACAAAAGCATTTTAGTGGGAAATATTCAGAAAAAAAGTTATCCGCAATGGGATTCAAGCGTAATAATGTGATTGCTCTATACTTGGCTGGAAACTCGCAGCCGCAGATTGTTAACCAGTTAAAACATCTGTATGTGAATAAAATGTTTGTGTATCGCATCATAAATCGTTATAACGATACTGGCAGCATTGCAAAACGCCATGATGGTGGACCGAAAAGCACTGCAACATCGCCGGATATCATTCGAAAGGTGAAGGCCAAATTGGCTCAGAATCCGGGCCATAGCGGCATAAAAATGGCTCGTGAGGCGAACATTTCGCTCGAACGGATGCAGCACATATTGATAGATCATCTTGGACTAAAGGCCTTGAAATTCCATAAAACGCATGGTCTCACCGATGCTCGAAAAAAGGTAGAGTGGAAAAAGCAAAGGAGTTGTTACGCTTGCCCAAAAGTAGCGATTTGTCGAATTTGATTTTCTCCGATGAGCCACCGTTCGTTATTTAGCAATATGTGAAGAAGCAAAACGATCGGATTTACTTGCCCGGCCGTTCTACTGAAAATTTGGACCAACGGATTGCCACTCGAAACCAAGCGCCGTCGATGGTGATGGTTTGGGCCGCCGTAACGGCCTAAAGCCGCTCACTGCTCGTTTTTTTGGACCGTGGCATCAAGATAAATGCTCAAATATATCGGGATCATGTGTTGGAGGGAGCGTTGAAGCCTTGGGCACAAAAACATTTAGGCCGCAGAGCCTGGACATTTCAACAGGACTCGGCGCCGAGTCATAAAGCGCGCGTCAATCAAGATTAGGTAAGAAACAACGTTCCGTGGTTCATTTCCACTGCCCAATGGCCACCAAATTCACCGGATGCAAATCCGCTAGATTTCTCGGTTTGGGGTATTTTGAAGAGCAAGGTTGGGACAAAAAAGTACCAAAGGGTCGATCATCTAAAGCAAGCGATTCGCCGGGAATGGACCTAAATACCGCAGAGCCACTTTCGTGCTGCATGCAATAACTCTGTCGGCCGTTTGAAGGCCATAATCGCGGCTAAGGGTGACCAAATCGAAAACTGCTAATACAATTCGAAAATTTAAATATTTGTGAACATTTTTTACTATGATTCAATAAATTACATCAAAAAATAAAAATTCTGTGGCGTTTTGTTTTGGTAACACTTCGTGTCAGCCACCCTGTAGACAGGAGGTTTTGGATGTTACTCTTGTCGCCGATTTTATTTAGCGTAAGAGCATTCCTTCTCTGACCATCAGTACCTCGCACTTAAGCTGAATCTCCAAAATACAAATCAATGCGTGTTCAGAAATCCACGGAGGACAGTATGGCGCGTATATAGGGAGGTATTGGAAGGCAGGATCCCATATAGAGTCCCAGGACTCCCAAATGGCGGATACTCTTACTAGGGCTTGCAATACCTCTATGAGAAAAGCTTGCCCATTAACGAAGCTGAGGGGAAAGCGAAAACCTGTTTGGTGCACCTCGGCACTTGCGGAGTGCCGGCGAGTCTGTGGGTCTGTTTTCAATAGAGCGAGAAGATCAAGGGAAAATCAAGACTAAGACTTCTATAAGGAGTGGAGGCGCTTCTGTCATAAAATGGAAGGAGTCTCGGATACCTCGCGCTTTCGAAAGATTCTCTCTACTAGTCCAGCTGTTCCAGGCTATCTGAAAAAAACCGGATGGCGAATGGACAGTTTCTGGTGAAGAGACTCTTGAACTTTTGATGGAAACCCACTTCTCGGATAGTGAGGATGCGTCGATTGCGGGGCCTTGGGTTTACTGCGGCTCTAGGGGTGACTGCGGTGTCTAATTGTTGTATACAGAAGGTATTCTGAATTTACGGAAAATAAAATGGGCTATTAAAGCCCTTTCAAGCTTTAAGCCCTTTAAATCAGCTGGTCCGAATGGTATTGTGCTGGCAGGAATACAGAAGAACTCGAAGGTCTTACTTCCCTGGCTGAAGGTTACCTTCAAAGGGTGTCTGAAGCAGGGGTGCATCCCAAAAAAATGGAGGGAGACAAGGGTGATCTTCATCCCGAAAGCGGGTAGAAGCTCGCACAGCAACCCTAAGGACTTAAGACCAATATAAATGTCATCTTTGTTCGGAAAATTAAGAAGCCACTGGGTTTTCAAGAATACTCGTCGTTGGTGGCGTTTCTCGATATCGAGGGCGCTTTCAACAATGTGAAGATGAAGGCAATCAGGGAAGGATTGTTGCCACTTGAGATTGAATACCCTGCAACCAGGTAATTAAACACCAGCTAGGTTGCAGAAGGTCTATAGCGGAGAAGGGGGAAGTCTCCGTTAGAAAATGGGTTGCTCGGCGAACACCCCAGGGAGGTGTCCTCTCTCCCCTTCTTTGGAATGTAGTAATTAATGGACTACTATTGAAACTGGAGAGGGGAAAAATAGGTGTGATTTATACAATCAGAGATGTGATGCACTATGCGTTATCAATCACTGCGGGTTGGGCCAGCAGATATGAATTGGGGATTAACCCACCAAAAACAGAGCTGGTTCTTTTCACTAGGAGATATAAAATTCCGGTAATGGTTCCACCAAGTTTAAATGGTACTATGCTGGCCCTTTTAGATAGGGCGATATTCCTGGGGATTCTTCTCCACAGTAAGCTCAGTTGGAAACAAAACCCGATAGAAAGAATGGAGACTCTACTCTTGTTAAAATGCCATCGGAAGGAAATATAACTTGAAACCGGAGCTGGTGCAGTGGCTTAACACGGCAGTTGTAAGGCCCTTACTGCTGTATGGTGTGAGTGAATGGTGGCCAGCTCGGGAGAATTTATCATACAGAAACATGATGGCGAAGGTGCAGAGGGCAGTCTGCTTCCTCATTAGTGGGGCGTTGAAAACGACCCCCACTAGTGCCTTAGAGGTTATGCTGTATCTTCTCCCGTTGGATATTATCGATTAGCAAATGCAAAAAAGGCACTCAACTATAGCCAATTCTGTGGAGGATGACCTGGTGAATTTGGATTATATAACACCCCTTTTGTGCTTTTGCAAGCGGTTTAAGGTGAGTCTCCCCATTAGGGAGGATTGGAAGAATGGTCTCATTATGGAAACCGGGAGAGTTATTTATAAATTCTTCACCGACGGCTCCAAACTCGATCGTAGAGTGAGAGCTGGTGTGTTATGTGGGGAATTAAATGTAAATCTATCTTTTGGTCTACCTGATTACTACAGTGTGTACTAGGCTGTTATAGCGATTGAAGAGATCATGAACTGGTTGAAGCGCAGTGTAATTTCATTGACTGATATCACTAAATATGTGGATAGTCGGGCGACCATTTTATCACTGGATTCACTTTCCCTGGCGTCAAGGATGGCGTTGGATTGTCACACATATCTTAACGAGGTGAGTGAACACTTCAATATCCAGTTGGTTTGGGTTCCGAGCCACTCCGTCTGGGCTGAAAGCAGCAAGCCATAAGAAACCAGTTGCCGCGGCAAATGCTAGGTGGCTCGACAGCCCGACTGGCAGGGTAGCGAAGCAAGTGTGTCCTGAGCTGAACTTGAAGCGATCCTGCGCTAGCTGACAGAAGATATGATCACTTGGGCAAATATACTATGGACAGCCTCTCTAATATCTAAAACTGTAATGTGCGAGATCTCTCACGTTATATGAATAGCACTAGATGGGTTTAAAGGAATTTTAATGGTGTCTATCGCAACCACTGAAATTTAACCTAACCTAACCATCATATTCGCTATTGGCGGATTACTTGATCCGACAACATCGAGGAGTGTGAAGAATAATAATCGCCTAAATAAAATTATGAACTCTAACTGAGTTTGACCCCGCGACCTTTGGTTTGACTACATTTGATATAGTGTACAACTTAACCACTCGACCACCAAGTGTTTGACGAGTGTAGAGTAGAATTCGTAACAGTATTAAAGTTGTTTGTCTAAAATTGTTTTTGTCATTAGCGGGATCGCGAAGAGATAGTCGTCAGAGCTAATCTTTCTAGGTGTGGAGAATGTTCCAAATTTTACCTAAATTTCAAAGTGTACCAAAACCTGTAAGTCCAGTAAAAAGTATGCGGGCATGTTCAATTTATTTCAAAAGATAGCGGACGACAGGAGTCTAGATAAGCTTTCAGTGGTCTGGGCGGTTAGTAGGTCTTCACGCAGACCCACAATCTGCGGTCCAAGGAGGACCAATCCTCAAAGCGAGCTTCAAGTGAATTCCTCAATATAAAATCAAAACCATTTAAATGCAACCAAATATACCGACAACAGCGGTGGACGGAATATACGGTATACACGGCCGAAACAAAAATCAATACCTAACACATAATTTATATAGACTGGGTAGATTTTTATTTTAATCACGACTAAGTTCGGGGGCATTTAATATTATATACCCTAATAATTTAAACCAACAAATTATGATGTACAAAACCAAAAAGTATTTCTTAACCCGCAGCTAATTAATTTTGAAACATCAATTTCCACGTATTTGTACACAGCCATTATACATCGTCCCAAACTAACCCGCCAACATTTGTATCTCACCACTAATAATTTTCAATTAATTTCAGGGAGGTCGGCAGCGGAACGGGGAAAATAGCAATCGCTACACAGAGATAACACGAGAAAAAAACTAAAAGTTTTCATTTTCTATATACTTTTAAGAACGAAAGATGAAATATTAACGAAAAACTTTTTTCTACTTCTTCTGATGACATCGGGATAAAATATATTATTACCGAGTATAAGAAGCACTAAATGAGGAAAATATGAAGAATAACGCGTCTAAGAAGAAATTTATCCAAAAAGTAAAAAAACTTGAAAACAGACTAAAATGGAAAATTGAATATAAGATAAATATTTGGTTCGTTCATTTTTATTTAAGTTGGGCAGCATCAGGAAAAATGATGATGATAATTAAACTTTAATTTTGTTTCGCTTCCTCTATATGTACATAGAAGAGAAGAAAATTAACTGATGAAAATTCAAGCTTTCCTTACTAACAATTTCTCGATTACTTTCCCAAGTATTTAAAATTAACGAAATTATTCGTGTGGAAAATTTTTAAATACACGAATCTTTTTTGCTTCTTGGTATAGTTAAGTTTAATTAAAGGGTTCATATATTTACGTTCACCTCACGACGTTCATCATCATGGTACAAGAAGTTTTAATTGGCCAATTTGCTAAACGTTTTTTTTTTCTTTTGGTTGACCAAGCAAGTATGGTACAGATAGATCTAGCTGTATGGATATAATTCAATATTTGTTTAGTTTTAATTTAATTATTTGTTATATCTCCCGTTTTGATTTAATTTCTCTTCTTAGGTCATGTCAAAATTCAAAATTAATTTTCCGTGTTAGTAGGTAAACGAGCAATGTAGATAATTAAGATGGATTAGGTGATAATGTACCGAATATCTCATTAATATGCAGCCAATAAAAGTTAATACCATCGGTTAGGATAAATACAGGAAGATTGATTGATAAACTTGAAATGGTAAAAATTAAATATGATGCTGGTCTTTTTTGTCCATTGAGATTTCGTGGACAATTTAATTCGTAAAATCATATTTGTCTCCATTTGGCAAAACAGGTGAGTGAAGTTAATCCAAACGGAGATTCATCGAATTGATCTATATCAGAGTTTAGCCAAATTTTATCAACCCATTAAAAATTCTTGCCTACTCCAAAAGCACCAAGACCACAAACGTGAATTTAAGAAAGTCAGTTATACAAATATTTATATCCCATGTAGCCACCTTTCACCAACAATGTTACCTGATATGAATTTTTCCCGCCCCTGAAGCTATGTACTTACCAAAATTTCTAAATAAAATTTCAATTCGTCTCGTAAAAATTTTAATGTTCAGTACTTAGCTTTATGGGGTGAATGAAACTAGTGAAAGAAATTAATCATCAGTAGCCCTATTCTGATAGTTCCTTAGGAATAAAGGATTGAGCAATGAATTTACATAGCTTTTATGTGTGTGGGTACTAATTAGTGTTCACGAGGAAAAATTAGAGCTAGTCTAGGAGCCGAAAAACGAGAAAAGAAAATTTCAAATTTCGCCTGAAAGACGAAACAAATAAAACACGATTCCTAGAAAACACCAGAAATAATTTAAGCCTCTTTTAACACGTTAAAAGGCGGTTAAACTACGTCAGTTTTAGCCCAATTTGTACTAATTAGTTCTCTCGGGAAAAAATTAGTGCTAGTTCAGGAGCCAAACAACAAACAAAGTTCAAATTTCGCCTGAAAGACGAAACAAATAAAACCCGATTTCTAGAAAAAACCAGAAATAATTTAAGCCTATTTTTAACACTGTCCCAAGGCGGTTAAACTGACGAAATTTGTACTTATCATAGAAATGAGATTTTCATAAATTATCACTTATAAATCGAGGAAAAACTAACTTGCCCCTAAAAGACACTATATTAAACAAACAAAATACAGAGGTATAGTGTTCAATTATATTTGTGTTGAACAACAAATTAAACAATAGAAATAAAATGTTAAAAAAATCAAAGTCATAAGCAATTCAGATAGCCTATTCCTGTCAGGTATGTTCAGAACAAAACAACAAAAACCGTTGAATGAACAATTTTCTGACAAAAAGTGTTTTAGAAACCAATGAAATTGGCACTTCCGATTGCATATTCCTAACAGGTACGAAAAACTAAGTGGCTAAATTTGTGCTAATCCAGAATTAGCCCAATTCAATTGAACAACAACGACCGTTGAATGAACAATTTACAAAAAAATTTCTAGAAACCAATGAAGTTGGCACTTCCGAATACATATTCCTATCAGGTATGTTGATTATCTTACGAAAAACATAGTGGCTGAATTGTGCTAATCCAGAATTGATCCAATTCCATTAAACAACAACGACCGTTGAATGAGCAATTTTCCAACAAAAAGTGTTCCAGAAATCAATGACCTTGGCACTTATGATTGCATATTCGTATCAGGTATGTTGATTGTCATCTGGAAAACATAGTGGCTGAATTTGTGTTAATCCAGAATTGGCCCAATTCCATTAAACAATAACGACCGTTGAATGAACAATTTTCTGACAAAAAGTGTTCTAGAAACCAATGCCGTTGGCACTTCCGAATATATATTCCTATCTGGTATGTTGATTGTCATCTGAAAAACATAGTGACTGAATTTGTGCTAATCCAGAATTAGCCCAATTCCATTGAACAAATGCAGCCACAGAAGTACAAACTTCATTGGTTTCTAAAACACTATATGTCAGAAAATTATTCATTCAACGGTCGTTGTTGTTCAATGGAATTGAGCCAATTCTGGATTAGCATAAATTCAGCAATTATATGTTTCGGATGGCAATGAACATATCTGACATATTCTTGCTATCTGAAATGCTTATGACTTGGATTTTAGAATATTTTATTTCTATTGTTTAAATTGTTGTTCAAGACAAATATAATTGAACGCTATACCTCTGTATTTTGTTTGTTTAATATAGTATCTTTTAGGGGCAACTTTCTTTTCCTCGATTTATGAATGAAAATTTATGAAAATCTCATGTCTATGATAAGTACAAATTTCGTCAGTTTAACCGCCTTGGGACAGTGTTAAAAATAGGCTTAAATTATTTCTGGTTTTTTCTAGAAATCGGGTTTTATTTGTTTCGTCTTTCAGGCGAAATTTGAACTTTGTTTGTTGTTTGGCTCCTGAACTAGCACTAATTTTTTCCCGAGAGAACTAATTAGTACAAATTGGGCTTAATCGGTATGCAAAGTTTCATTTTGAAATTCGAAAGTTTCCCTGCTGCAGTTATTTTAGTATGTCAGAAACAAATAATTTAAACAGAGATGTATGTAAATTTTTTCAGTAGTTCCCTATTTTGGGGAATTGTCAGAATAGGGCCACATGTGACCAATTCTAGAACATAAATAACTTTGAATTCACAAATTTATTGATTATCAATTAACTCAAACTAAATAAATAGATGGTCAACTTGTAGTGTGAGAAGAGGTATAAGCACGGGACTCGCTTATTGTGGAGCAACTCCTACAACTACAAGTGTTCACACCGCCTCTTCGTTGCGGCCACCGGTAAGTACCCCGTAAAAAAAGGCTAAACGTGTGAGGGCTAGCTCCTTTAGGAGTTTGCGTTGGACTTACAACCATCTGGCACAAGAAGCGAGTCTTCTGTTTATCCCCTTCTTATACTACAACTTGCCCACCAATCTATGAAAAAGAAATTGTTACAAAAGCTTAACATAAGCCTCGGTTAAATTTAGAATTTTAACAACGACCTCAGACATGAATTAATGACAACACTTTAAAACTTGAAACATGGAATGTTCCTAGTCTGAATCGCACGGATCAAATTCTTGGATATGCAGCTGATATCGTGCTTATCAAGGGGTTTCATACCGCTCTATCTCTATGCACGAAGACTTTGATAGTAAGCGAACAGCAGTAAAATAAAATTCGTACCAATACCGTCGTATACCGAAATAAAAGCCCGAATTGCTGCTGGACACCGAATTTGGGTCGAAACGTAACCAAAAACAATAAAATAAATCTAAAAACTAATTCATCGAAAAAGATTTGTTGTAATCCCATTTTTTTTAAAGTGTTCCCTTAGAGGTGGATACACTTGGATTTGAATATTTTGAGATGAAGGTTTTTGTGGGATCCGAATTTTTTTTTTTTTGGTTTTATACTTCGAAAATAATTCAATATGAGTTCAGTAAAGGAAAGTGTTACGGCGTAGGGAGCAAGATACTCGCAGTATCGACTGACCTTATTGAGTAAGTAGGCTCACAAGCAATTGAGATCTACTAACTGAAATGTTATAACTGTGGTGAATTTGATAATTGTAACAGATATGTCTACATGCCATATGAATGGAGGAACCAGAAAAAATTGTAGGTATCTCCAACTACATCAAAAGAACCACGCAGGAGTCGGTACAATTTCTCGTACAGGGGAGGTACCCTTGAATCATAAAATCAAGAACTAGTCAATATGATAAGCCTAGATCAGAATCAACAAAATACATATAGTGAAATAAAGAGGGTGATTAATATCACTGGCATACTTTATGATTCATTTTTGAGTAAGTCGAAAATACAAGGCAAAAATAAACTAGAATCGTAAGTGAATTCTTTGCCTTAATAAAAGCGTGGAAAAATTGAAGGATATTTCATTCATCACTTCCAATTTCAGTCAAAAAAAACCACCAGAAAAACTTGGAGAAAACAACTTAAATAGAAACGCAACAGATACTCTTCCAGACGCGCTTCTCAATAAAGCGATAATTAATATTTTATCGAGAGTCGGGTCTAAATCAAGGGACTTGAGGTGAAAACCCAATCACCTAAGAAAGGTAGAAGTAGTACATAGCACACGACGAAAAAGGTTCACGGACTCGAGAGGTATGCTTCACGCCAAAAAAATATTATTCAGATATCGTGGAACTCAAGAGGGTTTGGTCAACTGTTCCAGCAGTCTGGTGAAAATACTTGCATCCGACGGTTGCACTATACAGGAAAAATAGTGATTACCAAAAAATTAAATTCCTGGAATTTTAACAAGTTGCCCTACAACATCCCAATAGCGTATAATGCTCAAAATAATGCCATAAGTGCGGCGATACGTTAAAAGAAAGTAAAAACTAGATGCATGAACTATCTTGAAAAGGAGGGCAACGTTGGAAATGCCAACCATAGACCGGATAGCTTTAAGTACTGGAAAATATAAATTATGCGTTTGACCCAGGCAGTCTGTCTTAAATTTAGGATCAAATACATTGGTAATAAATCGAAGTGTGTTCAGTCCCACTAAAATATTTTGCGAATACGTTACAGCAGGCAATAAATCAATAAACTAGTCAAGAAGCGGGATGTTGAGAAGTTCCAGACAGAAGACATATGACTTGGGACCACAAGGATCCCCGAACTAGGCACCGAAAAATGTGAATGTAGAAAAGATCATAAAACCATAGAAGAAAAAATCCGATTTTTTCTCAACTCATTTGAACAAACCTGTTCTGCATCATTTTAGACATCGTTCAAGCTCTCGATAAAGTATGACATAAAGGACACGGTTGTAGCGACTTAAATTTCGGGAAATATTAAAAATAATCTGCTTATATGACCAGGGTTATGTCTTGTACAGCATCATTTATACAGCAGATACGTGATGCATGGTGTGGAACCTATTTATGCCTCCTTAAATGGGGCTTCATTCAATATATTTTATTTAAATTTACAATTTTCTATCAAAATATTTAAATTAATGGGTTAGGGAAAAAGTTCGTGGCCTTTTTTGGGTGACATTGAAACAAAGAATTTTCTTATTTCAAATGAACTTTATTAAACCAAATATGTGTCATTTTGATCGATGATCTTATGCCATTTTCCTGGTAGAGCCATAATCTCATCACTGTAGAACTTCTGCAGTTTAGAGGCAAAAAATCGAGACCATTCATTTTCGCAGGCCTCTGCAAGTCTGCATGGAAACAAATGATAGTTCGATGGTGCAAAGTCAGGACTTTATGGTGGGTGCATTAAAACTTCCCAGCCACGCTCTCTCAGTTTCTGCCGGGTCATCAATAATGTGAGTGGTCTAGTGTTATCATGATGGAACACAATGCCCCTTCTGCTGATCAATTTTGGACGGTTTAACTGAATTGCTTGCCTTAAACGCGTTAGTTACTGACAGTAAAGATTAGAATTATTTATTATGTTCTTTTTCAGCTCATTTGTAGTTTCCTCCCCTCAATCGTAAATAATAAATGTTTAAAAATAATAAAAGAAGAGGAAGGAACAATACAATCAAACCAAATGTTTTAAAAATAATTTTATTAGTGATTGGATTCTTGCACTAGTGACAGCAGTAAAACTAAAAATAATCTAAATGGCCCGCCATTGGGCGGAGAAATTCCGGGTTGTGTAATATCCCGGGATGCTCAAAAAATATAAAATCTGCGAGTGGAACTACGACTGGATTGCGTTATCATTTGAAAAGCAAACACAATATTAATTTATCGAAAAGGGATCAAGATCAACTACTGACACAGGATGAACATTTAGACGAATCAAAAGCTAGCTCCGCCACTAATAGAGAACGATCGATGAATGGACTGCTGAAAAGTGCGAACAGCACGTAAAGAGCAATCTACTTGAATTTGAAATTTCACTCAATGACATTGTCGCCATTACTACTGATGGCGTCTCAGTGATGACCAAAGTCGGAAAATTGATTAATGTTGGTCATCAGCTCTGCTTAGCACACGGCATTCTACTCGCCGTAGTCAAGGTTCTTTAAAAAAAAACCTTACTCGCAGCGAAGATGAATTTGACGAACAATTAGAGTATACTTAAGTTGAAAATACCGAATTGATTAAATCAGGTAACTCTGATCATGAGGATGATTCTGAAGAAAATAATGGTCTTGAAATTATTTCAAATATGAGACACGATAATAATTCCAAATCAAATATTACTCCAGTCTCAAATTTATCCTTTGGTAAAAAAATACATAAAATAATTAAAAAATGTCGGCGATCACCAACCAAAAATGATGTTCTTCAAAAATACATCAAAGAAAAATTAGGGAAGGAACTTCATTTAAAATTGGATTCGCAGACGAGATGGAACAGTTTGTTCGATATGTTGGAACGGTTTGATATTCTCAAGGACTACCTACATCAGAAAGAGTCTTATAGACATAAAACATGAAGTTAATTTTTCAGACGACGAATTTGAAATATTATCAACAGTCATTTCAGCTATGGGTTCGATAAAAATAGCAGTAGAAAAACTATGCTGCCAAATAATTACGAAAGTCTATCATTAAAGGACAAATTGAACCAAGACATTAAACAAAATACATGTATTGGCATTGATATCGAAACAGAAGGAGAGCCGCAGCCAAGGACTGTACGTGGATTAGAACTTATTAGAACAAACTTATTAGACACGAAATGACTTATTTTGAAGATCTAAAAATTCGAGGGAAACACTTAGAATTAGTTTATAATTATTTAAATTCAATAAGGCCTACCAGAGTCGAGTCTGGAAGAGCTTTTTCAGCTGCTGGTT
Organism: Nephrotoma guestfalica; assembly: GCA_963691935.1. Taxonomy (NCBI): domain Eukaryota; kingdom Metazoa; phylum Arthropoda; class Insecta; order Diptera; family Tipulidae; genus Nephrotoma; species Nephrotoma guestfalica. The sequence goes on from OY829915.1 coordinate 57,277,127, forward strand.
TATTTTGCACGAAGGTTCGATCAAGATTAAATGACCAGAGTTTAAATGCTCTTTGTTTCTTAAGAGCTTTTTTCATACAGTAAGAAATGGTTACTGAGACATATGAATGTAAAGCCATCTACCGGGAACAAGGCCACGAACTTTTTCCCCTACCTATTATTTTATAGATAAAGTATGATTTTGAATCAAAACCTCTGAATTGGTCTAAGCATCAGCTTTTTTAGGCGTATAAACCAATTCTTCACTCTCCACTTTATCTTTAAATATATGCATTCCCAATAAAATAAGTCAAATATTTTGATAGAAAAACGGAACTTTAAATAAAATATATTGAATGAAGTCACATTTACTGCGGCATCACAATAGGTTCCACACCAAGCAACTTCAAAAAACTGAACTACGCTGCTACTCAAGTTGACACAATTCGATTTTCCAAATAAAACAAAACCAATTGCAGCTCGGCTTGATGTACACGCCCACACACCGCCATTGAAGTGGATTGTTTGGAACATGATGCGCTGCTCTGCGTGCGTTTCATTATTTAATTACCTCTGTAGAACGTGATTGTACAATCAGACCCACGCGGCTAAGTGAAACAGGTAATTTGACTACTGAGCATTGAGGATAATAAGAAAACTCAAATTTTTAGTGTATAGCAGATAATATTTATAAATACAAGTAGGTATGACTGGTTGTGGAACATAATTTATTTTATCAAGGTGTAAAGTGTTTTCCCGTAGAAACGTGAATTAATTACCTGTGTACATTGAAAATGAAGGTAAAAATATAGAGAGATAATGCTTATGAATTTGTGGAACCTATTTTCCAATTTTAAATATTTAGAGCCATAAATGCTCCAAAATATAATCCAAAAATTGTGATAAACCCATATGGTGTAATATAATATAAAAGAGTACTCACCTCACATCCGGATGCGCATCCAGCATCGCCCGCATTAATGTTGTGCCAGATCGTGGTACCCCACCAATAAATATTAAAGGCATATTCCGATGATATGGAAATACTTTGTGTTCCGAATTTATCATAAATTTGTCGTCGCGCACCATCATCGGTGTCTGTTTTTTAAAGAGGCACGCTGGCCCTATTTCCAAAAAACGTAAAATATAAATCACTATAAAGCAAAAGCATACCATACCAAATATGGTTGCTCGTCTATTACGACACACTAATCGCATTTTAAATTATTTATTATTTGTGTATTAAGCTTTGTGTAATTTAATAACTATAAAAACTAAAAAAAAATATTTTAGTTTTGTCTATATTATATGATAAATTATTATTCTACACCGTCTCTAGAGACACACTCTATATGTTTATTTTATTTTATAAAAATAAAGTCAGTTTTTCAAATTTTCTTTGTGCTCAGTTTTCACTAGATAAAATACAAAAATTGATGAAAAATTTTATAAAATTTGAAATCCATTTAGAAGTGAAAAAAAAAAAATCCGGTGGGTAAAACCTGAAGCGTTTTGTGCACTATGGTATATTGTTATATGGTGGTTGATGCTGGGATTTATGTTTATTTTGATTTTACTTCTTACATAAATATTCTTAGGATTCTTCTGTGGCTGGTTTTTCTTAGGCTATGTGTTACCTAACCATTTTTTAGTCTGAAAATATCGAACAAAAAAAAAATGTAAATATATAATACAGTGGTAGGTTATGTACAAAATATATAAACAAAAAAAATGTAAATACAACTTATTTAAATTGTATTCAACTGGGAAATGCTGCCCTCTTATACTTCCGTTTACCCAAGCATACAGCACACATTCCCCTCCATATCCGTGCTACAGTTATATAGGAAAAATAAATAAAATATTGAAAATAATTTTATGTTATGGCAGATAAATAAACATGGATTTAACATTTTTTGTACCAACATCTCTCCCCCTCCCAACATAAAACAACACTTTTACCTCTATAGGGCCACCGAGCTTGAGCACCCAATCAGTGAGAATGTACACACACAATTTTAGTATAAATTTTAAATTCAATATAATCGATTTTGTTTGTCGAAATTTTTATTTATATTTTTTTGCACTTAAGGTAAATAAAAATGGCTTTTTGGTGTATCTGCGGTTAGGTGCAAAAGGTATTACCGAGCACTTTTTTGTTTATTGTATTTTATGAAATATATTTTAAATGTTTCTAGAACCCGGTTCGATTATGGAAAATATATTTTCACTGCTTATACGAATAATCCATTATCGATAAAGTGCTTAACTATATACATACATAGGAGTAAAACAAATATGAAAAACACTTTGCAAGAAAAATCGTATAGTAATTGCGAAAAAGTTCAAGTATCGTGTGGAAATTGTAATATCAATATTTGTTTAAGATACATTCGGAAAAAAGCACAATGATACATAAAATTTGCGATATTATCACAAGTTGAAAGCTTGCTTTTAAGTCATGAGGGAAAATCCAACGATAAAACTAAAAATACAACTTTTTATTGGCCAATAATTTTCGTTCACGAAAAAAGTTAAAATTGTATGTATTAAAACTGTAAAAAGTGTTGAAAGTGTTCGAATTGTTTAAAGTATTTAAAATGTTAAAAAAGTTTAAAATATTCAAGTGTTTACAAGGTTACAAAAATGTTTAATCGTATTTGAAATGTAACCGAGTTGCATGTTAAATTTTTTAAATGTGTATAAAGTGTGAGAGTGTAAAAGTGTTGGAAGTATGTGAAAATCATAAAAAGTGTAAAATTATTTTAAAAAAACCTTAAAAGTGTTGAAATTATAAAAACAGTTTGAAGTTTTTAAATTGATAAAGAATTTAGAGTATTAATAAAGTCCGAAAGTATTCAACAGTGGTTTAAAGTGTTCAGAGAAAGTTAAACTTGTATAAGTGTTATAAAACTCTAACAAGTGTTAAACTTTACCAAAGTTTCTAGGGTTTTAAATCGTTTAAATTCTGTAACGTGTTGAAATTCCATAAACGTATTAAAATTCTTAAAAGTATTAAAAAACGTTTAAAGTGTGAAAGTGTTAACTTTGAAAGTTTATAATTGTGTTAAAATGTACAACACATTTGAGACGAGTGTTAAAAGTGCTAAAAGTGTTAAAATGCTTAAAAGTGTTAAAAGCAATTACATTATTAAAAGTGTACTAAAAATAATACTAAAAGTGTTAAGACTGTTACAAGAGTTTAAAGTGTTACTATTTAAGGTGTCAAAAGTTTAAATTTTTTGAATAATTAAAGTGTTCAAAAGTGTTTATAATAATGTAAATTATATAAAATTTAAAGTGTTAGTTAAGTTTTTAATGCGTTTACATGCGTATGTAAAAGTGTTGGAAGTGTTGCCAAATGGTAAAGTGTGAAGGTCCTTTCTTAAAAATGTAAAAAGTTGTAAATTATTAAAACCATTAAAATTGGTAAAAGTGAACGTGTTTAAAGTGTGAAAAGCGTTTGAAATTTTTAAATCGTTAAAAGAATTTAGAGTGTTAATAAAGGCAAATTATTCAAAGGTATTCAAAAGTGGTTGAAAACTATTTAGATATACACAGGAGCAAAACTAACATGATAACTCTCCAACCAAAAGAGATATTTCAGCCGTTGTAAACATAAAAATTTAAACTGCATGTTCATTTTCTGTAAATAGTCGAACACAATCAAAATTATTTTATTCTTACGTTTATGCAGTTTAACGAAAAATCACAAACACAACGATGACATTGGAATTATCAGAAATAAGTATGTTTTACTTCAAATGAAAACCATCCTTTGATCCGTCTGTGGTAATTGCGAATAGGTTCAAGTATCAAACGCCGAAACGCCAATAATTTTTGTTTATGGAAAAAGTTAAAATTGTATAAGGGTTTCTTGTATAACTACAACATAAAGTTTTAAAAAGTGTTACAAATGTTTCAAGAATCGTTTTAAGCGTTTAAAGTGTGTTAAAGTGTGTGTAAATGTTTCAAGAAGCGTTATAAAGCGTTTAAAGAGTGTTATTGCCAACTGTTTAAAACTGTAAAAGCACTAAATTTGTAAGAGTGTATAAAGTGCATAAAATGTTCAACTTGTTGAAAGTGTTTGAAATGTTTAAAATGTTCGTAGTTTTAAAAAGTATGCAAAAGCGATTAGAAGTGTTCAATTGTGTTAAAATTTATTAAAATGTGTTAAGTGTTAATAGTGTTAAAAGTACTAACATTATTAAAAAGTGTTAGATTAGCTGCAACTGTTACAAGTGTTTAAACTGTGTAAAGTATTAAAAGAATAGAAAAGAACATAATTATTTAGTACAATTCAAAAGTATTAAAAATATTCAAAGCTGTAATAAATGTTCGAAAAGTGTGAACAGTGAAAAATGTTCGAAAGTGTAAGAGTTTAAAGTGTTCAAAATCTTTAATGTGTATAAAGCGTAGAAGTATTGAAAGTGTGAAAAATGTTAAAAGTAATAAAAGCCTTAACGAAGGAAAAGTATTAAACGCGTTGAAAGTGTTAAACCCGTTTCAAGTTATTAATCTGTTTAAAGTGTTAAAAAGTATTCAAATTTAATTAAAAGTGCTTGTAAGTAGTAAAATGGTTAAAAGTGTAAAAAGTGTTAAAAGTGTTAAACATATTAAAAGCCTTAACGAGGGAAAAGTATTAAACGCGTTGAAAGTGTTAAACCCGAGTTAAAAAATATTCAAATTTAATTAAAAGTACTTAAAAGTAATAAAATGGTTAAAAGTGTAAAAAGTGTTAAAAATATTAAAAGCCTTAACGAGGGAAAAGTATTAAACGCGTTGAAAGTGTTAAACCCGTTTCAAGTTAATAAACTACACAATAAGTGTTAAAAAGTATTCAAATTTAATTAAGTGCTTAAAAGTATTAAAATGGTTAAAAGTGTAAAAAGAACAAAAATGTCAAAATGTTTGAATATGTTTGTGTTTAAATTGTTTAAAATGTTAAATAGTTTTAATTTTGTTACGAATTCTACTATATACACGTGAATCCTCAGTGAACTAGGTATATACCGCCAAATGCTATCAACACAAAGATAGCGAGTATGAATCTTGTCAGAGTCCATAATTTTATTGAGGTGATTATTATTCATTAACATCATTGATGTTGTCAGATCAAATATTTTTCCAAACTGATTGAGATTTGGATTTTAGAATGACATTCTATGTAGAAGGGAATATAAAGTTAACGAAAGCAATTGTAAACGGCGGCGATAATCATCATGGCAAATACTGGAATTAACAATGTCCTTAATCATCAAAACGGGATCTGATGACGAAGAATGTTCACGAATACAACTACAAACAAGTGATTTATAATTACAATAAGCATACATCGCTAGATGCAATAAAAGAAATAATTTCGACCAGCAATAGACAAGTACTCGTATATAATCGCGAGCAATTTTGAACGCAGACACATTTGTAATTTAACCAGTAAACAACAGAGCAAGTTTTTAAGTAAAAAGTAAAGAGGAGAAAAGTAAAAGTAAAAGTGACCAGTAAAAGTAAATTAGTGAATAGTAGTAAAGAGTGAAATTAATGAATTACTGAAGAAATTAAAACTGTTCAAAAGTTTAACGTTTTAAAAATATTAGTGTAAAAGTGTAAAAGACATTAAAGTGTTAAAAGCGTTTGAAGTGTTTAAAGTATTTGAAATGTTTAGAAGGTTTAAAATGTGCAAAAGTATTCAAAAAAAAATAAAAAAAGTGTTTATTTGGGTTATTTAAATTGTCCAAAGTGTAGTTAAAATCTTATTAATTAAACTGTTCTCAAAGATTTAAAACAGTTGCAAATGTTTAAAGCATTAAAAACTTTAAAATTATTCAAGTCTTTAAAGAATACTTTTTCTTTCTTCAAAAAAGTTTAAAAGTGAAATTTATTAAAAGCAATTAAAATTTAAAAGTGTTAAAATTGTTTAAAGTAGAGAAGTGCTAAAAAGTGTAAAACTCATTAAAGTGTTAAACGCATTGGAAGTATTTAAAATGTGCAAAAGAAATTAAAACGTCATTAAAAGCATTTAAAGTGTTCAAAATATTTCAAAATTAAAGTGATAAAAATGTTTAAAGTGTGACAAAGTATTCAAAGGAGATTTAAAGTATTTGACTGGGATGAAATGGATTTAAATTAGTTGAAAAGTAATGCAAGCGATAAAAGTGTTGGAAGTAAATGTTCAAAATCTTATGAATTAAATAGTACTAAAAGTGGTAAAGAAGTTATAAATATTTAAAGTATCAAAAAACTTTGAAAATTTAAAAAAAAAATAAAATTGTTGTGTAAGTGTAAAAGTGTCAAAAATGTTTACAAGTGTTAAATTTTTATGAAGTGTTTAAATTGTTTAACGTATTTAAAGTGTTATAAAAGTTGTACATGTTTAAAAGCATTCAAAAGTGTTGTACTGTGCATGACAAAGTATTCAAAATTTAAAGTATTTGAACGGATTAAAATTGGTTTGAATGTGTTGAAAATGATAAAAGTTGTAACACTTGTGTCTTAAAAAATGTGATAAACAAGTGTTAAAAATCTTAATAATTAAATGGTACTAAAAGTGTTACAAAAGATAAAAATGCTTAAGGAATTTAAAGTGTTAAAAAGAATTCAAAAGTATTTAAAAAGTTTTAACGTATTCAAAAATGTTTACAAATGTGTAACCATTTTTAAGTGTTGAAAGTGATAAAAGTGTGTAAAAAGTAAAGTGTTTAAAGTGTATAAAAGTGCTAAGAGTGTTTAAAGTGTATAAAATAATTAAAGTGCTAAAAATGTTAAATTTGTTAAAAATTTAAAAAGTTTAAAAGTGGTACAAGTGTAAAATGTTTATAAAGTATTGAAAAATCCTTAAAAGTGGAAAAACTGTTGAAAGGAAATGTTAATATTGTTTGAAGTTTTTACAGGATTAACAAGTTAAAAGAAGTTAGAAGTGGTTTAAAAAATTCAAAAATGTTTAAAAGTTATAAAATTTGGTGAAAAGTGTTAAAAGTGTAAATAAATGTTATCAGTATTAAAATTGTTAAAAGTATAAAAAGTACTAAAAATGTTAAAAATGTTTCAAGTGTCAAAGTTGTTTGAAGTGTTTAAATTGTTTAAAGTGCTAAACGTTTATAAAGTGTTTAAAAATGTTAATTGGGTTAAATATAAAGATTAACTATATAAAAAAAATCAAGGAGGTCACTCTTTGCCAAATCCATCATCATATTCTAACTCGCATAGACTAGGTTAACCAACCAGTCAGCGAAGAATTTAGTAGCCAAATAAATCGCTAATTTCAAGTTAACGACAAAATTAACAGCCTGATCTTCCTAATAGATAAGGGAGCTAGCCTTTCGGTGAGCGTGGCCAGACATTCCTGTGCCTGGATTTTTGGAACTTGAAATCCAACTTACAAAAATCAAAACCTAACAAACGTCTCACTCGATTAGGATCGTACGGTCATTGGTGTCGATTTTCAAGTAAATTTAGTTTAGTCTATATCAGACGAAAGCCGCTGATTAATTCAATAAGTCAGCTGTGAAACAATGCCATGATGGTTCGGATCGATTACCATCTCAAAAACTATGATAATCTGTTAAAAAAAATTCCTTTGTGAACCAACCCATAATTCATCTGATAACCAAACGGTAATTTACATTATGACGCAGCAAGTTTCTCTTGGCTCCTTCGAGAATAACCCGCAGTTTTCGGGAAGGACTTTCTATTTATTAAAGTCATTAAACCTCGGCTTATTTTTATGTCCTGTCCAAATCAAATTACTAAAGAGTGACAGAAGCAGTAAAAATTAATGAAATATTTAAAAATATTTAATCCTTCACTCTCTTTTTATCCGTGTTCTGAATGTTGATTAAAATAATTTTCCAAAAAAAATATGCATATTCAATTTTAACTTTGTCCAACGAATATGATGCAAATATTTTAATTAAAAATTTTGTTTGCTAATTAAATAGAATTGGCATTGTATCGATTATAACGACATAATTTTAATGATTATGATAAATGTTTTAATTATTTTGCTCGTTTATGTAAAGAGGCAAATCCAATTAAATTTATTCATAAATTATTATTGTTTGGCATTTAATTGATATTCGAATTTATGCAATTATTAATGAGACACAGAGAGACGAGCTTTATTTAAATGGGGTTGCCCACCCGTATGAACAAAAATTAATTTTGTATTCCTTCTGAATTTTAATTGAACGTAAATGTTGTGAATACGATAAATGTCAATGACCGAAACAACGAGGGATAACAACTACGGGATTTTCAAATAGGCCCACGACACTATAATGAAATCAAACATTTTAGCAAAACCCAAGTTGAGACTCTATGGCCAAATCCTTATTTAAAGATCGATATTAAAGATTTACTGAACGGCCATGATTGGTACAAGTTAGGTGGAAAGCAAAGATGAGATCCCAAATCAATAATGAAGTTGAGTTTTTCGACAGCAGTATCATAAATAAAATATTGCTAAAATATAGAAGGGCCCTACATCATCTAAAATAAATTTAACGACTAGATGCTGGAATTTCTTACTAGAGAACGAATTGATAAGTATTTCGTGGATGATCGTAGCATAAGACATTCCGAGTATTGAATGAAAGAGACTAGAAGGAATTCGCGTTGTGCAGATGATAAAATTGTATTAAATGAAAAAATAGAAATTTGCGTATCACGGTTGCAAAATGCTGACAGTATAGTAAAAAACTTGCCTAGAAAGGCCAATCTGGAGGCTTCCATTAAATAAAAATGCCAGAGGATCGCTTCAATTCTCAGCACAGTTTTTAGGAGGCATGCAGGAATTCCACCAAGCTCCGCATCTTTGTTAACATTAAGAAGGAAACTACTCTCATGAGACTGCAGGACTCGTAATTTAATGCCTGGGGAGATTCATAAACTGATTTAAAAAAAATTATACGTCGAAATTTACCTCAAAATTAGGCTGTCTATAGTTCTTAGAAATAAAGCGGACTTGTGGCAGTTACAGAAGTAAAATTGCAGAGTATATTGTTCTTCTACTTTTCTGCAGGCGGTAGAAATAAAAAAGCACACGAGTTTACGAAAGGCTACGCTTCAATATCTGGCATAAAACCTATTAGACTATTAATCTATACTAACCTACCCTACGAATATTATTAAGCCAATGTTTCAGTTGAACTTAACTCAATTTAAACCTTCAGTTGAGGAGAGATGGACGTTTACGCGTCATCTACTAATTTTTACGTGATCGCGTAGACCACAAATACGTCGACTACTTGTTGACAAATGAGCCTTATACCTTGTGCCTAATATTAAGATTATATCTTTTCAATTGTAAATTATCTACCATTTACGCCATCTATTAACAACTGTTACGAACTAACATTAAATTAGTTTAGTTAGTATTTTAGTCGAAAAAATTGGTATCAAGCACACATTATTAAAGTTTTTAGAAGTTAATCTTAGGCTAATATAAATTTTTTCTACACATACACTGAGGTTACACGTTGAACTGAAATGTTGACTGTCTGAAAACTTAACGGAAATTCTAACATGTAAACTGCAAACCAACTGAAATTGTGACTGAAATGTTAACCGAGTCAATCAGTTAACTTTAGGTTGGTTGAGTCGGTTTTATTTTTCAGTATATCATGGAAACTGTAACTGACTGAAATCATTGGTGGATTTAACCCTTAACTGGCAATTGAGTCAATTATGGTACATATTCATTTTCTTTCAAAATGTATAATTTCCAACCGCATTATGTTTGTGATGTTTATTGGTACTGAGTATTACAGTAGTTTTCGTTTTGTTTATGTTTTCGTTCATCGAGCTATTCTGACATAACCTATTTTTTCTGTAGTACAGAGGGATTTGGCCCAAATGCCTAGACCAAAATACTTTTCTCTACAAGAGATAGAGAAAATAATTGAATAATGGCCTGACAGTAGGTAGGAAAATGTAAACGACGATGAAGGTGATGATTTAATGAATGATGAATGGGACGCAACCGTCGACGAAAACAGAGAATTCACGGTTCAGGATTTATATATAGAAAATATCCATTAATATTGGCCAGCGAGGTGAATATAGAGGTGCTTATATATATTTGAAAATTTGGAAATAGACGGGCTGGACAGCAAGGTTTTAGTAACGAGGAAAGCGAAAAACAATTGAAGGAGAAATATAAAACCGTTCCCTTCGTTCTTAACCCAGAAACGCCTTCAATTAACGCAAATATCTGAAGAATGGATTGCGAAACTCCTTTATCATTCGTTGTAGAAAAAAATTTCAAATCCTTTTGTATTATCCAAAATGGGTTTGAACAATTTCCTGGTAATTTGTTTGATTTCTTCTATCCAACAAGTTCCCAACGCAGAGCTGTATTGGAATGCCCTTGTGGGAAATAAAACAGTTCAGGAGGCAATGACCTTACATTTTTTTAACGAGCACTACCAAAAACTCACCCATAGCACGGTCGATTATTGAAGCTTCGACAATTTCTAAGTCTTTTGCAACAAAAGAACGCCGATGAGCAAGTATGTGGAACAACATCCGAAGCTTCATGCAACAGTACCTCCCATCCAAGCCGCATAAACGCGGGTTTAAAATATTTGCATTAACAAGAGGATCATCAGGTAGAGTCTTAATCTTTCTTAAACTTTCTTTTATTGATGCGATCCGTGTCATAAACATTTTTTGTATTTCAGGTTACAAGTATAATTATGAAATTTACTCCGGCCAAGTGACTAACTACAGAATTTCAAACGAAGAAAATCTTGGGGCTTCTGCAAATATAGTTGTGCGCTTATGCAGACCTATTCCACGAAATATGGGTTATAAGTTTTTTTGTGGTAACTACTTTACCACAATTCCACTTATATTATTTCTCCAATAAAATGGAATCCTTTGTATTGGGACATTTAGGCGTAGCCGAATCCTAAATAGGAAACTAAAGAACAAAAGAGAAATTACCAAACTTCTGAGAGGGTAGGTGAACTATGTCTAATACAACGGAAGGACAACAAGCCAGTAACTGTGGCTATTAAAGTGGGTATTCATTGTTCAGATATTTTGTTCATTTTTCTTTGATTTTCTTCAACATCCTTTTGTGCAGCGTGTGTGTTCCTAGGCGACATCTCTTCTATAACATCGAACTGATATTGTTTCAATGACAACGGTCAACTAATTGGCATCTCAAGGATCAGTATAAAAAATCCAATCGATAAACGAATTAAACACAAACATCTCCGGTGGTCCACTTAGCTTAGGTCGGAGTAGAAATCAGTTCATCATATGCAGATGAATAATTTATGTGATTTACGGCACACATACAATAAAGAAAAATAATGGGAAATTTGAGATTTTAAGATGATTCCCTAGGTTGTCGTCGCTATCTACATTGTCAACGCCAGGGATTAAATAAATCGATATATACCTAGTTTCGGATCATTCCCCGATTATCATGACAGCCAGTGAAATGGTAATTCAAAGTGAGACTTCACTTAAATTAACAAATTCAAAAACAAGCTGGGAACACTTTCGTGAAGTACTGGAGGAAAAAATCAATCTTCAGATACCGATAAGAAATTCTCCCCGGTTGGAAGATGAATTAGAACAACTCAATGAAACAATTCACTATGCTGCTTTGGCCAGTACCCCCATTATATAAAATAAGAAGAACCTTAACATATCCTACCCAATGGAAGTTAGAGAGTTGGTAAGGGAAAAACGACGGGCACGTAAACCTGGCAAATAACTAGAACACCGGAGAACAAAACAATTCTCAACAATTAACAGTAACAGTAACAGTCTCAAATTGCTTCTTCAAGAAATTAGAAATTCATCAATCAACAGATATCTAGTTAGCCTAATCGATGAAAAAAATTCTAATTATTCACTGTGGAAGGCGACGAAGGGACTCAAAAGACCCAAAATGCAAGTGCCTCCACTTAAAAAGAAGGATGGAACCTGAGCAAGAGGTCCTAAAGAGAAGGCTGATCTGTTTGCGGAGTATCTCGAGGATACCTTCCAACCACTACCAAGACAAACGGCCAATGAAAATATAATGTCAATCCACAAGCTGGATGATTTTGGTATACGCCCAGTAACTCTCAAAGAATTAAAAGAAGAAGTGAAAATCAACATGAATGTTAAAAAAAAGCCCCAGGGTATGATTTGATTACTTGCCAAACAATCAAGGCTCTATCAGGTAAAGGATTTCGTAAGCTATTACACATAATCAATGCAAGATTTCGGTTAAAATATGTTCCGTGGCACTGGAAACTAGCAGAAGTATCAGTAGAAACTCAAACTCCAGAAGATTACCAATGCGGTTTGTAACTGAACTAAGCGCTGGAGAATCAAGTTTAATGAGATGAAATCCACGCATATTAACTTTATATATCAAAAGGCTTCCCGTCTACCGACAGAAATTAATTCACGACCAGTGCCATATGCAAACAAAGCTAAATATCTTGGCATGACACTCGATGCCAAGCTCTAGTGGAGAGAGCATGTCAAAAAGAAAAAAGAAGAACTTAATCTTAAATGTATTGGCTCATAGGTAAAGGCTCTGAGCTTACAATACACAACAAGCTGCTGCTATATCGACAAATACTAAAGCCGATATGAACCTACGGTATTCAACTCTAGGGATGTACTAATACAGACGTTTCAAAACAAGGTTTTCTGTAGCATCGTAAATGCTCTGTGGTACACAAGACATGAAGACCTTCACAGGCACTTACAGATGGAATACATCAAAGATGAAATAAAAAAGCATGCCGCCAAACACGAAATAAGGCTCCACGAACATGGAAACCCCTATATTCAGCACATGATAGATAACCCTGTCGTTAAAAGAAGATTTCAAAGAACGAGGCCGCTTGACCTAGTAAACATACCAAATTAAATTTAGTATTTTAAATAGGTTTAAGTAACTTTGGGACTACACATTGGGTTTCACCCCAACAAATCAGAATGTAAAAATAAAATAAAATTTGTAAAAATTTGAAAGAAAAAATGCTAGATGAGCACAGTCTCAGTTGTAATTAATAAAAATTTAAAAAAATCGAAAGTTGAGGTAAATTTTGACGAAGAAGGTTAAGTTTATTATTTCTTTCCATTATATTACTGCCGTTCGGTTCAAATTGTCCAACTCAACCATAATGGTCGAAATGAAAATAAACATAACATAAATTTAAAAATTTAATTAATTTGTCTATAAAAAGCTACCCTAATTCACTTTATATATCCAAAAGATAAGATCGCAATTAAAATTAATGAATTTACGAAAGTCTTTGCCTTTGGATCAGCATTCAAAGCAGACAAAAAACATTGAGATTTATGGTACAAAATTAGGTACCGATTACTCGGCCTACATACAAATTGTTCAACAAGCAATAAATTACTAGTCAATACCATCTACAAACACCAATCACTAAAATATGAAATCTATGTACGCTGTGAATCTTGCTACTCCTTATCGGAATCCGGTGGTTTACATGATGTATAAGATAGCGGAAATTTCTCAGCGGAAAATAAAAAAATTCGCTACTCGCCACAAGTGGCAGCACCGTCATAAAAGAGAATTTATTTTGTTATATAATTAGGAGCGGAAATTTTTTATTCATTATGTATCTCTTTTTTCACTAAATAAAACATCCCAGTGGAATAAAATATTAAAAGTGATTCTTAAAATGACAAATTGATTGATCTCCGAAGTAAAGGAACTCGGTAAATGAAATCTTGAAATTTAACAATAATCCGTCTTTCCGCCATTCTAAAAGAATGACGATGAAATTTGGATAATAGTAATGATCAGGGGTCCAAAACTTAGGACAAAATTCTAGGATCCGTCCATGCTGGACTAAACTTGGCCATTTCATAACCAATACTTTAGAAAATTTAAATTTTTTATTTTCAGTTTTTGGCCAATATCTCAAAAACTTCCACTAGTAACCAATACTTTCGGTTGTTTTTCTAATAGCTTAGGCCATACTGAGACTACGAGGAAAATTTGGGGAAAATTGATGGATTAGAATTTTCACTAGAATTTTTTGATTTTCTGCGGCCATATAAGTTATTTTCAGATTTTGGCAAATATCTCAAAAACTTCCACTAGTAACCAATACTTTCGGTTGTTTTTCGAATAGCTTAGGTCATACTGAGACTACGAGGAAAATTGATGGATTTGAATTTTGACCATATTTTTTTGATTTTCTGCGGCCATATAAGTTATTTTCAGTGTTTGCCCAATATCTCAAAAAGTTCCACTGGTAACCATTACTTTCGATTGTTTTTCTAATAGCCTCGGTCATATTGAGACTACGAGGAAAATTTGGGGAAAATTGATGGACTAAAATGTTCACTATATTTTTTTGATTTTCTGCGGCCATATAAGTTATTTTCAGTTTTTGGCCAATATCTCAAAAACCTCCACTAGAAACCAATACTTTCGGTTGTTTTCTAATAGCATAGGGGTCATACTGAGACTACGAGAAATATTTAGGGAAAACTAATAGATTAGAATTTTCACTATAATTTTCCTCAAATTTTCCTTAAAAATGGAAATTAAAATACCGCCACATACCGCACAAAATCTAAAAATTATAGTGAAAATTCTAATCCATCAATTTTCCCCAAATTTTCCTCGTAGTATTAGTATGGCCTAAGCTATTAGAGAAACAACCGAAAGTATTGGTTACTAGTGGAAGTTTTTGAGATATTGGCCAAAAACTGAAAATAAATTAATAAACAAATTTAAATTTTCTAAAGTATTAGTTATGAAGTGGCCAAGTTTAGTCCAGCATGAACAGATCCTATAATTGGGTCCTAAGTTTTGGACCCCTGATCATTACTATTATCCAAATTTCATCGTCATTCTTTTAGAATGGCGGAAAGACGGATTATTGTTAAATTTCAAGATTTCATTTATCGAGTGCCTTTACTTCCGGAATAAAAGGATCCTTAAGGATCACTTTTAATATTTTATTCCGCTGGGATGTTTTATTTAGTGAAAAAAGAGATACAAAATGAATAAAAAATTTCCGATGGTAATTATATAACAAAATAAATTCTCTTTTGTGATGGTGCTGTCACTTGCGGCGAGTAGCAAGATCTCTTATTTTCCGTTGAGAAATGTCCGTTATCATATACAGCATGTGGTTTACTATATTAAAAATTGGCCAGATCACAGGGTTTTTCGCAGGTCGTCATACATATCAAAAACTCGCTATAGACGTCTCTTTTCATATAAAATTGGCCATTTAAACAAATACGATAAATTCTCTTTTGTTATTGAGGTTGCAACACCAGCTCGCCATGCTATTTCAATTTTAGTGGCTTATTGTATTAAAAATTGACCAGATAACAGAGTTTTTCGCAGGTCACCACACATATTAAAAACTAATGTAAGAAGTGCCTTTCAAATAAAATTGGTCATTTAAAATGGGCACTTCTTATGTTAACTTTTGATAAGCGTGATGACCTGAAACAAACTGTGATCTGGCCAAGTGCTATGACAATGAATCAATTACACCATTTAGATATTACAGACTAGTTTATCCTACTCAAATCAATTTGCCTAAGCCTTGTATATTTTATACAAAAGTTTGCGATTCCACGGAGTTCGTTTGAGTCGCACAGTAGTTTCCAAATTTACCAACCGGAAAACATTGTGGGCCTTATTAAACAGTCAACAGTTGATTAGCCTGAATACGTGAGTATTATAGCTTTTACGTGTAGCATGGTACTACATCGGCACTGATTCTATCTACATATTTGTTTTATGAAATTTTATTCTCAGAATACTTAAATTTACTTTTGATGAGAAAGTAATGTGAACAATGAATGGAATTATGATAAAAATTAAACCACCACATGGCAACCGTAATCCTATTTTTCTATATACGTTTCGTTTGCATTAATTAGCGTATTTATCCCATCAGGCGCATATATTTAATATTTTCCACCATATTACATCCACATCAAACGAACGCCTTACAAAAATTCGAATGTAATACAAATTTAATTAAATATTTTTCTATTCCACATGTTAAACCCAAATTCCGGAAAAAACACATTACCCATACATTCTTGCATTTTACTGGTTTTTCCGTCGAGTAATGAAAACCCGTCGTCATTTTCATCTCGCTATTTATATATTAAAGCCCATAAATGTTAATGCAATATTCAGATGGTGAACCGGCAAATAAAATAAAAAATTTCGTCATATAGTTTTCGGTGAGCATCAGCATTTCTCATTTTCCACATACTCAGCGTGCATACCAAATAATAAAAACAATGGCAAATCAAATAAAATGTCTTACCTTTGTATTCCTTTGTACCTTGGGGGATATTTCGAGCGCACAACTTAATTTTTTTTTGTTGTAGTTTTCCTTATTTGCGATGCTTTGATATTTTTGTTTATGTCTCCTCCTTCTTATTGCCACAGGGACTAAAGTTGTATATTTTCTTCGTTGTCGACTTATTTTCTTTATGTTTCTTTTTCAAATCAGAAGAACGAAGCAAATTTATGAAAATATGGATTTTTCAATCTGGAAAAAAGTAAAGTAAAAAAGAAAAATTATTTTACGTATCGATTTTGTTCGGTTTTGGTGGTGAAATTTAATTTGAAAAATGAATAAAAAAAACAAAGATTTCAAACTTTTATAACTAAACGAACGAAATGTCGTTCGCTCGGTTGTGTTCTGGAGCAAAAGATTGTATTGAGGTAAAATTGAACTATGGAAATATTGAGCAAGTTAGAAATAATGTACGGAAAAAGGATAGAACCCTTGATTTCCCATATGGATATACTGTACAGTTGACAGCGTACTTCGTTGAATCTTTGTATTCAAGCTGGCTCGTTTCACGTTGTACCAACAATATTCGCCGTCCAAGGTTCAAGGACAAAGTATGAAACTCTGTTATAAACCGGTCGTAAAACGCCAATAAATTGTGCAAATTGAACATTGTTTTATTTATTTTCCAGTAGAAAATGAGTGGATGCAAATCGTCGTTTGCGGTGTTAATCCAGTCGAAAAAATGAGGTCCAAAAATGTTGGAGGCGGTGTTTCTCGTTTCCTAATGATAGGGTTGGTCCAAAATGGGTGAGGTGGTATGGCGTCTTTTCCTTATATGAAATGCGAGGGTAAAAAATATCGTTGCGACAAAAATCGTGTTCAATTGTGTTCCGGGTAAAATAAATCACTAATTTATAATTTTATAATTCACTGCTTATCACCGTGGTTCGCCTTTTAATACTAATCTACTTCTTTATTTTCTACTTCTGCCAAAACTGGCTCTAAGACCGCCAAGAATTTTTTATTGTTTTATACCGTCGTTAACCATCTGCATGTCATCTTGTTCCGGCAGCTTGCTCAGGCCGCTTAAGTATTGATGCTGAAGTTTTTAAAGTAACTACTCGAACTCCTCCCTGTTGTTCTGGATGTAGTTGAATAATTTTACCAAGTGCCCATTTTTATGATGGTTAATGTTCTTCTTTAATTAATACGACGTCGCCGATATTGAAATTTTGCTGCGGTCTACTCCATTTCGCCCTTTGTTGATGATTGTGCAAATATTCGACCTTGAATTTTTTCCAAATAATCATCTGCTATTGCGAGTAGTGGCCTTGAATTTAAAATCAACTCAATCTGGCTTAGCAAAGTTGCCATCTCTTCAAACGTCAAATGGGTGCTCGATGTACATTTAGAAAGGTGAGTTTTAACAGATTTAACCGCCGCCTCCCAAAGACCTCCAAAATGAGGCGATGCAGGTGGTATAAAATGGCATTGCACCTCGCTTTTTGATAAAAGTTCTGCAACGATAGAATTATGATTATTGTGCGAACTAAACTTGTATACCTCGTTCAGCTTTCTCCTGGCTCTAATAAAATTGGAACCATTGTCACTATGGATGATAGCTGGCACTCTTCGTCGCGGCACAAATCGTTTTAAGGCCGCTATAAAGGCGTCAGTAGACAAATCACTCACTGCTTTCACCAGCGACAGAAGTTTAGTTAACAATTGCGCACCACATAGCTCGAGCATGGGTAAAGACACCTGATTAATGGATGCTACTTTGGTTTTCGATGCCATTAAACTCACAGTAATAGAACCATCCTCATGAAATGTTCTGCAATATACTACGACACTGTATGCTTTTTCATCTGCATCGGAAAATTCGTGTAACTCTATTCTGCCGTCCTGAGGAATGCAGCGTTTTATTTCTAAATATTCCAAAAATTTGAATTCACTTCCAATGATTTTGTAGGTGCTTGCTATGTGGTCCGACAATTGATCATCCCAGCTCAGTTTCATTAACCATGGAAAATTATCTTCATTGGAATGATGGATGGAGACAACCATCCAAGCGGATCAAAAACTCTGAAGTACTCGGAAATAATCTGTCGCTTTGTTGGCTCTCCGCTGCCCTCTAAATTTAGTTGGAATGTAAAGACATCCTCTAAAGAATTTCATTTAATGCCTAATATTTTCGTCTCATTTGATGAATTTTGGGAACATCGAAATCTCGTCTGCACTTTCTCAAATTAATCCCGCCAGATAGTAACAATTAATTTATTTTTTCTTTTAGGATTAGCACTTCCTCTACCGTATCTGCCCTTGAGATGAAGTCGTCAATATAGAAGTCATTCAAAATGCGCTCAGCCGTATCCGGATAATCTTGCTGATTATCATAAGCAATCTGGTGCAAAGTTTTAATTCCAAAAAATGATGAATTGGCTTATCCAAAGGTAACCGTATTGTAGTGCATAAGCTCATCAGTCACTTCACTTCGACTTGATTACACATTTTTTCAATGTCCCCGCTATTTTCGGTCAACGCTGTTTTATAGTGTCGGAATCTCATCAAAATTGTCCATAAAGTTGGCTCTATGGTTGGACCCACTAGCATCGTCTCGTTTAGTGAAATTCCAGTTGAAAATTTGGCCGAGCCATCAATTACAACTCGTAGTTTTGTTGTTTCAATAGATTCCTTCCGCACACAGTGATGAGACAAATAAAAACATTTCGACTCATTTATAGTATGGTCGGCGGCCTTGATAGGTTCTAAATACCCCAGCTTGAGATATTCATTAATGAATTTAACATATTATTTGTTAAGCATTGGCTTAGCTTAAAGTCTGCTTTCAGCGCCATAAATCTCCGCTTGGCTACATTCACTGAATTCCCTAATTGAGCTACCTTTTTCTTAAATGGAATTGCTACTATATATCGTCCATCATTTTTCCGTTTGTGCGTACTCTTAAAGTGTTCTTCGCACTCCGCTTCCTCAGGATCCAAAACATGAACCCGAGACATCTCTTCTTGGTCAAAAAATCCTTAAGAGTACAATGGTTTACTTGCACTGTCTCACTTGGCCTCCCGCTGTTTTCGTTGGTTATGCCAGATATAACCCAATTTTGTTAGTTTTGTTCGAATTGGTTAATCGACCATCTCTAATTAAGTGAAAAACTCTATCCGCGCCGATCAAAATATACACTGGCCCAACCTGATTATATTGGGGATCGACTAATTTCAAGTCGTTCAGGAAACTAGCATCTTTACTTTCAAAACGAAAACTTTGTAACTTATTTGGCAGTTGGCTGATACAATACGTACAAGTACGTCAATTTGAATCTTATCCATTGAAAGGTATACTGAACTCGATGTGATAGCGGCCATTCCTTTGGTAGTCACCTTTCCTGATGCCAAACCAGTTATTGAAGTGCTTGCCTTGGATTTAGGCAATTTCAAATGTTTCATGCATGCCTCCGTTATGAGTGAGGCTTGCGACCCTGAATCTAATAATGCCCTGCATTTTTGCAGGTTTCCATACCCGTCAGCTATTTCCACTATTGCTGTTGGAAGTAATGCCTTGAAACTGGGTATCGTTGCCGTATTGGGTACCGGGTGTTTTAGAGAATTAGGAAGTGAATTTCGCTCTACACAGTATCACCCTACAAATTAACTGTTCGTATACATTTGAACTTACTTTAACGTAGTAATGAAAATTTTCGACCTCGAAATTTTTGCCATTACTATTCACTATATCGCCGCAGTCCAAAATAGTCGGTTTTAAAAAACTGTGTGCGTGTTTGTTTATGATCGCACTGCGGACTAAATGCATTTATCCTCTCTACAGCCCAGACGGGTTGTCTGATCGAGATGGAACATCACTATGAATACAGCAGCCAAAAACTATGGCGAACGTCCCTTTACTATATACCAGAACGTGAAAGGACTGCGGATAAAATTTCGTGAAGGGTTTTTGGCAACTCAAAATCTTTCATTCGATGTTTTTGATATTCTCCGCTGTTTGTTCATTCAATATACTCCTGTTGCAAGCTCTACTCTTCCGGTTAGGAGTTCTCATTGCGGTGCATAGATAGTTCAGCTGATATGTATCATGTAACATTGAGCTGATATGTATCAGAATTACAAATAATACGAAAAATATTTTCCTTTTTTACTGCTACATTCGCCCCACTAGTCAAGTTGGCACCAATCGGGGCTGTTGTGTTTGTGTTTAGCATCATGGCCAGTCAGGATGACCTTTTTGTCGTTGGTGACTTTAATTTGCCTGATCTCGGAGTGGTTGCGAGTGATATTTCAGACCAGCAACATTCAAAATAACTTAGGAACGAAGCTTGATCTTGTATTTTCCAAAGCACGCTGTTAACATATATCAATACCATCTTCCTACCTTAATCTCTTTTTATTACGAACAAGGGAGTGCTAATGCCACTTCGGACTCACCCCACGACTTATTCTTCGAAGAGCTTTTCGTAAAATCGATAGTATAGCAGAAAATACACCGCACATCGGTTCTAAGAACTTGCACCTCACTAGTAACAACAACGGCCAACGCGTCACTCACCTGGCAATAATATACAACTTAGTTGTAGCAAGTTCGTTTTTTCGACATAAGAGGATCCACAAAGCAACATAGATATCGAATGATGGAGAAATGTACAACCAAATCGATCACGTCATGGTCTCTTAACCAGCATACCCGACGTTAGTTATTCAAGTTCAATGCCGTCAGATGGTGTGACCAAAAATAGAGGTTTGGTTAAGACAAGGTGTTTGTAGGCCGCCGAAAAGTAATCGGGCCTGTCTACTCCACATCGTCAAAAAGGTTGGAAATTCGCAATTTTCTGCCGACTACTGCTAATATTTTTCTAAGGTTGATCTAATTGGGACCTATCATCAGGTTTTGGTCGAAGATAAAGACGTCGAAAACCCCGCAATTTTTACACCATTTGAATTATTTGCGTTCTATCTTATGACCTTTGGCCTACGGAATGCGGCTCAAACATTCCAACGGAAAATACATTCCATATTTCTTGACGTACCGTTCGCTTTACTATATCGACGATTTTTTGATCGTATCGAAAACCATGGCAGATCATGTGAAGCCTTTAAGAATAATTTTTCAAAGGCTAAGCGACGCAGGTTTGGTTGAAGTTGATTACCTCTATAAGTACGTTTTCGCAGTCAAATAAATAAGACTTCTCGGAGTTGGCATATCGGCAAAACAAAATTATGCTGATCAGTCTCGCGTTTACAAGTTTTCTAATGCTATCTACGTCCGTATCTACGACCTCTACAGCGATTTTTATAGGCATCATCAATTACTAAGCAAATTTGTACGCTGTCTTAACAGGTCTCAAGAAAAAGGACAACACGCCATTAATTTGGACCGATGAAACTATTAAGTCGGTCGGAACGTGCAAATTATGCCTCGCCGAAGCGACACAGTTAGCGTATCTCTTATCAAATGTGAAACTCGCTATTTCGGTCGATGCTTCCATGGCAGCAATAGGCACGGTCTTACAGCAATATTCCTCAGATGGTTGGTAGCCTTTATGTTTTTTTCACGAAAACTTAATGACACCGAACCTCGCTAGAGTACGTACGACCCCGAGCTTTTGGCTCATTTAAACTATTTTGTAAAAGGAAGAGAATTTATTAAATTTTCCGAACATCGAAAAGGCTTCGCCCAGACAACGCAGACATTTGGATTTAATCGAACAATACACTTCCGACATCCGATACATTTCCAGTATCAAAAATATTGTGGCAGACGATCTTTCGTCGTGTCGACTACTTCGAGATTGCCAGGGAACGGACGAACGATGCCGAACTTATTCGTTCACAAGGCACTCTAAAATTCGAAATTTTAATTTCCGATATTCGCGAGTGAGAAACAAATAAAATACGAGTTTCGATCAGAACAGCACGTCCTTTCATCCCTAAATATTTTCGACGGCAAATTTATGAATCAGTGCAGCAATGTCAGTGCGCCATCAGTATCGCATCCTGGAGTGCGAATCACAGCAAAATAAGTTGCAATTAAGTTCGTTTGGCAGTCGATGAACAAGGAGGTCAGAAAGGAAGTCTTTCTCTTTGATACTCCTCGGGCTTAGGACGGCATTTTGGGAAGATTTTAAAAGCACATCCGCAGAGTTGGTCTACGGCGAAAATATACGACGGTCGATTCATCACAATCCAAATTTGCGACACAGCTCCGAAAAAATTAAAGCTGTACAATCGACAACAGCATCGAATCACAAAAAAATCAGATTTGTATTTAAAGATTTAACAACTTGTGATAACTTCTTGGTTCGTATTGATGCGATCCGAGCAGCAGTGCCACCGCCATATGAAGTACCCTTTCAAGAATCGCAACGACAAGTATTTCACGTTACTTAAAAAAGGCGTAGAATCCACCGTTTCTACTATTCGGTTGAACCTTGCTTTACCGAAGCAACTAACGAATCCTCGTATAGTTTGACGTTGGTAGTGCTGATATTCCAATTAAAGAACGAAAGCAGGTCACGCTTGATACCGATCTGGTTAAAGACCAAGATATTAAATCACGATCAGGTGGGGATATTAACAATCCTGTTTGCTTCCAATAATTCTTTGTATTGTTCTCGATTTCACTAGGCGTGGGATAGTGTGAAGATGGCAGCACCACATTTCTCATTCCCGTTCATTAAAATGACGTAGCAAAAATCACTTGCATTGCAGCAAAACAATTTTCTCTAAGTTCTAAACCTGTTTCGTCGTTACGTCAAATAAAAATGGATAAAATCAATTCTTCTTTCAAGGTAAAAGACAGTAATTTATTAAAAAACACACCCTGTATGAAAATTGTTGCTTATATAAAGAAAAAGGAGTCCAAATTTAAACAGAAGATTAGATTATCCGTTAAAGTACAGTTTCTCCTTTAGAAAGAGATAAGAGGAATCTTGGCTTGTTTCGGCCACTACAAGAAACACACACAATTATTCCTCCTAAACAAATAAATGGTTCGACTTTTTCCAGTACATTACACAAAATCGTAATCGTCGACTTATAAACGTTGTAACTTCTGCAAATCACATTTGATCTCTTAACATTTTCAAGACCATTTAAAATTGATAAAGTGCCCTTTAAAGAAATATAGACTCGGCATTTTCTCCCCATTTTTTACGGCAAATAAAAATTGAACTTAAAATGAATTGAGAGGAAAAACCGAAGATGCTTTTGTGAACATTTTGTGGGGGGGAAAATTGCTAATTGCTAGTATAGAATGCCTACTGTATAATTAATAATAAACGAAAAATTCGCCACCACAAAAAATAAAACACGGGATGTATAAACTAAAGGGTTCATAACAAAATTGTTCTCTGATCGAAGATTTTCATGAAAGCAATATCGTGGCGTCTTGCGTTGATTTCATATGGCAGGTATCCATTCCGCAGAAGTTCAGATTCCAACAAGCTTTACAATCTTACGAAGTATAAATTGAAGATTAGCGTAAACATCTATTTGTTCAGCCATTCTGGAATTCAGTTTCATTTTGAAGTCCTCATAAAATTTGGTTTATTTCATGTTTACTAAAAAAAATCACTAACTATAGTACTGTACAGCATGATTAGTTTATTTAAACCATAATGCTGTAAGCACAACGCCAATCGATCGGAAAATTGAACTAAAAATAAAAATCTACTAACCGTATGAAATCAGCTTAAGAGATCAGCCGTATCCATAAGCGTGATGTATTACTAAGATTTTTTTTATTTTGGTATTCTGCCAGCCGCGTTTTTTTTTATCATTGGTTGGATAAAATATATTTTTACGAGTGCAATATATTTTTCATCTCCCAGATAACAAACATATTAAATTTTATCCATTTTATTCTGCCATATATATATGTATACAATTTTTTCACTAATGAAAGTTTGGATAATAACGTCAATATTTGTTTCAAATTGTTTGCCATTAGTCATATCATGTGTGATATGTGTCCCATGTCTATATACTCGTATATATTACAATGAGTATGGAGCCATGTGCTGTTGTGGTGATAAAACAAAAAGTACTTAACAAAAATAGATAAATGACTGTGATATGAATCTCCCCGCACCTCACCCATTAGTTGTACGCATAATATACATAAACTGACATAATCTTAAGTAAATTTACATAGCTGCATGATTAATGGTTAATTAGTAGCACACTTTTTATATTTTGATTTGGATAATCCACACACGACAACGCATATGGTGGATTATAAAACGTATAGATAACAATTCGAAAACTCATTAGTATCGGTGCTTTTTATCAAAAATGATTATTCGATTGATTTAACACGACAATACACAACATGATGCTCACCCCTACGGATGCCCGATGAACAAGAATGAAAAGCACATCGTCACCACACACCCACAAACGCACACATGACACAATTATCCGGAAATATAAATTTCCTTTTTATACGATTTTTGTATATGGACTTTATATTTTGGTTTCATTGTCATCGTCGTCGACGATGATCCTTCCGATTAAAGAATATAAAAATGTTCGACTCTTTTTCAATTGTAATCCATATAATAACCATTATCGATATTATACTCTCGTCTCGATAAGAATAGAATCTTAAGGACAACAAAAATATAAAAAAAACGGATAATAATCGAGATAATAACTTTATAGGGATACAATACAGGCAACCCCCGATTAACGTTGAACCAATGTGGAAAAATTACGCGGGTTACGGTGATCGATCAGAAGGAGAAGAATAAGTAATTAATGCACAAAGCAATTATAAAGACATAGCAAGGCAGCTTGTCGGGTTTTTAGCAAAAGTAAGTAAAAAGTACACGTCCATCGTAATAATTAAGAGCATTTTATCCCCCACTATTAGTTATAAATGTTTCTCATCTTTCTGGCACGCCAAAAAAATTGTTCTTCTCTTGAGGCAAACCAGTTATCGAGCCATTTTCGTAGGAAGTGAAGTAATAATCGGATGGAGCTAAGTCTGGCGAGGTCTGGCCCCATGTGAAAATATTTCCCAATTAAGTACTTCCAACGTTTCCATGACCGGCTTTGCTTTGTGGTACAATATCATGAAGCAAAATCACTTTGTATTACCTTTTATCATATTGTTTGAACAATGATTTTGCCGACTAGATCTCAGGGGTTTCGGGTCGTGGGAAAGTTGAAGCTTGCATATTCCTATCCTACACCGTGGAACAGACCACAAAAATAAAAAAAAAATAAATTAAATGCTGAAACTAAATATAAATGATACCAAAATTATGTCGTCCGAAATTTGAGGAACAGTGAGTACCTGGGTGGGCACATTCGGTTATTATTATATTTATAATAATAACCGAATGTGCCCACCCAGGAACGATGGGATCTCCCCGAATGATAAGTACAATGTCTGCTGAAGCAGCATTAGAGAGAAGGGATGTCTCCCCACCTGACAAAGCCTCTCTTCACCCGCAGAGACCTCTAGATAATTTTTTACATTACACACTTCGACAGCTGGAGACTGCCGACGTGCCACGAGGAGACCGTGTAGATTTTACGATCATCCCCGAATGGACGACACATATGCTGGACTCACCACTCCGACCCTGTGGATGTCCTGCCAAGGGGTTGAAGGGGAGTGACAAGCCCAGCCTGCAACTATGGAACAGACACCCTCCCATTATACCAATCGGACAAATTTAGAAATTCATTTTATCATAACAAACAAACAAAAAAACAAAAAAATAGGTAACATGGCCAGGAAAATAATGGAAAAATAAATTGAGGCCGAGGAGAGGAAACAAATAAAACCGAATGCCAGGAAACGCCGTGCTGTTTCGTCTTAATTTAAATAAATTTTTCAAGAAAAACAAAATCAGAGAAGAAAGAGGTATAAAACAAAAAAAATCTAACTAAAAGGATCAAACGTGAAAATTCCAAACTAAAGGGAAAAGAAAATAGTAGATCGATCAAAAATGGTCGGTAACTTGAGTAATTACGTACGAGATAAAACAAAAATAATTTGAGCAAAATGGACGCTGAAACTGTCTTGTATAATTAAAAAATATTAACCCTGCTTAAATTTCATAAAATCAACAAAGTCAACCATTATGGGTTGAAAATTGAATGTTTAGATTTGTTTAAAAGCATTAAAATGTTTGTCGTTTGTGTAAATGCTAAAATTTTCAACATCATTGCAAAAACTGAAAAGCTCACATTGGATCTGCCACTTACCACAAAAAAAAAATTTATTTTTTAAAAGAAAGTATTAATTGTCCAGTGGATTTAATGTCCTTTGCGGGTGAATTAGTACCCCATTTTCATTCACACACACACCACCCATTCATTCACTATTTCACACTATTACAGTATACCAACTGCGCATTGTGGGTTGGCACTGAATTCTGCACTCCAACAGAGGGTCTTAGTTGTGTTTGTTAACATCACCGATCGTAATCGATGATGAAAATTCGCTTTATATCCAGCCTCTGGTGGGATTCGAACCCAGTACCTTCAGGCCCAAGTGAAGAAGCTTTAACCACTACACCACTTGTCCAATAAATTTTCCCTAGGATCTCCCAATTAAAGGGGAAAAAATAAGTATGAAGCTTAATTCCGAATATCTGTGAATTTTGGTGAAAAAAGATGTTTTAAAACTTGTCATTTCCAAATTTCTTTAAAAGCTTAAGTATGAAGTGTCGCCAACAAACATTTCGCCTGTACGGGAACAAGCACGTACGCAAGCACATACAGATTTTTTTTAAACTAATTTTTTAACTTCGGCGCTATAGCGAATGATAATTCGGCAAATATCTTGGGGTCAAAGTCACCCTGGGTAACGTAAAAGTATAACCGCGCGAGTACGGGCGCGGTAAAACCCTAGCTACTTGCCTTGATGGGGGAAATACTCATGGCAAATTCTGAACCGCCTGTTCTCCATGTTAGGGACGGCTTTTTCCAACGTCTGTTTTCCATGTTAGAGGCGGCTATAAAAAACCTGGTAGTAGGTATAAAATGCTAAGGTAGGAAGCCAGAATCTAAATACGCAATGGAGTCAACCATGGAAAAAAAACGTTACGGTGCAGGGAATCGGATGCCCAGTACCGACGGCTTTCGGGAGTGAGCAAGCGGACTCCCAGTCGTCAATATCTAGCGTAGATATCTAGCGACCGCAGTGATGTAATGATTCAACGCTTGGTTACTACACGATATACGCAGCTACAAGCAATACCTCAAAAATTCTGAATCTGGTGGGTGGTTCATCTAGTATGGCTGACGGAAGAACAAACACCTTTACGGAATTGAACAATCCTTTCTTAAAAAGAGGTACGATGACAAGATCGCGTAGAAAACCGTCCGTCATAAGTACTATCGAATAATTTGAATTTCAATGTTGAATATGAAGCGAGAAGGGGTAGATGATGGGATGAAGCCTTAAAGAGTGCACTAAGTACATATGACACAAACTGGCATCGATCGCTATATGTAAAACGGAAAAGGGATGGTCCAAAAACAGGAAAACTACTGATCAGTAAGAAATCGAACGTCGAAAACTTCAAAATACCGCTATAAACCGATTTGAAACGTTCACCGAAAAGAATGCGGAAGATAGCCAAATATTCTAGAACAGGCTCGCATCGAAAATACAAGCCACCTCCATTCTACTTGTGCGAAACCAATACACACAAGGAATGGAAAAACATTTCACCACAAATTCAAACACATGAGGTCAACGACTTTAGAGAAGTCATTAATTATTACGATGTTCACAACAGAAACTATTAGATATACCGATTTAAGTCTTCAAAGACTCTGTCTGTCATTATTAAGAGCATCGATGTTCATGTTGAAACAACCGAAATCCAGGACGCGCTTGTTGAAGATGGATTTAAGATATAGAATGTATATAGGATCATGACTCGCTTGAAGCAACCACAACTAATGGCCAAAGTTGAACTGGATCCAGAGAAGAGATCCAATATAAAAATTAAAGTACCTCATCCACATACACATATTTATTGAAGAACCAAAGAAAAGGACCGGACCAATACAGTGTTTAAACTGCCAAGAATATGGTCACTCTAGGACATATTGCAAGTCAACGAACACCTTCACTAACTGTTCACATATCGATCTGACGGCTACACTGCAGACGGCTAATCATATAAACATTGCTAAGGAATACTTTAATGATTTAATGGTCAACGCAGCTATTTCAGCCTCGCCTAAACCAAAGAGCAAACATACAATACAAACCAAAACAACCGCTGAAATAGAAAAAATGTTAACAGAGAAACGTCACTTAAGACGCATCTGGCAAATTAATCAATCACCAGATGCTAACCATAACTTTAATCAGACAAAAAGAAAACTACAAAGCCTACTACAAAAAATAAGATGGATTATATGCAAAACTATCTTAAGGAATTATCTCCTCATTCGTACACAAAACATTCATTATGGAAGGCCACTAAATACCTTAAATGACCTCAGCAACCAAAACCGCCAATTCGTCTTTCTAATGGGAAATGAACTAGGAGTGACGAGGAAAAAGCTAAAGCCTTTGCTGATCACCTTGAAAGTGTATTCACTCCAAACCTTGGATTATCGGTGGTTCAAATAGAAAATGTACCAATCAGACCTGTGAGGAAATTTTAGATAAAGGAACCACTAGTAAAATGTATGGGATGCTTAAACAACTGCCAGAGTGTACCTCCGGGACGACTGGCTCAAATAATAAATTTAATTTACGAATCACATTTACGAATAAATTTAATTTACGAATATATCTGGCAAAGATCCTACCAAAGCCTTGTCATTTAGACCAATAAACCTACTACCAATCATCTCGAAAGTATTCGAGAAAACTATTATCGAAAATATAAAACCGGAACTACGAAATGTCATCCCTAATTATCAATTTGGTTCCAGAGCCGAGCAAAGAATCATTGAGCAAGTGCATCGAGTAGGTACAGAAATAAGGTCACCTTACGAAGTGAAAAATACTGTTCCGCCATCTTCTTGGATATTGCCCAAGCATTCGATAAAGTTTGGCTCGAGGGTCTACTTCATAAAATTAATCTTAAATTGTCAGTAATTTATCAACTTATGCAGTCGCAGATATTATGTCAAATAGATCTACCAACGTCTTCGGAAATTATGACGTCTACTTTCGCAGATGATACGGCAATCTTATGTAGCCATAAAAATCCACAAACGGCGTCCGAAACTCTACAACAATATAATAGGTCCTATAAAAAGTCTCCGCGTTTTTTGCTACTAGGTGGTGTTGATGCCTATATATATCGCGCAAAACTGACCCGATGGTCTCAAATGTATGTAGCAACTCAATTATTCGTAAAATAATTCATACTACAATTCGACATGTATTACGCGATATCCAACCGTGTGACATAAAAATAATTCGACAATTAATTATCCGAAATAAAAATAAATCAACTTCCATAATCGACCGCGCACGACCGCATGACATCAACTGGCCACATATACACGCCATGTGTTTCGACACAGTGGTGACAACATAAAAAAAAAGTGAAATGAAATAAAAAAATGAAGTAAAGAATCTCTCTCTTACGTCGGTCTGTCAAGTAGTGAACACCACGCGCTTAACTAACAAAAAAATCTTTTTCTTTCACCATAACGTTAAATTAGTTAATTAATAAAAAGTTATAATATACATGGGGTGAAAATACCACATGCAAACAATATATTTTTGTAATATATTATCTAAAATTATCATAATCGTGATATACATAATATAAATAGTCAAATATATAAATAAAAATTGTAAAAACGAAATAGAAGATAGTTTTCTAATTCGTTGCTTGTATAAAAAGTTATATTGATTTGAAAATGAGTGAAATATCCGAAGAAATACGCTATCTGATGCTGTTTTACTATAAAAAAAGGTAAAAACGCTAAAAAAGGCTTTCCGGAAATTTGGATCTCAAAGATGCACCTCGCTCTGGTCGCCCAGTCACTGAAAAAGTCGATAAAATTTTGCAACTGGTGGAGCAAGACCGGCACGCAAGCTTTGAGGAAATAGCCGAGGCACTAACCATCAACCACATGACCGTTTGGATAATTTGAAAAGAACAGGCTACAAAAAGAAGAAGAATACTTAATTGCTTCAATTTTTTCAACCTTATATTCACTTATTCTTTATGGATAAGGCTGTATGGTACTGGAATTGCCATAAATGATATGCACTGAATATTTAAAAAATGTTTCGTTTGTCTAAGGTTAGGCTTCAAGTATATTTCTTTTGAAACATACAAATCAATTTCTCAATAATTCCACCTCTAAACAGGGAATATTTACATCAATTTGTAAGAAACCTAAAATCGAAATATAATACATTGATTTCAAGAATAGTCTCGAAATGTAGTAAAAAAATAACTCATAACTAAACCGTCATCAAAAAAATGTATGTACCAATAATGTATATGCATATGTAATTCTAAATAACTTAACGATTTATTATTGATGCCATCTACCGACATTTATGTAACTAAAAATTACAAATGTCCACTGATAGATGTCACTTCCTTAAGTTATAATCATTTAACATTGGTAACACTAAATAATTTATGACTCATATTTTGAATTTATATCAAGCCAAGCTTAATAGTTAAGTATTGTTTGTACGTGATAGTACAAAACAATAAAAATAAAAATCTTAAGAGATTATACAAAATAATAAAATCATATCATATAGTGATTTAAATAAAATAATTAATCGTTCATCAAGAGTTATAATTTATAACATCACAACACTAATTTACATTTAGTGTTAATTTTCTCAGTATATTTCATTTGTTGCTTATTTACTAATACTTTAAGCTGTGGACGTTTATAAGATTCCAGGATATGGCAATTGCCTTTCTAATGCTATTCTTCATCAGATACAAATGAAAGAACCCCAGAAACCATCCTGCAGTGTTAATCAGCTACTGTAACTGGACTACCGTAACTGAGTACCTCAGAAATAATCTTAACGATTATATTCCAACATTGCTGGATTCATACCGTTCTATATATTCATCTAACCTTAAAATGTCTGAGAATGATTAAATAACAAAATATTTAACCAATTTACAACAAGATGGTTTCTGAGGTGGTGCTGAATGTTTACCAGTAATTTCCAAACTAAAAGACATAAAAATTAATGTGCATTACTCTAATTCCCAACACCAAATCAATTTTATTCCTGAAACTCCAACATACAAGTTGGAAATTAATTTATTATACACCGACAACCATTATGACAGTTTAATTCCAACCTACAATTCACAAAAGTGAGCGTTCAATTATCAACAATACAATCCAAGTATCAATGTAATTATTAACAAATCTTATCAAAAAACTACAAATTTCAGTGATTTCTAAGCATAATCACAAGTATGCCGACAGGATACACCCAGGCCTATGCAAGTTGCTATAAGTTACTCTAATAAACGGAGTAGGGCTTGTCTGATGACCCTCCAGATACTGCACAGTGCGATCACTAATAATTGATTATTTCTGATCTGACGTGGGCACGATCGGATGATAAAACTCACCAAGCAGCACACCCTCAGCAGATGACACGCGCAGCTGCAACAGTCACATCCAGAACAGCACATAAATCCGCCATGCAGCCAATAAAAACCAAACGTAATGAAAGGGAAACGATTACCACAGATAACATGGCGAACTCCTGCATGTTACAGATCAGCAACACCAAAAACATCTTGGACAGGCAACTCTATCCTGTGCCCTCTTCCAATGCCAGTAATTGCTTTGATGTACATATACGTAATGCCAAAGTTAACTGCACGGCTCCGCCCCGCTCCTAAGGTTGAAAACCCGATATCGAAAAACGAACCGCTAGCGAACATCGACCCCAACACACTCCAATCAACAACAATAATCCGGAAACTGAGACCATCAACTTTCAACTCCCAATACCTGAATGCATCGAAAAACCCGTACCTCGCACTCGCAAAGAACTATCCCGGCGACCTCTTCATGGTACATTTTTTCATGCGATGTTAATAAACGAGCAGAACTCACTGCCTACCGGTTTTCTATATCAATAGATAGAATAGGTGTACATGAACCTTGCAACGATTAGTATTCTGAGTTTGTGAAAATATGTGAATGGGCGATAATAATAATAACTCCCAATGACCTTTGTTTTGAATATAAATCAAAAGAGCCATAAACAAGAATATCAAGCTGCTGAACTAAACGAAAAAATTAATTCGAACGAAAACTAATGAAAAACGTGCTATATTTAGAAAACTAGAGTAGAGTAGTTCAGCGTGAACCTAATAGGTTGGTAAACCTATGACATTTTTACATTTGCTACCTAATAAGTTTCTCTTTAAAAAAACTTGCTAATATTTCAGTTAAAATGTTGGAAGTTTTCATTATCTTCGCGCAGCATCATAGTGATGGGCTCACTCAGACCATAACCCTCGGGTACTGTTCTCAATGCACGGAAATTAACATTTATATGAATTTTTCAAGTAAAGTACGAGAATCGTCCACCAGATAGTAATTGGTGAACAAAAATAATATCTGTAACAGCTCGATACTTACTAAGCGGGTGAAGGTTGATTAGTTTCAAACGATCAAAGCAAGGAGGTAAATTGTAAAAGTCCCCCCACGTAGAGCGACCAAACTTAACAAGCGTACTCGAGCAAGGGTTCGGACAATAGTCGTATAAAGGGCCCTCCTAACATAAGAATCAATAAATTCTCTTGACCAACGTTTCAAAAACCAAGCACAAAGTTGGCTCTGTTGATGCAAAAGTTTGCGAGTAAGTGATGGAATGGTATTTCCTCACATTCAACTCGAGGTTATTCTTAGGGCACCAAATAGCAATAAAAGGTGCTGACGGATGGCCTGAAAATCAGCTGTTACTTTCGTTTCATATAGGTATTTGTGTTCCAAATTTATTTATTTGTACTGCACTTTACGATTGTTCAAAACTAATTCACCCATTTATGGTACACCTCATCTCGAGCTTTAAGCTCAATTGCGACAACGTGTGTCGCTTAAGGAGTCAACCAAATAATTTACGAAATATTAATGTAGTAGTAATTGAAATATTTAAAATGCTGAAGGGCTCATTATTTTCTTCATTTGGCCATAAACCCAATGATGTTGTCTGCTATATGGTTCTCTTGAAGTTCCTGTTTTCAGTCAGGTTAATTTTCCAAGAAATCTGAAGTTTAAAACAGGAATAATGATTATTGATCCATTTCTGAGCGAATATTCGTTATCTTTTCACTAAATCTTAGTCGCATTAGATTTTAAATTTTTTTCTGGGATTGCGTAGTTTACCATGAAGAAGATGACGGTACACCTTTCTACGAGTGCGAGATACGGACTCTCCCGACACATTCAAACATTGCAAACCAGAAGCTGACAATCTAACCTTCAAAATACTGACCAGAACTGTGCTAAAATCGACGTTCGCCAGCAATTCGCTTTTCGAAATCAACCCTTCCAAAACTAAAGCGAAGCAGAGCCCCAGAACTGGCTTCAACATTACAAGAATCGCAACAACATATGACTAAAATTGGGCAATGGCACATGTACACCAATAGTATAGAGAAATAAATTTGTTTTATTGTTGCAGCAACGCAATTACCAACATTAGAAGAAAACAGAAGAACTAGCCTCCGGTCCAAAACGTTCCCGGTGTCACCGATCCATATCATACAAGAATTCGCCATACCATCCGCAATAAGCGCCTCCCTCTCACCACGTTCAAACTTAATTGGCTGCATGGTGGACCCTTACGCTGGCCCACCTAGGAAGCTCCAAAGCCAGACCAAAAACAATCAAATCGTCGACGACGGTAAGGCCATCCTGTATATTCATAATGCCAAACAGGTTTGGGTGTCTTCTACCCATAAAATCTAATGGTTACGCTTTCACATTGACATGAATATTTTATTAACACTCGTACTACACAACATCAAGAAAAACATCAAACAAACTCTACCTTTTCCATTGGAGTAACATATAGCAATCTAGATAGGTCCGAGTGTATCCCGTCCACACACCTATGATTATGCTTAGAAATCACTGATTTTTTACCTTTAAATAGAATAGTTAATAATTCCATCAATACTCCAATTACATTGTAAATAGTTGAACACACATCCTCGCAAATTGCAAACCAATACAAGTTTGGTAGAAAAACTAACAAATGCGCTAAGAAAATAAAATACATTCAATGTAACTACATTCACATAAATCTTAACAGATCATCTTTCTTTTCATATCATAATTTTTTTTTTTTTTTATTATTTAATCTTTGCAATTTGTTCTGCGGCCGAAGCACTTCCAACTCTTTCGTAGTTCCTCTTTCACGTCCATACCCATAACGCAGTCGCCTGCCCCTATCAGGATTCGAACCAGGTACCTCCCGATCCAAATGCCAAGGCTTT
Source organism: Nephrotoma guestfalica (assembly GCA_963691935.1). Lineage (NCBI taxonomy): Eukaryota > Metazoa > Arthropoda > Insecta > Diptera > Tipulidae > Nephrotoma > Nephrotoma guestfalica. The sequence goes on from OY829915.1 coordinate 57,311,863, forward strand.
AATCACTGTGCCGTATCTATTACTTATCACAAGCATTATTACAAAATTAAAATATGATTCCAAACCACCAAATCTGGGAATGAAAAAAAAACCAAAACATCGACAATAAATCGCATCTGGGCTCCTACACAATTCATACATCGCACCACCACCGCCCAATCATAGATGGACACCACCTATAAATAAGTGATTTAGAAGAAAAACACAAAATCAGATTAATGTCGTTTAGTCCATCATTTAATCAAATTTACGCCATGTTTAATTCACACTTCGTTCCAAAGGAACATACATTTTTGTTACTTTGTGTCCTTTTACGTAAAAGCAAATTAAATTAAGGATTTATAGAATGATTGATTGACATAAACAAAATAGAAAAATTAATAAAAACAAAATTTATCAAACCGATGGGTGACCTCTTTCCATCTTTGCACTTATCTATATTTATAGATGATATACCACCATTATGTATCCTTGTTATCATATTTTATCAAAAAAAAAAAATGTCTATGAAAAATTGAATATTGATCGATGAAACAAATAAAAAATTGTCCATAAATAGCCTATAACAACGAGACAAATCGTATGACTATAAAAATGGCCATAAGTTTTGTGTGTATCGAGAGACAATTGGGTCTGCTATGCTATATCTGCTTATGTAGTATATTGATGCATGCACACACAATACACAATACAGATACATATACACACACACTTGTTGCTCAATTCATTAAAATAAATTTACTTCTAATATTCCTTTTGAAACCGATCTATATTTAGTGTAAGCATACATAGATGAGTAGGTTACGTATCGTACCCTGAAGATCCCTTGTGAATGCGATAGGTTTACTGTATGTGTGTGTGTGCGTCTCAATGAAGGAATGTGTGCTACGAGTATTTTTTATATGGGAACATGATTGGAAAATACGACACATAAACACAAACAAATTGGAAAATCGATAAAATTTTATGTATTTTCTGTAGCACATCCAATTATATTGTGACCACAACATTTTTGTGATATGATGTTAAAAGAAGAAAAACCCCAACGAAATAAATTGGTTTTTATGGTTAAAAATTGTTTAGGGGGTAATACGATGAGTGGGTGTACATCTCAGTTTAATAATGTTTGGTATTCAATGTATATTCGCACAGGTTTCCCACTATTTACGTAAAATCATCAATTAATTATGAATCATTACAACGAATATCTCTTATCTAGAGAAAAGGCCGATGAGAGCAACAGGCCGACGTAGATAAAATGATAACGGAGATAAAATGCCTATGTTGACAAATAACTCATATATGTGTAAAGATTCACTCTTGACTTGTGGTGAATCAAGACCTAAAAGCTAGTTTAACAGCTAAATAAGGGTGATGGCTGTGTGACTAGCGAGATTTAAAACACTTGACTGTTTACTTTAATCTGACCTTTATTATATCAAATTTGTTTTTTTTGTACTTACTAGTTAAATCATAAGTGCAATAACAACTAGCAGGTAAATTTGCTGATCGTACATTTTAACAAGTTAAAAAATATTTAGTGCGGACATAACATGCATCTACGAGTATGTACTCGTATTCACACACAGGAAGTCTGGCATTATGATAGAATCGCATAATTTTGTGGGAAAATATTTATGCTTGACCGATATATGATCCTATACGAGCATATGTGAGCTGTTGTTGTGCCATAACCGTTTATATGGATGACATAGTTATTGGTATGGTAGTATGTTAAATCAACATGCTCCGGGGCCCTGACATCTGTCTGAACTATTGTGTTGATATTTAAACGAGTGGTGGTATCGGCGGATGTCTGCGTCGTGCGCGAATGTATTGTGTTATTGCTAAAATTCCAAGGGTTATGAGAGTCCAGAACATTAGGTGAGACATGACGTAATGATGGCTATGATGCGAATCCAACGACTTTGATTCATCCGTATTTCTTGGTCCAACAGTCACGTATCTGGAGTTGTAATGTTGAGGTTAAAATGGTGGTTTATTGATTGTCGTGTACTAGTTATGGAGGATGATATACTAAATAACGGTATAAAGGCGTCATCTATTTCGCTGATTCTATTGCTGCTAGCATATAGATGTAAATTATTACTCCTGAGTGTACATCCTGGCTGAAGTTCTAGGATGCCGTAGCATTCCTGTACTTTTTTTGATGTTGATGATCCACATATTGACTCGATTACCATTGGTTGTTTGGTTTCGAAAATCCATTGATTTCCTGTATGAAGTTTGATGAAGAAGTTATAAGGTGTGCACACTTCCGATGCACAGGATTCATGTTGAGTTGGTGCGTCCAAGCTCATGGGTATTTCGCATTGATTATACTCACTTTGACGACTGCATATTGTGGAAATGTCGCAAAGAAGTCCACGAATTACGCCGTGGCATTTTGTTTTACCTTCCGAGGAGATGGGTGCGAAGCGTTCACGGTATTGGTCGACCAGTATATTTTGTTGATGACAATATTCGCAGCTGTACTCGTTCAATGCTGCTAACTCGTGTTCCAGGCATTGGTGTGCGTTCACGAGTTGTTTTAATTGTTGGGCGGTTATATCGCTGCTGTGTTTGAATCATTTCACCGTATTGTCGATGATAGATGTTTGATTTTTTTAACAATTTTAAGGTGTATGCTTCATTGCGAAACTCTTCTTCATATTGCTCTGCTTCCCTTTGAGATAGGATCCTGAACATCTGCCCAGCTATTTTGCCAATGGTATCGCCCAATCCTCGTTTTCTTCTGTGATAGTTTAAGTCGTTGTCTTGTTTTATGTTATTGAATTGCCACTGTAATTGTTGTATTAAGAGGTCGCAATTCATGGTGATTACATGGCTGCGGGCTGTTTCAAGTAGAGTAAGACCCTTTTCCATGTTACGCATTTCTTGCCAATTATTGGTCAAGTTATACCGAATGACCAGAGTCCATTTGGTCGCCAATAATCCTACTTTCGCGATGTTATCAAAGTATATTCCTGAGTTGGCCCATTCCTTGATTATCACCGATGATTGAGGTTATGTGGCATACGATTCCCTTCCGAATGGATGAGTATGTACCGAACTGATGACACAAATCACTGCGCAGGTCAGTAGTAAAAGTCTACTAGTATGATTGGCAGGACTTCGGTTTTGGTTTGCGTCACGACTTGGTTGTGGTTTTCACAGTTACGACCCGGCTTAGTCCATCCCTGCCGGGATGTAACTCCAGAATTCGGCCTAGCTTCCATCTGGTTGGGGGTAACAATTCATCTCGTAATAAGACCATGTCACCTTTGACGATGGTTTTTGATTCCTTTCGCCATTTAGGCCGCTGCTGTAGACGATGTAAGTAACCCCTTGTCCACTTTTCCCAAAACTGCGACTGCATGTTCTGCACCAGCCTCCATCGAGATGAAAAGTTGTAAGTGGAGGAGCTGTAAGTGAATTTCCAATTAAGAAATGGCCTGGTGTTACACCGCGAGGGATTCTGGATCCTCAGTTAATGGGCAAAGGGGCCTGGAATTTAGGCACGCTTTTATCTGTTATACTAAAGTTGTCAATTCCTCGAATGTTAACCTTGTATCGCCTATACATTTTTTAAGATGAGTTTTGATGGACTTTATTCCTGCTTCCCATAGTCCCCCGAAGTGTGGTGCTGAAGGAGGCTAAAAATGCCAATTGATGGGCTGCATTAGTTTGCTACCTCCTACAAAGTTGGTTCCATTCTCGATGTTTATATGGGCGACGATGCCTCGCCGTGCAGTGAATCGCCTAAAGGCGCTTATGAATCCTTCCGTAGTTAAATCCGATGTGACCACGATGTGAATTGCTTTGGTACTGAGGCAGATGCTCGTTCGTATATTAATTTGCTCGTTCGTATATTAATGGGTCCTGCATAATCTACTCCCGTATATGTGAATGGTCGAGTTACAGTGACTCGAGGAGCAGGCAAGTTTCCCATGAGCTGTTCCAAGGTTTTAACCTTGAATCGATGGCATCGTATGCAATGGTGCATGTGTTGTTTAACTGATTGAACCCCTCTGATGACCCAGAACCGTTTTCGAGTATATGCCAAAGTTAGAGAATTACTCCCATGTAATGTTTGGCGATGGCCCCAATCCAGGACCAAGTCGGTAAAGTGTCCCTTGTATGGGATTATAACCGGATGTCGTTCTTCATACGGGAGCTTAGAATTCTCCAGTCTACCTCCTACCCCAATTACGTCGTTTTTGTCCAGGAAGGGATATAGTGACCGAAGCTTGCTATACTTATTAAGAGACTTGTTTCTGCTTAGCGATGAATGTTCTTCAGCGAATGCCACTTGGTGGACTGCTCGGACTAAACGTAACAATGCGTGATCCCACTCTTTTTGCCGTATTAGTTCTCGATATTTGGCCCGCCATCTTAATACGTACACTGTTACTCGTATGAGTTTGGTAAGAGATGAATATTTATTGATTAACCAATCAATTGCTACTTGACTAGTTAGTATCTGGAGGAAAATCGGAAATCTGCTCCTCCTGAAATAGTTCCTTGTTTAGCAGGAAACTGGGTCCGTTCCACCAACTGTCTAGTGCTCTCAATTTGTTTGCCGTCACCCCTCTTGATGCGAAGTCTGCGGGATTATCTTCCGACCGAATATGTTTCCATGATTGTATATATGTCGCTGATGGTTTGAATCTCTGCGACCCGGTTTTCGACAAACATTTTCCACGTGGACGGCGGTTTTTGAATGCAAGCCAGCGTTATCATGGAATCGGTCCATAAGGTTATGTTGTTGATGTTCACGTCTAAGGCTTTGGTTACTTGTTGTATTAGTCGGCTTAACAACAATGCTCTACTTAGCTCTAGGCGAGGGATGGTTACTTTGGACTTCATTGGGGCCACTTTTGTTTTTGCAGTTAGTAGTCGGCTGGTAATTTGGCCGTTTACGGTAATTTTACTTTATTTTACGGCACCGTAGGCGGACTCGGACGTATCACAAAATCCGTGTAGCTCAACACTGCAGTTGTTTGTGGCATAATTAAGGTATCGCGGTATCTGGATGGTTTGACTTTCATTTTAGTCCCGCTTAACATGGTCCCATTTCCTAGAGAATTCGGGTGGCAATGGGTCATCCCAATCCAAGTCCAAACTACACATTGTCTGATACATTAGTTTGCAGTTGATGGTTAGTGGTGCCAGCCATCCCAGGGGTCGACAATTTTTGACATTTCCGACAAATATTGCCGCTTTGTGAGTTTGCTGTTATTAGGTGGTAACTGAACGTGGAAGATGAAGTGATCTCCCTTTGGATTATAGCGAATTCCTAACGTTTTAATCGCCTGTTCGTCGGTGAAGGTAAGATCATCGATCATGATTTTATCTTCCGGAATCTCGGCCAAAAGGGTCTGATGGTTACTAAACCATTTACTTAATTCCATTTTCCCCTTGTGAAGTAGTTTTACTAGTTGGGATGGTAGTTGTTGAGGTTTTTCAACGGTGTCAGCGCCGATTAGGACATCATCTAAATAGAAATCCCGTTTGAGAATGCAACTCGCCTCTGGATGTTGAGCGGATTCATCTTCAGCCAGTTGATGTAGTGTACGGATGGCGAGGTAGGGCGCGGCGGATGTCCCATACGTAACGGTAGTGAGTTGGTATTCTTGCAAAGGTTGATTTTTATTTTCTCTCCAAATGATGGTTTGATAACTCTGATGTTCTCTCTGCATTCGTATTTGGCGATACATCTTTTCGATATCTCCGGTGAACACTATCCGATGTAGTCTCCATCTCAGTAGAATGGACCACAAATCATTTTGTAGTGGAGGCCCAATATGCATTACGTCATTTAGACTTAGGCCTGTAGATGTCGGCATTGAAGCATCGAATACCACCCTAATTTTTGCGATATCTGTATTTTTCATTACCGCATGGTGAGGTAGATAATAGTTCCCTTTATTAAGTCTAACCGGCATCATGTGGTGCAATCTGATGTACGTGGGGTCATCAAATTCACGTATAGCTCCCTCAGATTAGGGTCCCGGTCCAATTTTCGCCAATTGTAAGAAACGTTGTAGTGCTCGATGCCTCGAGTGTCCCAATAGGTCTACTTGATGTTCTTTAAATGGAATTTGAACAATATATCTCCCATTCAACCACCAAAATCCTAGTACTTTTCAGCATCATTCCAAAAATTGAAAAAAGCTCCTACGGAAGATGATCCTTCCGGTGCACAGATTTCGACCACATTTCGCAAGGATCTCTCAATTTATGGAAAAGCTTAAATATTTAAGCTAGTTTCATTCCGAATAGTTAGTTCTGTACTGACTGCAGTTACCGAATTTTGGTGATATATGTTTTTTATCTATTCAAATCTCGTCATTTCCGCTTAAATTTAAAAAATGAACTGAACTGATTTTGTTTGAAATTTAACTTACAATCTTTTAGTTTTTAATCGTTTTTTTTCTGAATGCTACACACTTTTCAACATATTTGGAAAAAAAACCGTGAACCGAATTCGGTCAAAAATTACTCGGATCTCCCAATTTAAAGAAAAGCCTTAAGTATGAAATTTTTCTCCGATCCAACCTTAACTTAGGATTTCTATAACTACCATAATGTTGGGTTCCTGGGGCTATGAAATTCCATCTTATTCCAATATTGATACAAAAGGATTCTTCTTCATCATTTTTTGTGTGGCCTAAAATTTGTTGAAGGCTCCTACAAAATTAGTAAAATTATCACTCCAAAGTAATGTACTTTTCCACGTCGATTAATGAAACGGCTCAGGCAAGCGATGAAAGCGTCTGATGTTCCTCTTCGACCACTTCCAGATGAACGGCCTTAGTGGCAATGCAAGATGTGCAATAGATGACAGCTTTCCGGTCTGGATGTCAATGTTTTAGGTTTTGCGCGGAAATATCGATTATATTTATGAATTAACTGTTTGTCTATACTTTTGTCAAACAAAATTTGTTGAATCCCGCAGTGCAAGTTTTGATGATAGATATGTTGAAGTAGTAACTTCGTAAAATGATGATTGGGTGGTAATATATATTGATGTTGTTGATCGTAGCAAAGTGAAAACTTTTTGAAATAATCCGAGGCACAATACGCGATCTGCTGCAAATAAGGGTTACAGTGGTAGTTTTGCTTGTCACACATCGAAAATAAATGGACACCGTATGCCTTTTGAGAAGCGTCGGAAAAACTATAGATTTCTAACGATTGCGTATTTTCGGGAATAATGCAACGTTCAGGAAAATTCATCCCAAATGGGTAGTAAGTGACCTGAAATTTCCGAATCCCATTCTGTTTTTTCTAAACATGTACTTTGCATCAACATTATTGCTTTAACAATTGTTCCTCGTGGGTCAAACATCCTAGCAATGCAAGAAAGGCCCTGTCTGTTTGATGGTATTGATGGAAAACCAGATGCATCGAAATTAAATTGAAAGAAGTCCAAGTTAGAGTTCCAATTAATCCATAACGTTTTTATCGTTTCATTTGAAATGCCTAAAATTTCTCGTTTTTCAATAGGAATATTCCTAAGAGTCTTGGATGATTACTTTCCAATTTTGCCCATTTTTTTTGCCCATTCCCCTTACACACATTTTAATCAATTGATTTTGTAACTCGAGTGCTTCTTCCAAGTCATCGCTCCCAAGTGAAGCTAATGGAAAATTACTCCGTTCCCGTTTAAGTTGTACCATACGTTACAGTTTTAAAAACGTGTGTTTTAATGAGTTGCGAAGAATTTTCTCTCCAGTAGATCATTTGAAAACGTTGGTGAAGAAGTTGCCTATACATCTTTATGTCTGTAGTCACAGCAAGTCTGGGTACAAGGTTGCACGATTGGGTCCAACATCAAACCATCATTTAAATTTGTAATAGTCTTCGCAGACACGTCAAAGACGACATGAAATTTCGTACTAGTATGGACGAGCCATTAAAACCAGGGTGATTTGTACCTCCATGTGACCCAACGATTCGTATTCACGCATGAACCCATTGCCTCCTTCAGCTCTTTATTTTTGTTCAATCGATTCTCCAAAAACTGAAATCGCTTCAACGCTAAATGTCGAAAATTTTCCAAATATTCTACTGAGGCTGGTTTCCAAACACCGACTTATTTGTGGATACCGACTTATTGAAATAAGTCACCTCGCGAGGAGACTTATTTGAATATGTACATCTACACAATCTCTCCAAAAATATGTCTTTACTAAATGTAATAAATGCAGTTTTTATTTCCAAATCTAGTGGCAACGGCCAACATGTCAAAAAATAGAAGACTCTCTGAGTAGAAGAGAACACTCGAAGAAGAGAACAGAAAACACCCTGAGTCCTTAAATGGAAGCGCCACAACATATCTTCTTCTATCCGTTCTTTGGTGAGTGGTTTCAAAGATGGTTTCACATGTCGGATTAACGGACTAAATTTCCCAAAACCTTTGTACTTGATTATTCAATTCTGTAGACTGCAAGATACGTAAATTTTCGGAAAGTTTTATACTGCCATGCTTGAGAATCCTATATTAAAGTTCTGATCCTAATAATAAGTCTACAGGTGCTAGTAAAATTAATTTTAGATTTGCTACATTTAAATTGTGTGGCAAGGCCATTTAGAAATATCAAAACTGTTAAATGGAAGCTTATCGGCTATTTCCGCAATCATAAGATATTCTAAATTCATGTTTGATATCAACTTATGTATTATTTAAACCTCCAACAGTTGACGTCATTAACTCCTTTTGAAGCCTAATTTTTTAGTAAAATCATATGGCTCAAAATTCGATATTAAAGCAGTATCGCTTCAAAAACTTTCAAAACTCTTGTGCATGGCCCAACGAACGTTACCTGGTAACGTTCAGCTGTAACAGTTACACCAGGTTCCAGAAGCTCGTAGTAAATGACTTTTTCCAATTGATAGCATTATTTCAGCAGAAATACAGCTGATGAAGAATCGTTCGATATTGTTACCACAAACATGATCCATGGTCCATGCGGTGATGTGTACTAAGCGTTTCCCAACATAGTTTATTAACGACAATGAACATTGAGTCAAACAGTCGCAATCAGATTGACATTGACAATTAGTGAGTAACATATTCGCCTCTGTTGTCAAAAACTTACAAAGCTCACATTACTGTGGAGTTTTGCAGTTCCAAACAAATACGTTTAGACATATTTACGGTTCAAAATGTATGTATCCAATTTCACATGGAATAAATCATCAAAGAAATAAGAACCGCGCAGGCAAAATACCCTGTTCCGGCATTTCCTGGCATATTTAAAACACATACAATGGGCCTATTCTACACTGTTCACCCAAACCAACGTGAGTGCTTCCTTTTGCGTTTGTTATTGGTAAATGTTCAACGACCAAGGTCCTTTGAATATTTACGAACTGTCAACGGCCAATTACAAGGCCGCGAACTGCAATTGCTAGAAGACGGCAATCATTGGGACATTACGCTTGCAGACGTAGCTTTTACTCATTCACCACTTAAAATCCGTTAATTGTTCGCAATTTAGTTGACGTTACGCTTTACGGCATAATCATCGAATATGTGGGAAAAATACAAAAATCACAAGAGCGAGGATATACTACACAGAATCCATGAAACAAATGAAGATCATGTTGTTGTTTGCATTTTCATTTCAAATACGCCAATGATCAATTTGGGTATGCGCTTCAGTAATTGATAATGATATACAGCGAGAACAACAATTCGATGCAGTCGATTTGACTACGGTTGTTGCAACTAATGAGCATGGACGATCGAATTATGTTGATAAATGAAGCTCAGCAAGGAGGATTCTTTTTTTTGATGCGCCAAGTAGCACAGACAAACCATTCCTCATTTCGCTCATACATGCAAGAGTACGATCGCTAAATAAAATCGCATTAGTCATTGCATCGTCAGGCATTGTTGCTACATTATTGGATGGTGGAAGAACAGCACATTCACCACTCAAGCTGTCTTTGAACATTCATAATAATGAAAATGCAGTGTGCAACATCATAAAATGATCCAGTATGGCTAATGTACTCGAAAAATGCCTAACTATTATCTACAGACACATTCTCCAAACAATTGAGGGATATTGGTGACGGTATAAATCATTTGCCAGACAATTTTTGGAACATCGTTGCTTCAAAAAATGAATTAATCGAAAGTGTATTCCCTAATTTAGACAATCAATACATCAACCATACAAGGCTCAGTGAACGAGCGATTTTGGAGGCTAAAATATCGATGTCAAACAAATTAATTTCCAAATACAACAAACATTGCCCGGCGAATTGATGGCATGCAAATCGGTCGACACTGAAACTGATGCAAACAAAACTGTCAATTACCCCACTGAATTCTTAAATACACTCGATTTGCTTGGATTTAAACAACGTAATCTGCGCTTGAAAATTGGTTCATCAATCATTTTGCTTACCGACCAAATGGCACAGTGGTTAAAGCTTTGACGTTTGGATCGGGAGGTACCGGGTTCGAATGTCGATAGGGAAAGGATGCAAAAGGGAATTTTCATCGATCGATTACGATCTGGGATGAAATAGAACACAACTATGACCCTCTGTCGGAGTGCAAAACTCATGGGCTGACCCTTCTTCCATGCATGGCGCTATTCAATGTGCAGATGGTGACAAAATCGGACCTATATCCGTACGTCCTCGATTTGGCAGGCAACTGCGTAAGGTAAGGACGTAAAGAAAGAGTTAGGAGTGCTTCGGCCCCAGAAAAGGTTAAATTGCAAAGATTAAAAAAACAACAAAAAAAAACTCATTTTGCTTCGCAATTTAAATCCGCCCAAACTGAGAGACTGTATTGCTGCCATGCATTCCAATGATACATTCAGATGCATCCATTCAGTTCAAGCGCTTACAATTTCCTATTCGTAGGAAATTATTCGTTCCTATTCGGTCAAACATTGACCATATGTGGATTGAATCTGGAAAATACATGTTTCTCAGGCGGACAACTTTAGGTCGCGTGTTCACACATTAGCATTAAGATAAAAATTCATTTCAACATTTATTATTACTTATGTTTAGAGATCAACAACATTCATTATTAAATTTAAGAGATCCAGTTTTCTTAGTTTTGTTAAAAGATTCTATTTCAAGAACCATATTTTGCTAGCAAGATCTGTGGCAGACCGGGTCTACTAGTTTTTCTAATAGACAAATAGGAGACTAACATTTCTAGATTGATTCGGAACCGAGCTAATTTCTGGCATAGACCTACGATTGTGCGAATTATTATTATTTTTTGACAATAAAATTAAATTATTATTCCTAATTTATTGGCTTGTTGGACTTGAGTTCCAATTATTCGGAAAAATATTTCGACTCACCATTATCAAGATTTAACAAACGGACAACCAATGCAGTTTCAACTTTTACTAAATTACATTCTTTAAACTTACGCGCAAACCCCGACAACATGGTCAACTCAATTAATTTTCCATAATTATGCGTATACGCGTCGTAAACTGCATCCAGTACTATGGTAGTCGTGCCGATAAATCCGATATGAATTTATTGTGCGCCTGTAATTGTACCTCAAGTCACCCATTCTTTTCAAACACAATTTTCCTAATTTTTTGCCATTTAACTGTTGTGTTGCTTACAAAAATTCTACCTTGAAGGATGTCACACATATAGCAATAATAACTATGAAATCCGGCTTGAAGGACCAAAGCCTTTGTTCGGTATTAAAGTGGACTGTGTTATTTGATTCTACAGGGTTTTTCAATCAAGCCAAAAGTGAGCCTCATCGCTGAAGATGATTTTTCGGTGAAACTCTGCATCATTTTCGATTTGCTCTTGAGCCCAATTCACGAATCGGCGTCGCTTCAAATGGTCAAACGGCTTTAGTTGTTGTGTCAGCTTGATCTTATACGGATGTAGGCCAAGATCTTTACGTAAAATTCGCCACAATGATGTCACAGAAAGGCCCAATTTTTGCGAACGTCGTATGAGCGACACATTCGCGTCTTCTTGAACTGAAGCCCTGGCGGCTGCGATGTTTTCAACACTTGTTGCTCTCGAGGGCACCGGAACATTATGTAGCGAAAACGTAGACTCAAATTTTGCCACTATACGGTCGATTGTCGAACGGGCTGGCTTGTTAAATGGACCGTAAAATAGCCGTAATGCTCTTAAAGTAGCAGCAACAGAACGATTATTTTGATAAAAAATGTGCACGATTTGCAATCGCTGTTCACGTGTGTAGCGTTCCATGATGAAATGTATACTAATGATGTTTCCAAATGACAAAAGATTAATAAAAAATATGGCGTCGTTCGCCGTCCCTATCGGAAAAAAGTTGAAGCGTACCTGTTGAAACACCCGTTATTTTGAATATATTGGAAGTACCAATAAATTTTAAGGGATTCACAAAAGATGGCGTAACTAGTATTAAATCGCATCAGCCCTTGTATGTAAAAATCAATATGTGAGATTTCGCTGTATAGAGTAAACACCCTTGTGACTACAAACCACAATTTGCGGGAAGCTCTGAGTTTCTGTTTAAATTTGAAGAAAATTGCAGCTGATGGACATCGATTGCTGTGTGAAGCATATGGAAAACATGCTCCATCAATAAAAACTAGTGAGTAGTTGGAGGTGTTATTGGATCATGATTCAAGCCGAATTCAAGGGAAGTTCGCCGAAACTTTAGGAGTGACTCAACAAGCGATTCAAAATCGTCTCAAGACCATGGGTATGGTGCAAAAACAAGAAAATTGAGTTCCGTATGAACTCAAGCCAAGAGACGTCGGACGCTGTTTTTTTACGTGCGAACAACTGCTCCAAAGACAAAATCGGAAAGATTTATTACATTGAATCAAGAGGCATTCATGGCAAGAGACTAATGCTGCGCATCTGGTGGGATCAATTCGGAGTGATTTACTATGAGCTACTCCAGCCTAACGAAACCTTCACTGGAGAACGTTAAACAATAATTGATGGAATTATTGTACCACTTATGGACCACTATTGGACCACTTGTTCCGGTCGATGACTCATGGCCTGGCCAAATAGCACTTCACTGCTTACGAAGAAGCCATTAATTGGCTCGATTCTTGGATCGGCTCAAAACACGAGGAACTTTTTCGACGCGGAATCCGTATGCTGCCTGAAAAATGGGGAAAAACGTGTAGCTACCGAAGGACAATACTTTGAATAAAAGACATTGTACCCATTTCTCTTAATAACACTTGCTTAAAAGTTATTTTAAAAAACCTCAAAACTTATTTGTACCCCCAATACAAAAAATTCAATTTTAAATTATTGTTCTAAAATTTCTATATTTTCAGTTTCAATACAAAAACAAAAACATGCAGAGAGGAGGCAATTGATGAGTACTTCGGAATGAATTTCCGATACCATCCACTCATTCCAAGGAACTGCCTGACATGCTTGACCGTTTTCGGTACTGGAAAATTTTGAATAGCCACTAACTTGGCAGGATCCACCTTAATGTTACCGTCTCCAATAATGTGTCCAAGATATTTACTTGTTTTAGGAGGAATTTAGATTTTTCCACAATAATGGTAAGATTTGCAATCATCAGTCTATCTGCCACTACCTTTAACAGGTGTGAATATGTTCCTCAAAAGTGTGGGAGGTAGCTAGAAGGTCATCCAAATAAGTGAACTGATATAATGGTCTTCTCGGCACGGTAAATGCAGTCTTAGCTGACGCCGTTTGGTTAAGAGGGATCTGGCAGAAAGCATCGTTGAGATCCAAACTAGAAATGTATTTGGTATTTTCCAAACGACCAAGTAGCCCATCAACTATTGGTAGTGGGCATGTATCCTTGATTGTCACGCTATTTAATTTGCGTGCATCCAGACATAACCAAATTTTGCCGGTACCCTTCCGAACAACTGCCATTGCTGAACTCCAAGGACTAGTTGATTCTTCAATCACACCCAGTTGCTTCATACGTTCACCATTACTTGCAACTGTCACATATACATAACCTAGGATTTGTTCTGCTGTGCCACGGTATGTACCTGGGACTTAAACGGTTGATACTCAAGTCCCTGGTCCAGAAAAACTGCTCACTCCCCTTCCCTAACACACTGATATTGGCCCCTGAATCAAGCAGACCAAACAGATTATGTCTGGCCCTGGTTGAATAACTGTCCAGATAATATGTTTGTGCCTATTTCTCCACTCATGAAAATACTTTATTATACGCATCAAATGTCTGTTATCCGATTGACAAAAGGCGGAATGACAAAGTCCTTTCGGGTGGGTCCTCAGCTTCTCGAGTATCGGACATACAACTCTGGGTCGGTATTGCATGCAGCTTCTTCTGTTACCCCATGAGCTTGGCGGCTTGGTTCTACTGCATCGGTTGCAATTCCTAGCCCCACAACCGAAACAAAACACGTCGGAAACTCTCTTGTGGCAATCCGTGAATGAATGGCCGTTCTCCCCGCAGTTAAAACAGCTAAAACCTCTGTTCTGAGTGAACACCCGTGGGCTGGTTGAATCTTTGCTTCAGCTGGTGATTGATGGCACACACCTGTTGGTAATACCCATCATTATGTTCGTGTTCACCTAACCCCTGGTCCTCATCATCTTTCATGTCAAACCGATAATGTTTCTCTAGTGCACTTAAGAGGGATGGATGAGGATCAAATCTTACTTGGGGTCTTGGTTTAAACCCTTCGTACCGGACCCGTGTGGTGAATTTGACGGATTAGCAAGACTTAACCCAGCTTCGGGATTATATCCGAATCTCTTCCATAATGCCTCCAAAGAGCTGCACCGACGGATGAGTGAAGCCAAGCTTACAATGTCTGCCTCATATTTCTACGGATTATTGTGTAGTGTCTGATTTCGGTTTATTAGCCTGGTAAAACTCTTGGATTGACTCCTTCGGGTACCTCTGCTTTCGATTATTAAGCAACCGCTTGACGTTGTCATCAGTCGTACTTGTGGCAAATCTGATGGTCATAATCTGCTTTAACTCTTCCCAAGTTATGTCGGGGTTCCGACCGACTGAATTCCAAATCCATTCCAAAGCGTCGTCTTCCAAACACAAGTCTAACACCTTTACGATGTGATCGTATGGACCACTTGACATTGAAGCGTGCCATTCCATTCGGGTTAAGAAACGTTGGATGGTCAACTCACTGTGAAGCCCCTGGAATCTCACCTTCTATGTCTTTACCCCCTGTCTCCGTTTTGTATTGTTCCAAATTGATGCTTAAGGGAACCTTGTGAAGTTATGTGGTATTTCTTGGAAAGACGCTGTATGAGGTGTTGCGCCACTGTAACGATAAAGATGAACGTCTTTCTACAGTACACCTGGACGTTAAAGAAATGTATCCCTACTCTCTTGTCCTGTCCCCAGTGCGACGTTGATTCCCGCAGCTTAGTCAAGCAAGGGAACGGTCGTGGGTTTTGGGGATAAATAAGTAAAAGACCTAGTTTACCGCAAATTACTGTAGAAATTGGAAGTAGGTGGCATGAATTTTTGCCAACTAACTGGATAGAAGAGTTACGTCAAGTGGGTCAGCGGAAATCATCACGAAAAACAGACTTACACCCATAGTTGTTTATTTAGGTCCTTTGGTGACGAACACAATTTTCGCAGCGTATGCCCTGCATACCAATTCAGTTGGAGGAGAACCTTGGCAAAAAGGGAGTGCTCTGCCTATGGGCAGGATTACTTTCGAAGCTTCCGCTCTTAGCTTTTGCTTAGAGCAACCAAGGGACCTACCTAGCCACTGATTGGTTTTCAGTCGCAGGCCTACCACATCACTATACTTACCGATCGTTCTCGGCTGAACCCCTTTATGTAACAATTTTTTGTTGCTTGTGTGAATTGGATAGAATTCCGTTATAGAGTGAGGAAAACCCAAACCCTGATATGAAAAAGAATCTCATGCCCTATTTGGAAAGGACGAGGGGAAGAAGGTAGGTGAGTCGTGACAGTCCAACGTGAGGAATTTAATTAATGCCTTAATATACTAACTCAATTTATGTTTTCACTAGACATGGTTACTCATTGGTAGACCTCTCATCCCTCTCTCTCTCTCTCTAACGGATCGTTCAACTACTTTGTTACTACTCCTCGTTTAACTAGCTAGCTCGTCAAGATGTTGAATTGAGTGCAGTAGAATTTATTAAATAATTTTTTCTCTTTTATATAGACACCGACATCTCTTGCAAAAATGACGCATTATTTAACTAACTAAAATATTACGTTTAGTTAGTTAGGGCTGGTTAGGAAAATGTTCATACAAATAAATAATCCGTGGCTTTTTATTCAACCTAAGTAAATTTGAAATGGATGTCAGTACACGAAGAGTGTGGAAAGTAAATTTTTTTTAATTCACTGCTCTATGCCCGCCGGATCATTTGTACATTCTTAACTGGAAGTACAGCCCTTAGAGAGAATTTGTGTGCTAACGCAGATCGAGTTTTGATCATATCTCTAAAATCATACACGAATTTGTATACACAAAAAGTATTTACTTTCAACTGATTAATCAATCATCAGTACAATAAAAAGTATGAAAACTAATAAATGTCATGGTTATCCCAAATCACCACTAAACGTCCCCGTCGACACTCAACAATTTTCTTTATAAGTAATTTTCTACTGTCTTGCACCGTTTCCGCATTAAAATGTAGCATTTATTAAAAAATACTCACCCTTTAGTATCAGGACCGAAACGGAAAAAAGGTTATGAATAAAATACACAGTTGAACAAAAGGTGTATTGGTTAAACAGCAGACACAAAAAGTGGCCGATAGTTACTAATGGTCAATCACAAATAGCCAGCATGTACTCTTACGATATGAACAAGAAGCCGAAACTGGAAAATCCTAAACATAAAAAGGCAAAACGGTTAACGGCAGGTAAGCGGCATAGTTGCTAAGGAATAGGAAATTTTATTTTCTAACACATCATAATTTTATTATTTATCAATTCCACAACTTCAATCAAAGAATCGCGATATATGCCACATCTGTTTAACTTTGTAGTTATTCCAAACACTCAAGATAATTTTAGCACATACATGGGAACCAATAACAACCCACTATATACGAATGCAGGTATATAATCGGGTGAAATATGAGTTTTTACATTATGATTATTTGAATAACCCAATTTATTTTTTTGCCGTAAGATTTGAAAAGAATAAGAAAAAATTCCAATTTCCTTCCAAACAATTTCCCAACCAAAAAAAAAAATTGTTTTTCTACTCGTATTTTCCCATTATACATTATGTGTGTTTATGGGCATGTTTCTTACCTGCGCTTTTCCTCTATGGATATACGTAAGAAAAATCTGACATTTCAATTATTTTAATAATTTATATAATATTTACATACCTGGAATGTGTGTACATAAAAATTTCATATTTTTTTTTTATTGAGTTGTACCAGTTGGGTTTTGGCTGATAGGGGCTAGGGAACATAAACCCCTTGGGACTTGCGACTGAATGCTAAATAAAATATATTTTTACATACCAATTTATACATTATCAGGACGCAAAGTGTTCCATCTACATCAGCATTACTACGTCAACTTTATTGTGGTCGTAATGATGTTTAAATATTTTGCAGGTGTGGTTCACAGAGCACATGTATGTGTTTTGTGTAGTCTGTAACGATTCGCTTACGAATTGTAACTGTTTTGAAATACCATGAACCGTTAACAGACCTCTCAACAATTTTGTGGTGGAGCAACAGATCGCCGGCTAGGTGGCAGTCGTTTGGGTGGGATATTTCCACCAATCATTAAGAGCTTAAAAAAATATGCTGCTTTGTACTCGTTACAATGAACACATACACACACCTAATAAACAATTTATATGAGCAATGACCATTCACAAAAAAACATATTAAACTAAAATATCACAGCCTGGTTACCATTTTCAGGTATCTTTTAGATAGTGCGGTGTTATCACAGGTGTTCATATCACTTTACACAATAACTAAGCACTATGACCTTGGATCGTGCGGTCATGGTCGTCTTTACCCACACCTCCATTTACATGTGACCCCAATTAGCACATTGAAGTCCCCAATTAATCATCAGTGGAACAAATTTTGGTTAACTAGAGTGCTGTATTAGCAGCCTGACCAGTGAATATATTTGGTTACGATATTTCATCATTCTAAATATCTTTGAATGGTGCAGAATTTACAAAACGCATGTGATAGAAATATCTCTTTGAAATTTAATTTTATTGAGGCCTCAGAACTCATTAGAATAACGAAGATGCTTAAAAAAGCTTGACTTCCAAGAAATTTTACAAATTTGATAAATTTCAAATTTAACAGTGTAAAATCCTCAATATAAATATTTTAAAAAGCTATCCAGTAACACCATAATCAAATATATAATTTTAAATCGAAACCCCCATATTTTACGGCAGATTCTTTACCTTAAAATTCGTAAGTTTTGTGCGAAACATTTTGTTGATTTGTGATAGATGGCGCTGTTATCGCAAACAATTTCATCTACTAAAAATCAAAACTAAAATCAAAATATGTAGACGTGTTTTTCCAGAATTTTTCAAAAACCAATTTCCGCCTTCCTCCTCGATAACAACGCCATCTACATGAATAAAAAAAACTGTCGAAACAAACAAAGTGTTGACGGGTAGAATCCGAATCTGTTATAAAAAATGAGGGAGCTCAACGAGTCGAGTTTGGATAGATGTTTAAAAAATACTGAACAGCTGTTTTTTGCTTTTCGATTAGACTTTTATTACACCAATTTTTTAAGGTTTCCATACTTTTCCTCACTCAGTATATATTTCGGTGTAGCGATGGCTGTGTGCATTCTTAAGAATATACATAATTTCCGAGGGCAGGAAACTTAATATTTATTATACACGTATTTGACATAACAAAATGAGCACGGGACATAAATCTACGATTGTTTGCGAAATAAATTACAACTCATTTAACAAATGCCTTTTTCTCGAATTGCTGTCTGTGATCTATCACGTCTCTCCCAATTATATGTACACCAAAAAGCTAACAAGGTTTACTGACAATAGTGTATAGTACATTATTCTGACTACATAACATAACACAGTATAGATATGTGTAAAATTTAGCATTATGCTGAGTGATTAATGTTGTGTATTTGTATAATTGTATGCTATATCCATTTCCATCCCTAAGGTGAAATGTTTCGTAAACAACAACAACAAAAATACAAATTTACATATAAATAGCGCACACAAAAACAACACAGCTTGTATAATTTAATCAACCAGGTGGAAAATGAAATAAAAGAAAATATCCGGTGAACTGTTAAATGTATATCCGAAGGTGTGTATGACTTCCAATCATCCATATATTACTTGCATATACGAGTATATCGTGTACACACGTATAAATCAGCATGGCGGGTACGAACCCCATAAATTCCTTCGCATCATGCACGCTAATTGATTTGATCTGGAAATTTTTAATAATTTGTGCGTCCCTGTCTTCGTCTTATCTTATCCGTAAAAAAATTTTTTTTTTGTTATTAAAGTACAAATTTGTTTAGTAGTAAGTAGATGTTTATCGTTTGGTACGTGATGTTTTTGTGTAAACGATTCGGCGTTTTTGTTTGGCTGCGAATTGTTGTTGTTACAGCAGTTTCGCTGATTAATTTGATTTAAGCGTATTTACGGCAATTTTACGTAATATGTCAAAATTTTTGAAAGGCACGTATAATATAATAAAATTTACTGGCGCCGTTCCATTTGTTTCGTTATTTTTTAACTTATTTTATAACTGAGTAAAGGACGTGATGTCAAAAAATAATTTATAGAGAATAACATTTCTAATATTCATTGGCATATGCATAGGAGGCACACCTGATAAAATTGAAATATTTGTTTAATCGGGCATTTTTCGAATTGCAAACCCCAACTTTTCAGTCCTTTTGAAGATTTAAAGTCCTCAAGTTACCATATTGGTAGTCTAACAATTAACAAAAATAAATATGTATTACTTAGTGCACTGCTAAAATATTTCTTACAAGAATTTTGAGTGAAAAAAAACTCACGAAAATAAAAATTGTTTTTTTCCTTATGAGAATCACAAGAAGCACGAGCCCGTGAAGCTTCTAACAAAAAATAACAACGTATACGGTTCCAATTGGAAACATGTCGGAAACATAATTCTTATTGGATTCAAATAGACTCCAATAGCCGCCATATTGAATTGTTTTAGCGTTGGTAATTTGCACTGTTAATATTTTATAAATGCAAATTAGTAAAAATTTTATTAATAATTATTATAATATCAAATAAATACATAATTTACATAATAAAATATAAAAAGGCTAATAAATACAAAAGATATTAAAAAAAACTTAACAAATAAATAAAATTAAAGCTTTAACAAAAAAAAATATCAAATAT
Source organism: Nephrotoma guestfalica (assembly GCA_963691935.1). Classification (NCBI taxonomy): domain Eukaryota; kingdom Metazoa; phylum Arthropoda; class Insecta; order Diptera; family Tipulidae; genus Nephrotoma; species Nephrotoma guestfalica. Next base: position 57,332,262 of record OY829915.1, read on the forward strand.
GCTTCATAAAAAATTTTCACTCAAAATATTGAGTATTTTATCAACCTCGGCCAACAACAAGCCACTTCCAGAAATTAGGGCAAGATACCACTATATAGGATAAATTGGCCTATCTATAGAGAAGATTTTCCGGTATAAGGTTTTTCCTAGCGGAGAAAATGTAACCTTGATAATAGCAATTTTCAACCGCAAATTTTGAGTATTTCATCAGTCGGGGCCAATAACAAGCCACTTTCAGAGATTAGGGCAAGATACCACTATATAGGTTGATTTGGCCTCTATATTGGAATCTATAGAGAACATTTTCCGGTATAAGGTTTTTCCTAGCGGAGAAAATGTAACCTTGTTAATAGCAATTTTCCACCGCAAATTTTGAGTACTTTATCAGTCAGGGCCAATAACAAGCCACTTTCAGAGATTAGGGCAAGATACCACTATATAGGTTGAAGTGGCCTATCTATAGAGAACATTTTCCGGTACAAAATTTTTCCTAGCGGAGAAAATGTAACCTTGATAATAGCAATTTTCCACCGCAAATTTTGAGTATTTCATCAGTCGGGGCCAATAACAAGCCACTTTCAGAGATTAGGGCAAGATACCACTATATAGGTTGATTTGGCCTCTATATTAAAATCTATAGAGAACATTTTCCGGTACAAAATTTTTCCTAGCGGAGAAAATGTAACCTTGTTAATAGCAATTTTCCACCGCAAATTTTGAGTATTTCATCAGTCGGGGCCAATAACAAGCCACTTTCAGAGATTAGGGCAAGATACCACTATATAGGTTGATTTGGCCTCTATATTGGAATCTATAGAGAACATTTTCCGGTATAAGGTTTTTCCTAGCGGAGAAAATGTAACCTTGTTAATAGCAATTTTCCACCGCAAATTTTGAGTATTTCATCAGTCGGGGCCAATAACAAGCCACTTTCAGAGATTAGGGCAAGATACCACTATATAGGTTGATTTGGCCTCTATATTGGAATCTATAGAGAACATTTTCCGGTATAAGGTTTTTCCTAGCGGAGAAAATGTAACCTTGTTAATAGCAATTTTCCACCGCAAATTTTGAGTATTTCATCAGTCGGGGCCAATAACAAGCCACTTTCAGAGATTAAGGCAAGATACCACTATACAGGATAAATTGGCCTATCTATAGAGAACATTTTCCGGTAAACGGTTTTTCCTAGCGGAGAAAATGTAACCTTGTTAATAGCAATTTTCCATCGCAAATTTTGAGTATTTCATCAGTCGGGGCCAATAACAAGCCACTTTCAGAGATTAGGGCAAGATACCACTATATACAGTATCGAGAATAGAAAGTGCAACACCAATATTTTTCAGGTAAAATTGTACTAATTGCCCCTTGTCATTATCGTAGGAGGCTGATTTATTTTTTGGGTATAAATACAATCGTTATTTAACTTTTTTAGTTAGTTTGAGATAAATATTCGCACGAGAAAGTTATTAAAATTATGTTATTATTTTATTATTTTTTATTGTTCAAAATGGCCAAATACACACAACTAACTATGGCTCAGAAAAATCGGATTCTGGTATTGTCTGGAACACCTAAAATCTCATCGAGGCAGATTGCTGTTGAGATTGGATGCAATTACTCGACTGTGTGATGCTGTATAAGATAGCAGAAAATTTCCAGCAGAAAAATTGTGTTTTTGCTATTCACCGCTAGAGGCATCACTATCACAAAAAAGAATTTTTTCTGCTGATATTTTTTGAAACCAGCAGAAATTTTTTGAAATGACGCCAGTTATGAATCTTATGTTACTCATGTATATAGATTATGATCTCAGCTACCATAAAAACATAAGCCCAGGGTAGTTACAGGGGGTTTTTTCTAACACTTTTGTTAAAAAACTGAAAACATTTCACATTAAAATGACTTCAAAAATTTATGGAACGCTACTGACGCCAGCTATGATTCTTATGTTACTCATGTATATAATATAGACTATGATCTCAGCTACCATAAAAACATAAGCCCAGGGTAGTTACAGTGGGGTTTTTCAAACACTTTTGTTAAAAAACTGAAAACATTTCACATTAAAATGACTTCTAAAATTTATGGAACGCTACTGACGCCAGCTATGATTCTTATGTTACTCATGTATATAGAATATGATCTCAGCTACCATAAAAACATAAACCCAGGGTAGTTACAGGGGGGTTTTCTAACACTTTTGTTGAAAATCTGAAAACATTTCACATTAAAATGACTTCAAAAATTAATGGAGTGCTTTTTTTTGTGTTTCCCTGTATTTGTATTTTGATGATTATAGTAATTTTAATATATTTTGAGAGTCCTTATACAACCGCAAATCGTTCTTTAAAGAAAGTTTACTTTTTTCGTTTCAAAACGTTTAAACATATATTTTCTCTTCTTTTTCATTAATTATTCGATTTTTCATCAAACTTTCTGCTCAGAATTATTGATTTGCTTAAAAATTTCAAAAATTGTCTGCTGGTTTCAAAAAATATCAGCTGAAAAATTTCCTTTTTGTGATAATGCTGCCTCTAGCAGTGAATAGCAAAAACACATTTTTTCTGCTGGAAATTTTCTGCTATCTTATACAGCATGACTGTGTGCCGTTTTTTAAACAAATTCATTCCACCGATGAATTGGAACGCAAAAAGGGAACAGGTCCAAAAAGGAAGACAACTGCACGAGAAGATTCCAAAATTATCAGAATGTCTACAACCACTCGATTTAAAACTGCTGTGGTTATTCGGGCTGAATACAACGCACAAACCGGCAAAGAAATCGGGGTGTATACGATTAGTAACCGCATCCGGGAAAAAGGATATATGGCCAGCTTCCCGGAAAAAAAACTGTTTCTTACGTCTAAAATGAAACAAAAATGGTTAGAACGGGCTCGAAATCATGCTGGTTGGAGTCTACGGCAGTGGCAAACAGTTATATTCTCCAATGAGAGTAAATTTAACCTTTTTGGATCGGATGGAATCCAGTACGTCAGGTGCAAATCCGGCGAACGACTGAGCGATCAGTGCTTGAAAAATACAATGAAGCATCCAGCGGATTCCATGGAATTAGAGAAATGGCCTTTATTAAAGGAGCTGTCAATGTAGAAGTCTACAAAAAAATCTTAAAGGACCATTTGTTCCCTTCCATTGAAATGTATTTTGAGTGCTGAGTCTGTGATTTTTCAAGATGATTTCGCCCCTTGTCATCGAGCGAAAACGGTAAGCAATATTTTCTTTTCATTTACTAATTTTATATTTAAGACGATAAAAAAAATAAACAGTTAATTATTATTCCTTCTCTTCAGGTTAAAGATTTGCTGTTGAAAAATGGAATGCCCACTCTGGATTGGCCTGGAAACTCGCCAGATTTGAATCCCATTGAAAACGTTTGGCACGTAATCATCCAAAAAACTCAATTCAATCATCGAATAAGTATGGTATAAAGAACTGACCCTCAAGTACCTGCAAGTTTTAATTGACTCCATGCCAACAAGGATTGCATCTGTTATTGCCAACAAAGGCGAGGCAACTAAATATTAAATATACATTTTATTACTTCGTAAGACACCTGTTTACCATAAAAATCAAAAAAACTACAATAAAAAGTGGCTCAACATTTACTACCTGTTCTTGAAACTGAAATTTAATATTACCTGAAAAATGCTAAAAAATTATAATGGCTTTAAAAACAATAAAACCATTTAGCATGAAATTTTGTTTTTCCATAAAATGTGTGTTATATTACAAAGAACCACTTCTAAAACATTTCTTTTTTTAAACGTGCGTCGTACTGCCAAAACACATCGTTTTGTGTATTTTTATGGGTGTTGCACTTTCTATTCTCGGTACTGTAGGTTGAATTGGCCTATCTATAGAGAACATTTTTCGGTATAAGGTTTTTCCTAGCGGAGAAAACGTAACCTTGTTAATAGCAATTTTCAACCGTAAATTTTGAGCATTTTATCAATCTGGACCAATAACAAGCCACTTCCGGAGATTAGGGCAAGATACCACTACATAGACGGAGGTAAATTTTGAGTATTTCATCAGTCGGGGCCAATAATAAGCCCGGACTGATAAAAAACTCAAGAGTCATGGTGGAAAATTGCTAATAACGTGGATCCATTTGCCCCGCTAAGGAAAACCTTATACCGGAAAATGTTCTTTAGAGAAAGGCCAATTCAACCTATGTAGTGGTATTTTGCCCTAATCTCTGGAAGTGGCTTGTTATTGGCCCAGATTTATAAAATAGACAGTATTTTGATCATCACAGTATTTGTTAAAGGTTTTATTTTTATTTATTTGTTAACTAATTCATTCGGAGAATAATTTTACAGTGTAATAAATCACACACAATTTATTCTAATAAGAATTTAATATTGAGTGGTACTAACACATATATAATTTGGTTTTTTTGTTATTTTTTGTTAGAAACTTCACATCGGTAGAAGCACAACGTCCTCTTCTACGTGTCCAACAACTATGTCGTTCTGTTGATACTGCATTCCCATTTACATATTTTTGATAAAAAAATAATTTACTAATCAATTTAAAAGAAACTAGAAAATAAAAAAATGTATAATACACTTCGTTACAGCAGATTAAATCCACTAAAAAGATGGGAATTCCCAATATTCATCTCTTTTGAACTCTATCTAAAAATAAATTGAAAATGTTGTTTCTTTGTTTTTCAGGAAGATATAGTAAAAAAAATCATTATTGTTACACGTGAATAAATCCAGTTCAGGTTCCTTTCTTTTGTTTAGTTTTATTAAAATAAAAAACATTAAATAATAAATTAAATTGTCTTGTCTTGTCACAATTATAATTTAGTGCTGTCAATTGTTTTTTTTTAAATCGGAAAAAATAAAAGCTTAAACGATGATGAAAAGGGAAAAATTGATGTATACCACGATCAAAGACATTCCAGCCCGTTTATAGCCGAAAAACTAGGCCGAAGTCACACTTTGTGCTAAATTATTTAAGGAGTCCTGAAAACTATGGAAGAATCATGAAAGGCTGTTCTGATTCGAAATTAAAACCGGTAGATAGACGTAAAACAGAATAGCAGCAAGCCGGTGTTAATATTTCTTGACAAACTGTTGGTCGCACCGTACAGAAGGCTAAACATCGGAAGCTCGAAAAAACAATCGGCTTCAATTTGGGAAAGAGCCTATGTCACGGAATAATCAGTTATACAAAGTCGTGTTTTCGGATGACAAAAAAAATAAATATGGATGGACCCGATGAGTATAACAATTATTTCCATGACCTACGCAAAGAAGAGCAAGTTCTCAATCGACATCACACCATGGAAAGGGGGGCTACGGTCTGGGTTGCTATTTCCTACTATGGTGGATTGAGTTAGCTTTTCAAAATCAAAAAATTACAGCATTTCTAAAATTCCAACATTTGTTGGGACCATTGAAATGGATTTATCAGCAAGATCCATACAAGGATTGTAAAAGCCTGTATTTCCAAGAAAAACGTCGATTTACTTAAATGGCCCCCGTACTCCTCTGATTTAAATATTATGGAAACAGTTTGGGATGGCTTTATCGCAAGATTTATGAAGGGTTGAAGCAGTATAATGATTAGGAAACGCCTATTAAAGCCATCAAAGCTGCTTGGACCGATATTTCTTTGAATTATTTAAAGTCATTATACGATTCAATGCCCAATAAAATATTTGAGCTGATTTTAAAAAATGGAGGCAGCACTCATTATTTAAAAAAATGTATTGCTATAAATAAATAAAGTTAAAAATTAGAAAAAAATATTATTTCTAAAAAATATTTGGTCTACGAGGGTCGACCAATAAGTATCCGTGTTAGGAATGAGGACGCAAGTTTTATAAATTTTTATTTTTCAACGTAATCTCAGTCCTAAAAGACGATACACTTCTCCCAAGATGTCTGTCATTTCTTTAACCCCTCCAAAAAATACGACTTATCAAACCATTCAAAATACGTTTCTGTATCGGCGATAACTTCCTCGTTTGTGCTGAAATTTTTTCCACCAAGCCAAATTAACAGAAATAAATCGCAGGAAGCCAGGTCGGGCGAGTACTGTGGGTGCTGTAATTCGTAGCGCAGTTCATGCAATTTGGCCGCGACATTCCGTATCGCAATATAGGCAATCGTGGCACCCATCAGGTAGACACATTTCCCAGACTTATCATTTAAAATTTTAATTCCGTTCCGTACGACACGCCTACGGCTTCTGCTACTTTGCACACTTTAGTTCGGCGTCAACGAGAATCATATCGAGGACCTTTTCAACGATTTCCTCGGTAACAACGTTTGGCCTCGCATTATCAAAAACAGATGCACGACCACGTTGAAATTCGTTGAATAATATCTCACGGTTATCATAGATAGTGAAGGGTTCCCACAGACAGCGTTTGTGACGGTCGCTTGGTCGTGACAAGTAATGCAAAGCACCTTTTAATTCCATATGCTCGCACTTATTTCCCGTTTCAATGACTCACGCTGCTGGGTGTGCTGAGTGAATCGCGTTACACCTCACCTAACATTAAAGGGACGATTTTCGTGAGCTCATAGATTGCGCAATCCCACGAAAGGTCATTGGCCCGGCGGCCGGGAGACACCACAAACAAAAATATATATATATTCTAGCATATACTTCTGTGAAATTATTTTTTTATGTAAAATTTGACAGCTGTTGATTTGTTTAGTGCGCGATGAGTGTTCCAGTAATAGTACTAAAATACGTGCATAGAGAAGTACAGCAGATGACAGCTGAGCGAGATGCTCAAGATGGCGTTGGATCAGGCTTTTTCGGATCAAAAAATAGTTGAGGTTGCTGGTTCTGGCTAGTCAGATTTGGGAGGTGAAGAAAAACGTCACGACGCAGGAGCAAAGGAGAAATAGTAAGAAAAAAAATGAGCGCGAGAAGCCGTGGTGATTCGAGGGATCGCAGTAAAAAAATAAAGATTGAAATAAGGGATAAGAATAATAAATTAGATTATTCAAGTCCTATAAAAAGTTTATAAATAAAAATAAAGACAAAAACAGAAAAAAGGAAGCAAAAATGGGGAAAATAAAAAAATAATGCAAAGGCTTAGTAAATAAATTAAGAGAAAAGGAAAACAAAGAGAAGAATCGCGAGTCGACGAAAATTCGTCCAAAAAAACAAGACGGAAAGAGAGCGGTAAGTACGTCCAGCCAAGTGAGTTCGCAGGTGAGAGAAAGAGACAGCCCTGCAGTCCCTCTGCTCTTAAAGTGCATCACCGGCAAGACGCACCAAGTAGACTGGCGCTCTAACGAATTTTGGTGAAAAATTACAGATTGTTGCTTTTATTCCTTCGCATGTTTCTCCATCCAAAAATAAAAAGTGAATTACAGATCGATATTGCTCTTTTTTCATTTTACTGAGAAACACGAAACAGGAGTGATACAACTTGCTACCAAATAAAAACTAAACTGTGAACTAGACTGAAATTGAGTATGGTGTCGTTTGACATATGACAGTACACGATGGTAATATCAACTTCCCTCAGCAACGCCACCTGTTATCAAACAGGGGTACTTATTCATCGACCCTCGTATTTATTCAAATTTTGGCGTAGATTTATTCACGTGTAATAATAAAAATGAAATGGTTTACCAGATCTTGATGAAATTCCCATTTTATTTTAGTGGATTTAATCTGCTGTAACGAAGTGTATATGTAAAAAAAATTATTAAGAATACGTAATTCGATAAAAATAAACACAATAATTCGATCATAAATTTACACCACAAAATCAACAAATCATAGAATAGAACTACAACTAGTGGAACCTATTTAGTACACGCATAGAGTACGCCTGGTTTACTTTAAATTTATCTGCGATTCAGCGTTTACATTAAACTAAATATAAATACAAGTGAGTTAATAGTGCTAGTCACAACGGTAGTATTGGCTTGCAATTTGTATGATTTGCAAAAGACATAATGACAAGTGGTTAAAAACAAGTTTAATAATGACGAGTATACTGACGAGTTGTTACTATTAGGTTTGGTTTTCGGAACTCTTTGCTTCCACTAATTATTGAAGCAAGTCCCCGTCAAATGTATTGGCCCATTCAATTATGAGCCTGTAGCGCCAATCAAAACGGTAGGATTATCTTGAAATTTTCAACGTCAGTAACAGACATGATTATAAGCGGGAACTACCAGGTTTGGTTTCTGCGGTTTCTGGGAACCATGAAGTAAAACAATTCATATATTGGGCCAAACACATGTGTTCCTGTAGCACCAATCAGAACGGTACGATTTTCTTGCAATTTTTATGGTACGTAGCTAGTATAATGAGAAGTTGTTACTATTAGGTTCGGTTTCCAGAACTCTTTGGTTTCAGGAGTTATTGAACCAAATCCCCGACTTGTGCCAATCACAAATGTAGGAATATCTTGAAATTTTCACGATCAGTAACGGACATGATTATAATTGGGTACTACCAGGTTTGGTTTCCGGAACTTGCGGTTTCGTTGGATGGTTTGCGGAAAACTCGTTCGGAAAAATTTAAAGAAGAAGATAATGATTCTGATGATATTATCGATATGGAAGCACAGAGTTCCGGAAACCAAACTTGATAGTACCCACTTATAATTATGTCCGTTACTGACCTTGAAAATTTCAAGATAATCCTACATTTGTGATTGGCGCTACAGCCTCATATTTCAATGGGCCAATTCATTTGAAGGGGATTTGCTTCAATAACTCCTGGAAGTGAAGAGTTCCGAAAACCAAACCTAATAGTAACAACTTGTCATTATACTGTCTACGTACCATACAAATTTCAAGACATGAATTGGTTTACTTCATGGTTCGCAGAAACTGCAAGTTTCGGAAACCAAACGTGGCAGTGCCCACTTATAATCATCCCCGTTACCAACTTTGAAAATTTTAAGATAATTCTACCGTTGTGATTGGCGCTACAGGCTCATATTTGAATGGGCCAATACATTTGAAGGGGATTTGATTCAATAATTCTTGGAAGTGAAGAGTTCCGGAAACCAAACCTAAAAGTAACAACTTGTCATTATACTGCCTATGTACCATAGAAATTTCAAGAAAAACGTACCGTTCTTATTGGCGCTACAGGCTCACACGTGTTTGTCCCAACATATGAATTGTTTACTTCATGTTTCCCAGAAACCGCAGAAACCAAGCCTGGTAGTGCCCACTTATAATCATGTCCGTTACTGACCTTGAAAATTTCAAGATAATCCTACCGTTTTGATTGGCGCTACAGGCTCATAATTGAATGGGTCATTACATTTAACGAGGATTTGCTTCAATAACTCCTGGAAGAAAAGAGTTCCGAAAACCAAACCTAATAGTAACAACTCGTTAGTATACTCGTCATTATTAAACCTGTTTTTAATCACTTGTTGTTTTATTACGAGGTTTTAATATTTCTTGGGCTGAATTAGTGTCAATTTAAATAATTTTAGTGAAATCCTGGGCTTGTATAAACATATAACTTTAGTATTGCCTAATGCAAAAATTTATTTTGTTCTGGGATGACTTTTTTAGCTAACTTCACATACATCCTTGGTTTAAGGTTTTTCATTCTCTAAATTTTACTTACGCTTTAAAGTCGATTCCAAAATTTTGCATACCTGCAAATAAAAAAATATGGGTTAATTAAAAATTTTAACATAATGATTTATTATAAATATTATTTCGGATTAAAAGCTAAAAAAAAATTGTGATCGAAGAAAGCATAAGAAAACACATTCGAAAAGTAAAATCCGTGTGCCAGAAGAAAACTTTTGTTTACGTTTTTCGCAATTCATACTCAAAAGTTCTTATTTAAAATATTACGCCTGTTCCTTCGCGAAATCTGCTAACGCATTTGTTTTTAAAGTTTATTAAGGTAAAAACAACTTATTACAAAAATATGCCGACGAAAGTTTATTTGAAAAAGGGAAAACTTTTTCATTGGATTCCATCGATTTGTAACGAGGGTTAGGTAGGTAGGTAGGCATTATTTCAAATTAATTTATTAAGGTTTCACAATTCGACTTGCTTATTTTTTATAAACGAAAAGTTCACTGAGGAATCATTTAATGTTCACGGCCCCTATTTGAATTAGCACAGAAACAATTCTTAAGCATAAAACTTGCATTCATATAATAATTCACGTGTGAACGCCTTGTTATAAAAATTATTTGCTGATTCACGCTTTCTGATAAGAAATTACACAAATTGTGTTAACTATGAAAAGTTGAATCGAAAGTTAAGGGAAATTTAAATATTATGAAAATTTTATTACGAAATGCTCTGTCATAAATGAATAGGAAAACTTTTTTATCGAAAAATTGTAGTGATTTTAAATCAGAGCAATTTTCATTTGATTTTTTTTTTTCTGCCAAATTGGTAAAGTAGGAAGAATTGTTAATAGCAACACTCGCTCTTAATACCAATTTTAACGGGTGTTCCAATAGAAATGATAAAATTTAAAATGGTTATAATGGCAACACTGCGTATTATTTTGTGTCATTTGTGTTCAGTAGGTTATGCCATTTAATCGTGGAAAGATACGCGCTTCAACAACGGTTAAATTGTTTTATCAAAATCAGTGCTCATTTGTGAATACTGAGAGAAATTTAAGAAGAATTCATGGACGATATTATTCAGTTAATCTGAATCTGTTCGTCGTATTATAGACAAATTTGAAAGTGAATTTTCTTTATACGATGCAAGAGTACCAGTACGACAAAGAAATGCACGCACTGTGGTGTGGCAATGAACTAATTTTAAGCATTGTACACAAATTAAAATATTTATACTAACTCTATATTAATATAAGCACATCAGCATTAGTATAACAATGGCGGCAGCGGCAAAAAAAATTAGGTTATTATTAATAATTACAATGAAAAGTGTGATAAAAAATACAGTACGCAATAAAAATGTTTAGAACGTGGTTGACGAGCAGTAAAATTTTAAGTGAAATCTGACGCAACATACAGGGCTGAGTATCGAATTAACCGGTATACGATTATAATTGTTACAAGGAATACATGGACTATCGCATCAGCACAGCAAGGATTTACGGAATACTACGAACCTTATTCAACTACATCTTCAGCGCCAGCAAAACGGTTAATATCTAATGTTTTTATATTATTCTAACAAAAAATTTCTAACAATTAGGTATTTAAATATTACTAACATTAATAGTATTTTACTTTACATTTGATATTATTTTACAACAAATATGAACGAGTATGTGAATTTATTTTTGAATCTTTAAATATTCTTATGCCAAATATCGGAAAAATATTACGAAGTGGTAAAATAATGAGCACTGCCTCTGATACTGATTCGGATTAAAAAAAAAAGGAACCGAAATCAGATGGATCAGGGGTTAATAATAAAAGTAATTTTAAAAAACGAACACGAAAGCTAAAATGGCTCATTCAAACGATAAAATGTGCAAAATAATTCCAAGTTTTAGTGGAAAAATAATCGAATATCATATATTCAGATTAGCCGGTGATTTAGTGTGAAAATCTCTTACAACGAAAGACGAAAAATTACAATTTATGCAACTAAAGCTTAAATTAGATGGTCAAGCATTTGAAGTAGTCCGATATAAAGATTTTGACGATTTTGAACATTTAAAGCTAGCACTTGAAGCACAACTTTGCAAAAAAAGATCTGCTAGAACGGTATCAAGTGAATTGGTCCGTATAAGCCAAGGTCGTTTTGAAAGTGCGCTTACGTGAACTTAACGAAATTTGTATAAACAAACAAGGTTGCGAATTTGCTACTTTGTTATTCAATCCATGAACGAGAAAACGGCCTTAAATTCATTTCAAAATGCACTTATAGAACCATTAAGGACGATTGTTAAGTCTCATCATTTTGAAGTATTATCAGATGCAATAACACAAGCTATCGAAGAAGAACTGTCGCATAAACCTTCATCTAATTCTCTACCAAGAAAAGTTTGTACGAATTGCAATAAACCAAACCATTCATATCAGAAATATTTTAAGCATAAAATAAACGGAAACAAATCTCAATCGTCACAATTACGTTCAAATGTTCAGAAACAGCTTAATAACTCAAATTTTAGATCTAATTCAAATAAAAAATTTACCCAAGATTGCAGTCGTAAAAATGAAAATCGAAATCAGATATTTTGTAGATATTGCAAAAGAAACGGACATTTACTTGAAAAATGTTACAGACGTAAGAAATCAATACTAGACTCAATTCTCAAGTGTATTCAAGTCGTATTAACAATGAAAATCCAAAAAACTTAATGAATTCCGAGCAAGACACGAACACATCAGCCCGGATTCAAAATCTCGAATCAAATGTTCAACAATTCCATCATAAATCCTCCATTTAAATCATGTAGTCACAATTCTACAAAATTATTAACTTTTCTGAGTTGAAAAATTTGAATCTTTTTAAACTTGTTCAACTAAACATTGATATTTTAACTAAAGAAAAACCTCATTACTTCCTAGTAGATACAGGCGCTGACGTTAGTTTAATTAAAAGAAATTCAAATAAATATGATACTGAGGTTTTTCCAAATTTAAAAATTCAAATTCATGGTATAACAAATGGAAACTTAAGTGCTTTAGCTTTAGTTAAATCAAATATTATGTTTAATTCTAATATAAAAATTCCACATTCATTTAATATAATCCCGGATGACTTTCCAATAGATTTCTCTGGAATTTTAGGCCAGGATTTTTTTTAAACTTACCAATGCATCATAAATTATAAACAGAAATGCTTATATATTCAGTTTCACAATTCTATCCATAATATACCATTAATTACCCATATCAATCAGCTGGACATAAAAGACGTAGTTATACCCTCAAGGACTGAAAGTTACGTAAAATTATCAACTATCGGTATGAAGAACAATGTTGATTATTACTGTCGATCTCAAGAATTGCTTCCTGGTGTATTTTTAGCCAACTGTATAATTAAACCGCATAACCAATCCGTAACATTCAGTATATTAAACAATAATGAACATTCGGTTACCTTAAAAGATATTCAATTTGAGTTTCTACAAATCTTGCAAATCGAATGCAATTACTTCAATCCGAAGTAGACATCTCGCATTTAAATGAAGAAGAAAAATCGTCAATTTTAGAAATATGTCGAGAGTATAATGACGTCTTCTTTCTACCTAGAGATACATTGAACGCATCAACTAGTGAAATTTATCACGATATAGATACAGCATCAAATAGTCATCCAATCAATAAAAAACCACATCGGCTTCCAGAAGTAGCTAAAAACGAAATTAAGTCACAAGTTCAAAAAATGCTTGATAATTCTATTATCGAACCAAGCATTTCACCGTGGAATTCACCATTATTAATTGTACCAAAAAAATCATCGAACGGTGGCAAAAAATGGAGATTAGTTGTCGACTTCCGCAGGCTAAATGAAATTACAATAAATACTGTTTTTCCATTACCAAAAGTGTCTGAGATCCTCGATCAGTTAGGAAAAGCCAATTATTTCTCTACTCTAGACTTAGCTGATGGATATCATCAAATTTTAATGAATCCCAAGGATAAAGAGAAAACCGCCTTCTCAACTACTTATGGACATTACCATCTCCTACGAATGTCATTTGGCCTTAAAGGGGCGCCTAATACGTTTCAAAGGCTAATGAATTACGTATTAAGTGGATTAAATGGAGTAAAATGATTCGTTTATCTTGACGATGTTGTTGTTTATGGTGTAAATCTCGAGGATCATAATTCTAGGCTCAAAAGTATATTATCGTGCTTTAGAAAATTTAATATGAAATTACAACCACGCAAATGTAACTTTCTTAGAACGAAGGTGAAATATTTAGGACATATAATTACACGTGATGGTACCAAACTTGATCCAATATTAGTCAATACAATTTTAAAACTTCCTATACCAACGAATGTAAAGCAAGCCTCATCATTTCTCCGACTATCGGGTTATTATCTTCAATTTATTCCTGAATATGGCAAGAATGCAGAACCACTCAGTGCTCTAAAACGAAAAAATGTAAAGTACGAATGGAATGCATTTACCGACGAAACTTTTAATAAATTGAAGGAATGTCTCTGTAATCCCCCGATTTTACAATACCCAAATTTTAGGTTAACGTTCTTATTGACCACTGGCGCCAGTATATGAAGCGCTAGGGGCTATTTTATCACAAATGCATGATTCCAAAGATTTACTTATAGCATACTCTAGTAGAGTCTTGAATGTAGCAGAAAAGAATTACGCTACAATAAAAAAAAGAATTACTCGCTTTTTTTGAGTAGTTCGTCGTTTCCGACCATATTTGTACGGACAACAATTTATTATTCAAACTGACCATAAGCCTCTTACCTATTTATATTCTGTTTCCAATCCTTCGTCAATATTGTTAAGGTGGCGATTAGAACTCAAAGAGTACAACTTTTTTATAAAATACAAACCAGGCACAACTAATTATCGCGAATCGAAATTCGGACGAATGAAGATCATGAATCTTATCCAATAAATGTAGTCACTCGATCAAATTCAAAAAAACAAAATCTCCCTTCAACTTCACATAAATCTATACCAAATCGAATTTCACCTATAATAAATCCAACTCTAATCAGTAGCGATCAAAGTAACTTTCAAAATAATTCAAAATTAGTCAATAATCATCAAAAGACTTTAACAAACAGTTCATTGTCGGATATTTCAGATGCACACAACCGCCGAACTACCCATAAACGTCAGATAGTTAAACTTGAGAACTCAGATGATATTGAGCAAATCATTAAAGATTTTCATATTACACCTCTCGGAGCTCACCAAGGAATTTGCAGAACTTTAAACCGATTAAAATACTATTACGAGTTCCCTAACATGATTACAAAAGTAAAGGCAATAATAAAAAATTGTAGTTTTTGTCAAAAGAATAAATATGGTCGAGCAACAAAAATTCCAACGAAAATAACTGACAAGGCAAAGGCACCCTTTGAAAGAATATTTATGGACATAGTTGGTCCCATAAACCCGCCTTCGCATACACAAAACCAATACATTCTTACTGTTCAAGATGACCTAACCAAATTTTCCCAAGCTATTCCAATCCTTGATCATGAAGCTGCAAAGGTTGCAAAGGTTTTCTCAGAACAGTTTGTTTGTCAATATGGCTTACCCGACATTATCGTAACGGACCAAGGCTCAAACTTTATGAGTCAAAATTTTAAAAATATGACGAAATTGTTTAAAGTAAAGCATATTCATTGTTCTGCTTATCATGCGCAATCAAATGGATCTCTCGAAAGATCACATCGTACTTTAGGGGAATACCTCAGAACATTCACAACTAACGATAAATCCAATTGGGACAATTGGTTAGTATATGCAATGTTTGCGTACAATAGTACCTCACATTTATTGTAAATCATATGCTCTCATTATTTTACTATTGTATTTAAATATTATTATTTTAAAGAAAATTATTTGATAAAACTAACATGAATTAGTACTAATATCAAATAACTTAGAACTAATTAAAAAAAAAGAAAATACTACATGAAAACAGAAAATTATATTTTCTTTTTTTGGGATGGAGGTGTGGTGTGGCAATGCATTAATTTTAAGCATTGTACACGAATTGAAATATTTATAGTATATATTGTAATTTTACCGTAATTTGATTATATAAACTGACGAATTGTAATAGTAAGGCTCAGTTGGAATAACAAGTCAGTAAAAGTCAGAATAAATAAAGTGTATATTGTAACGTTCATCATTCAATAAAAATAACATTTATATTAAATCAAATATTTAATAAAAGATTCAAATTAAAATCATTATCATTAACATCAACATTAATACAACAGCACAACACAGGAGAATATTGATTTGGTAGCAGCAAGTGCAGGAGGAAATCTAAATTTAACGGTTCCACGTCGTTCTCAACAATTAAGTCTTCCTCAAACAACAACATGGAGAATTTTAAGAAAAGGTTGGGTTTACGAGTACATCCTTACAAAATTCAACTGGTTCAAGAACTGAAGCCATTAGACCACCATAAACGTCGATTATTTTCTGATTTGGCTCTTGAACAACTTGAAAATGATGAACATTTTTATCGATAATTTTTATTCAGTGATGAAGCTCATTTTTGGTTAAATGGTTATGTAAACAAACAGAATAGCAGAATTTGGAGTGATGAAAATCTACACGAACCTGTCCAGACACCATTACATCCAGATAAAGTCATTGTGTGGTGTGCAATTCATGCTGGTGGTGGACGATTTTTTTTCCTGCTGTTGTTGAGAATAATCTGGCAGATATGTGGTTTCAATAAGCCGGTGCCACCTGCCACACAGCCACGTTAACAATCGATTTATTAAAAACAAACTTTGGTGATGAAACTATCTCAAGATTTGGTTCATTTCTTTCTTTGGGGATATGTTAAGTCACAAGTTTGTTATGATAATCCAACAACAATTGAGCAATTAAAAATCAACATTGAACGTGCTATTGATGAAATACAGCCAAATTTATGTGAAAAAGTGATGATAAATTGGGCTGACAGAATGCGGTGGTCATTTGAATGATGGTTTTTTCCATACATAATGGCATAATGCCACCTTTGAAAAATTTTGGTCTCTCTGAATAATTTATGTGTTTATTTTTCAATTTTTTAATTGTACCATTCCTATTGGTTTCAGCCATTAACAGATGGCATACAACAAATCGCTTTTTTAATGTTGAAATATACTTTGCCAACGTTTTGAACTTACAACCGATCGATAGACCGAACTTATAGTTTGAAAGGTTGTTTTACACAAGAAGAAAGTGTAGATCAAGTAATTGCTAAATGGTGCTTAACGCAGTTGATCAACAAAATAAAAATTGAGTTTTATGTGAAACCTGGCAAGTGCTATCGTCATTTCGAGAATATCCTAATTTTGATCAATTTCTGATACTAATTTCAACAGACAATTTGCTGAACAGCCAGAAGTCCACGGAGCTAAATCAGGCGAATACGGTGGTTGCGGAACGATATGGGTGGAATTTTTGGCGAAAAAATCACGTGAAACCAATGCAGTATGAGAAGGTACATTGGTGATGCATTTACCATTTTCAACAAAATCTTAAATGTTTGACCGACTGTATCTTATGCAACAACAACAACAAAAAATCGAGATCTACAATATTTTTCAACATTCCAAACATAAAAATCATAAAATTAAAACATGACTTCCAAAAAATTTTGATTTCACGAATTTTTCACCATATTCTATGCAGGGTGGCTGACACAGAATTTTTATTTTATGATGAATTTTATTGAATCAAAGTAAAGAATGTTCAAAAATATTTTCGAATTGCATTAGCAGTTTTCGATTTGGCCACCCTTAGCGGCGATTATGGCCTACAAACGACCGACAAAGCTATTGCATGCAGCACGAAAGTGGCTCTGCGGTATTTTGGCATTTTCCCGGCGAAGCGCTTGTTTGAGATGATCGACACCTTGGTATTTTTTTGCCCCAACCTTGCTCTTCAAAATAACCCAAACCGAGAAATCTAGAGGATTTGCATGCGGTGAATTTGGTGGCTGGTCAATCTTGGTTGATTGACGCGCGCTTTATGACTCGGCGCTGGGTCCTGTTGAAATGTCCAGGCTCTGCGGCTGAAATTTTTTGCGCCCAAGGCGTCAACGCTCCCTCCAACACATGATCCCGAGAAATTTGAGCATTTATCTTGAGGCCACGGTTCAAAAAAAACGAGCGGTGAACGGCTTTCGGCCGTTACGACGGCCCAAACCATCACCATCGGCCGCGCTTGGTTTCGAGTAGCAATCCGTTGGTCCAAATTTTCAGTAGAACGGCCAGTCAAGTAAATCCGGTCATTTTGCTTGTTTACATCTTGCTCAATAACGAACGATGACTCATCGGAGAAAACCAAATTCGGCAAATTACCACTATCGTGCAAACGTAACAACTCCTTTGCTTTTTCCACTCTAACTTTGTTTCGAGCATCGCTGAGACCATGCGTTTTATGGAATTTCAAGGCCTTTAGTCCAAGATGATTTTTCAATATGTGTTGCATCCGTTCGAGTGAAATGTTCGCCTGACGAGTCATTTTTCTGCCGCTACGACGCGGATTCCGAGCCAGTTTGACCTTCAACTTCCGAATGATATCCGGCGATGTTGCAGTGCGTTTCGGTCCACCACCATGGCGTTTTGCAATGCTGCCAGTATCGTTATAACGATTTATGGTGCGATACACAAACATTTTATTCACATGCAGATGTTTTAACTGGTTAACAATCTGCGGCTGTGGTTTTCCAGCCAAATATAGAGCAATCACACTATTAACTAACTTTTTTCTGAATATTTCCCACTAAAATGCTTTGGTACGCTTGTAAACAATGGAATGACCAGTCATTAGTGAAAATTTGAGCGCTCTGTCATCACTGGTTTGGCAGCAATGACAGTCTGAAGTTGGTAACACTTTGTGTCAGTCACCCGGTACATACATCAAAAAGAGCGATGATGAATAATTTTTGTCCATATATCCAGATTTCTTCAAATCTTCTTGTGATTTAGGTATGCTTCGGATTTTCTTGCCTTTCGGTCTTAACGAAATTTCCTGTCGCACCTTCAAGAACATCTCCTTTAATAAATTTTAACCAACATTTTGCGCCTCCCCAAATAAACAATTCCACCAATCTCCGTCAGTCTGCTCATTAAGATTATACCGCTAATAGGCCCCAATTTGGCTGAATTACAATTAACTATTAAATTAATTACGCAACAATAAAATTTAATTCACTTTTAAATGACTTTTTATTTTAAAAAATATAAGTTTTTATTTTCATACCAACACTTTTCATTGCTTTTTTTTTCAACCGCCTCGAATATTAATTTCCTCCAATCGAATTTTAAATTAAATTGAAAATTAAAACTTTTAGAGCCATAAAAAACGGCAATCACAGAACCGAAAGAACAGCGACAAAAAACATTATTGTACAAAAACTATTAAAAATCATTGAATAAATGCCAATTTAATTATTTTAATTGATGGGAAATTCATTCCAATTTTCCTGTAATTTTTCCCCCGTCACTTATACACACATACACAAATAATAAAATAAACCAAACAATTGTCGATACTTACAAACAGTTATTGGTAAACAACCATCATCCAATATCTGTTGTTGCGTGGTGTGATGCCACCCTCTACCACCGGCGACTGATTAAACGCGCTCATTCATCGAATCATTCGTCTCGTTATAAAGGAAAATATAAAATTTATTTTCATTGGCTCTCAAAATATGAAAGAAAATAAAATCTAATTAACTTCTTCTTGAACATGGAATTCTATACTTACATTTAATACTTCTTCGTTTTCTTGTTATGTATGGAACAATGTTCAATTTTTCCATTTTCGTAGACGTTGAAATTACACAATCATTAATTGGAAAATAAATAATTATGACTTAATATGGAATTTTCTCTGATCATGCAACATGTGAATCGATATATGTACGTTACAGGGCGAACAAGAAATGTGACTCATCGCGCGCATACACAGTTGGAATTATTTTATATCGATATTTATTTTAAATAACCCTGTGAGGCAGTATGATGTGTTTGATAATAAAATTTATACCTGTGGCGTTTTGCATATATGTACGGTAGAGTGGGTTAAACATTTATTTTCTAATTAATTAACAGCTTCGCGATATACAATGTATGCACTCCACAATCAATTGGTTTTTCATATGGGGACATGCTGTGTGTAGAAAGCTAATTTACACAAACAAATTTTATTAAGATTCGACAACCTAATGTGGTTGATTGTTTGTTTAGTGTGTGTCGGTAGGTTTTATGTGGTGACAAAACTATTGTGATAATGTTTAGAGTAAATATAAGTGGAGGCATCAAATATTGTGTCACTATTTTAATGTATAGACTGTCTGGTGTTTGCTAAGCTGCATATTGAGTAATTTCGTATATTAACGATTTCTGCAACAACTAAACTCATCATAATTAAATTGAATGAGTAAATAATCCATGTGCTTTCCATTTACAATATTCAAAGACGAGAGAGTGTTACAAAAATTATTACGGTTAACGAAAAATACCTAATTATGAGCATATAGAGTTCTCTTTCCAACAGACCCTCTAGAACACATAAATACATATAATTAACAACTTATTTGATTATAAGTCCCAACCCCTTAAAACATTAAAACATTTGATATGCTTATTACTGAAAACACTTTTAGTCAATACATCGGCAAGTTTGATGAACATCTACTTTTCACGAACGTAATGATGTCTTATACTCGTATCAATATGCTTTGTGCGTGCATGGTAAACGTTATTGGAACTTATGTAGGACAATCTCCAACATTGCGATTCTTGTCCTGTTGTTTGTATCATGAGTTTCGGAAAAAGTACGAACCATTTTTCGAACAAAATGGTTTACTAGTACATGGAATCAATTGCGATGAGTCCTTATTTCGGGAAAATTTGATTAGGACCTTCCGGTAATGTGCAGGTCCATTAAAAAAATCCGCTCGATGGATTTTGATAGTAAATGATTTTTCGGCCAAATTCGGTTAAGAGGTTCTTTTGTGAAGAGCAGAGTCTTCCTTTTAGTTTTTTTATGGTTTGAGTATTTTCAAGGAAAATTGCGAGAGAGGGATTTTAACTGCCAAGAAGTGATTGAAATGAGTTCTGATTTCTGGGAATAATAATTGGTGGGGATTGAACCCCGTGTTAAATATTCTTCCCGATAATTTCAGTTTTTTCAAAAATTGGTTTCGATCGCCAAGGAACGATTGTAAGGAGTCCTGATATCTGTGAAATTTGATTAGAAATGCTCCAATATGACTGCCAAATTGCGTGAAGTTGCGGGATGTTGCATCTAATTCCGTGATGTTACAACATGTTGCGGGATGTTTTGTCATATTACGTAGTATTTAGCTATGTGTTTTACGATAATTGAAGCTCTGTCATTGGCCGGTGTTGCACTGTTTAGCCTTGATGATTTATGTTTTTTCAAATATCGATACACTACATTTACACGTCAGTAAATTGTTTTTTCCGTGCTCTGGTCTTCGGGTCGAACTGTTTTTGGTAAAGGAAGATTTTCTTAAACCAGGTCGTCCAGTGGGGTCCAGGGCGCATTTTTAATTATATCTTCGGCTCAAACGATTCTGATAAAAATGCCTTAGAACGAGTCGAGTGTCAGGAAGCAACTGAAATGGAGGGTTGTCTGGGGGGCCCTGGTCCCTTTCTTTAATTTGTTTTCATCACGCACGATTTTGATAAAAATTGCTGGATGAGTGTTTTGAGTACCATAATCCAATTTTGATGGGTCCAGATTTCGGGAAATTTAACTTAGCGGATGGTTCGGTGGGGCCAGGTTCTATTATTTAATTTGTTTTCTTTTTGCACCACTTTGATAAAAATTGGTGAAGCGGATATTTCAAATGTCAAGAATCGATTTCGATTAGTTCTTATTTTGGGAAAATTCGTTTATGGAATCCTTCGGTGGGACCTGTGTACATTCTCTAATTATTTTTTTTTTGCTAATACCAGAAATTGATTGCGATGTATCCTAATTTTGCGAAGGGCTGTCCCCACAAATGGGTCCCATTTTGATAAAAATTGGTACGGAGCGATTTTCAGGGGCCCGGAATCGATTCGGTTGAATCAGGACCCTACTCATGTTGGTTCTTGGGCTTGTGGTCTTCTTTTAACATTTTATTGGGGCAGGGTTTTCGAATGCAAGGAAACGGTTAGAATGATGTTGTGAGGTTGCACAATGTTGCGTTATGTTGCACCATATTCTGGGATATTGCATCATGCTGCGTCATATTGTACCATGTGTTGCATATTGTGTGACGATCCACTATGGTTCGTTCGTCATATTACAGAATGTTGCTTGTTGCGTGATGTTGCACCATATTGCTTGTTGATTTACTATGTTGAGCGATTTTGTACCATATTGCGTTAAGTTGCTTCGTGTTAAGTCCCGTATATTTTTTTAACTCGTTTTCCGGCGTTATGCTCGATCATATTGTGGAACGTTGCACCATGTTGTATTTTTTGCGCTATGAAAATGTTGGTTATGAGTAACAGAATTGCCCTTTTTGCATTTTCTTTCATCTCAAACGATTTAGATGCCGTGTGGTGAGGTCCCTACCAAACGACCCCCTAATTTTCGAATAGACGTCTTACGAAGGGGACCGAGTCCCTTTTTTAAATTTTTTCGACTCGAACGATTTAGAAAAAAATTGCGGTGATAAAGATTTTCTAATTGATAAGAATCGATTGCGATGAGATCCAAATTCGTGAAAAATTGTTTAAGTTCTTATACGAATATGAGATCCGAATTCCTATTTAAAAAACGGCTTGAATTTTGAAAATTTGAAAAAAAATCGTGATTTTCAGAATTTTGTTTACAGTCGCTCTTGTTTAGTGGACGGGACGGAACTTAAATGAGACGAAAACCTTTCTCAAACGAATAGTATATAACTTGGTTGGGTACCATGGACATGTTGCTTAACCAAGTGTAGCGTATTTATTACTTTTTTTACAAAGTAAAAGTAAGTATAGTAATCATCAAAATTTGCGCCCTAGAAATTTCTGTAGATTTACCATTTGCTGTACTACCGAAGTCCGAAAAAGTTGTCGGTGTGGATTCTGTCTCTCTGTGTCCTCTCTACAGTCCACAGATTGACCGATTTATATAAAAATGCTTACTTAATTTTTTCCATAAATTAGGAGGTCTGAGTGAAGTTTGGCAAAAATCGGCCAACCGGTAATGGTAGCTTCCATAGGAGCTTTTTGGTTTTTTGACGGTTTTTGCAAATATTTTAAACCATTATTTTCAAAATTAATTTGAACGTCAGAGGTCCGAATCCAGTATAACCCGCAAATTGCGCAAATTCGGTGTTGAGGATATAGATGGAAAATCAACAACAATTAGCATCGACAGGCTTAAGCTAGCATACGGAATACTCGTGGTAAACCCAGTCGAAAAACGGTTACATTTAATTTAAAACACTACGGTTTTCGATCCAGGAGGGGAGTGATGTAGCGTCTCAAAATAATTTTAACTTCGTGCCACTCTTCGTAGCAAAACTATTTATACACCGCGCCGCTTAAGTACGAGGCATAGCTCGTTTTATTGAATAGAGCTATTTCGCCACCTACATTCGCGAATCTCGATATTTATCGATAATCGATAAATATCGAGAATTAAAATATTTACAAGAGAAAAGAAATGAGAAACGAAAAAACACAGTCGGGTTTGAAAAGTTCAAGAGTCCCGGTCTCACACACACACACACACACACGCGAGTGGAAGTAAAAAAAAAAGTGAAAAGAAAGATCCAGATTTTATAACTAGAAGGGTACCTATAGTATTGTACTGTTTGGCGTAGATGATGCAGATTAACTTTTAATATACGTAGTATCGAAAGCAATGGCAGGGCATATGATAGTGCCATATTCAGAAATAGCAGGTTCAATATTGCGTTAACCAATAATACTTTAAATTTCCCAAATAATGGTGTATTAATCGGAGATGACGCATTCCCCCTACGTACAAATTTTTTAAAACCTTACAATAGAAACCAATTATCGCCTATATAGAGCTCGAAGAATCGTCAAAACTGCCTTTGGGATACTTGCATCACGATTTAGAGTATTTGAAAGACGAATTTTACTATTACCAGAAACAGTAGATTTAATGATAATGGCTAGCTGTTCCTTGCATAATTGGCTTAGAACCATTACTGGAACTGCATATTTACCAGCAGGATCCTTAGATGAAGAAGACCATAACACAGGCCATATAATTCCTGGACCATCGCGAGAAAGTACTGGGAAAGCTGAACAATCAATGTCAGATAGTACATCCGGGGTGGATTCGCATAATTATTCTCAGGAAAATTGAGAGATTCATATGCGGATTATTTCACAGAAGTCGGTTCAGTACCATTGCAATTAAAAATGATTGGCGCAGAATTAATTAACTAAAAATCTAATTTCTTTTAGTGGGGAAACCACCCATCTTCCATGCCAGTATAGGCTGGCATGTATAGCTGCCAGTATAGCTATGCAATGTGCAGATAGTAATAAAATCGGACCTATAACCGTACGTCCTCAAATTGCTCGACACTGGCGTAAAAGTAAGGATGGCAAAGCAAACCGCGAAAGAGTTGGGAGAGTCTTGACCCCAGAACAAATTGTACCACTTTTTTACTTTGCTGAATTTTCCGTAATTCCTGACTGTATACGATTTTAATAGTTTTTATTTTTTGCGAACATCATCCATATCCTATTTTAGCCCTTTCTCGTTCATTTTAGTATTAATAAATTTTTCAAATTTTCATCTCGGGAATTTCGGTCGTGATATAAAATGAAATCGTTGTTCCACAAAACTTCAAAGGATTGATAAATTTCCAAAAAAATTTATAATTTCTGCACAACTCCACTTCATTCTTGTAGATGTTAAAAATGTTAACCTCACTTTTTTATAAAGTACTTTTCACACTACTAAATTGAATAATGAAGCTCATCTCAGACGGCTCAACTTGAATTAAAACCTGAAAGGTTCTCACCTTTACTTGATACTTGACTAATGAGAACGAGGCTTTACTCACGCTTTAATACAATAATTGAGGTTATTTGTGGAAATATCCGGCTGAAAAGACCATGCATAATCCATTGGGCTCAGTTGCAATTTTGTGTTAGGTAATTGACGCTAGCAAAATCCAGTTTCTGAAACTTGAATCTTTATTATTTTTAAAAAACGTTTTGAGTATATTTTTTATATGATAAAGTTTTACTACAATAAAAGGCCTTTTCGGAGTTAAAAGCGCCATCTAAATAGTCGTTTAATACATAATGAAAGTTTTCCATTATTAACTATACCGGGTGATTTTTATAATCTGAAACTTTCAAATATCTCGGAATATAAACACTCTACGAAAAAAATATTCATTGTCAAAATTTAATCATTCCGGATTACATACATTAGTGCTAAAATTAATACCCCTCCTCCCCCTACGTGTAGGTGGGGCGGGAGTAACTTTGAAATTAAAATAGAGGGGTTCCTATTTTAATTTTTTATTGCAGATTCGGATTCTACGGCTTAAAGTACGTAGAATTACTTTAAACATTTTTTTCGATTCAAGATGGCGCTGTAATAACGATATTAATTTTTTTACGATTTTAAAATTTTTAATTACTGAAAAATGATTTGTCAAGGAACTACTATTATCGTAACCCAGAAACAACGACGTGAACATAGTAGTTTTCTGTTCCCTTCGGGGTGTTTGATTAACGTGAGTCCTCCCGCCGCTCACGTAGCATGGTGCTTGATTTACGTGGGTCCCCTCGTTTCATCATCTTTTAATTAAATTAAGTGCTCAAAATAATGGCCTTCGTATTGCAGAATCGTATGCATAGGTTCTCAGTAATAAATAAAAAAAATTATTATCGTTATTACAGCGCCATCTATCAGGAATCGAAAAAAATATTTTAAAGAAATCCTACGTACTTTAAGCCGTAGAATCCGGATCTGTAATAAAAAATAGGGGTTCCTATTTTAATTTCGAAGTTACCTCAGCCCCACCTACAAGTAAGGACGGAGGGGTATTAATTTTAGAACTAATGATGTCCCCTCGGAATGATTAAATTTTGACAATGAATATTTTTTTCGTAGAGTGTTTATATTCCGAGATATTTGAAAGTTTCAGCTTAAAAAAATCACCCAGTATACTTATTTGGAAAATTTTCTTTATTTATGTTTATTGTGTTCTACAGTATCGATATTTAGTTATAACTGAAAATCTTTTAGCGTGTTTCAAATACGTTTTTGTAGATACTCCAACCAAGCCCACCACAAACGTCTACGTACATGAATTTTCCATTTCCTATTATCTATGTGTGGACTAATCCACCTGTTAAATTTCCCAATCAAAAAAATCTAATCTATTGCAAAGATCTTCTATAAGCAACAATTTCATAATTTAATTTATAAATTTCCTGGCATCACTCTTTCGAAAGAAAAAATCCCGTCCCCTTTCATCTATATAGATTTCACCAATTTCACCACACTATGGTGTGCGATGATAATGTAGCTTACGTATAAATGAAAATCATGGAAATTATTTATACTTTTTCATCACCATGAATAAAATAATTAACCAGAACGAGAGATTTTTATGAGCGAACAGAAAGAGAGAGAGAGCAAAATACGTATGTACCTTCCTTCCTACCTAATTGCTAAAGTATGATTATGTATAGTTGAAATGATGGGTGGGTGATCTCCTAGTAACCCAGTAATGAATACAACAACAAATTTAAATTAAATAAGTAATTGGAATATACAGCAGATTGTATATACTAAAATACAGCACCAAGGTAGATGTACTACACGTAACTACGGAGACGGGAAAATATAATGTTGCATAATTACTGAAAAATACGGCCCAGTCTGTGTAATTAGGTTGTAAATTTGTTGACCATTTACACAACGATGGTCGATTAAAACTTCGAATTAACATAATTAATGGTAAAATAAATGACCAACGCAATGTAATCCGGTTGTGATTATTAGCCAATGTTTTGTTAGGCATGGACCATTTAATCTCGTTTATTATCAAAAATAAAATGCAACCAGAAATACCAAAAACAAAATAATTTTATAAAGGGGGATATCTATGGTTGGTAATTAACGGAATTTTAATTACATGTCGGATATGGGAAATTTGTAAAATGTTTAGTAATAAAAGGTCTGATTAAACGACCAGACTAAGTAAAGTAAGTAAAATTTGCATGGCACAAGCAAAATATAATTGAAGCAGGTCAGAACATTTGCCTGATAATAGGCTATACCCCTAGCCTTAGAAAAAATTAGTAGAACCCATAATAAAGGTTAATTTTAGGCTAATTAAATGCCCTATTACATTTTTTTATTCTACTCATTCTAGAAAAGGCATAAGGCTTTATCACTTAAAAGCTAGCAGAACCCAAATCGAAATTAGAACGCAAAACAAGATCAATTGACATACAAATAATTGTATGCCCATTATGGGCTAATCAAATGCCCCATTAAAAAATTTTGGGCTCCACTCGTTCTTGACCAAACTTCAGGTCATCTAATCTAAAGCTAGCAGAATCCAAATCGAAGATCGGACCAAAAATGAAATTAGAACGAAAAACTTGATCTACTGACAAACAAATAATTTTAGGCTCGAGTGGAGCCCACAATGAGCCTAAAATTATTTGATTCGATTTTCAACTTGGATTCTGCTAGCTTTAGAATAAATGACCTTAAGATTGGTCAAGAACGAGTTTAGCCTAAAAAATTTTAATGGGCTATTTAAATAGGCCATAATGAATGATAGTACGCGTGCACTTTTCCGCTCGATGGTTTTTTACGACTAACTAAACTTTTGCTTTTATTTCGGCTCATGTCACTTTCACAACAAAAAGGCACTAGTAAAGCTACGCAAGAAAAGTACTAATAAATATAAACAAAAAAAGTACTAATTACTTATCGACCGCGCGCGATTGATTTCAGGGTTTTACGCACAAATTGGAGTCCATTGCATGGCGATGACAATCAGAGAGGTATTCGTGTGGAACATCTGTGATTCTTTGTGTTGATTAGAATTGAGTTTATTTTCTAGATGCAGATCCCGAACATCCCACTGGTCATGATTCAATTGATTCATTAACTGGTAATATGCAAACCTTGGATATTGGACGTTTCAGGGTCGTTCCATTTGAGATTTTCAACTGGATCACACGTACTTTACTATCCTTACCAGGATACAATTTAGTAACTCGTCCTGTCATCCACTTCCCTGGTGGTAAATTTGATTCACAAACCATGGCGACATCATTTTCATCAAGATTCTGTTGCGGGTGCTGCCACTTTGACCGTGTTTGTAAAGGTGTGAGATACTCTCGTTGCCACCTATGCCAAAAGTTTAGCGTGACTTTGCAAACCATGTCCCATCGATCATTTGGTGACAAATCCTTCTCATCAACCATATCAGGTACTTGTTATGCTGGACGATGTAAAATAAAATGCGAAGGTGTAAGTACCAATTCTTTCGGTGATAATGATGAACACAGAGGACGACTAATGTGGTGAATTCTTCGACTGTGAGAATTTGCTCTCCAATGGTACGATGGAGATGAACTTTGGCTTGTCGGACAGCTGATTCCCATAGTCCGCCCATATGAGGAGCACCAGGTGGGTTGAATTTGAACTGGATTCTCTCGCCCATCAAGTTATTGGTGATTGAGGTTAGATTAATTTCAAAGAAATTTTGCATTTCTTTCAAAAAATTGGCAACACCAACGAAATTGGTACCGTTGTCACAGAAAATGGTGTGACACAGAAGATGGTGCGGTTAGTTGCAGGCATAGTTCCAAGTGCATGGCTCGAGTTGTCATACAGGCAAAAACACACAAATATGATTTGGTCTGTGGACTGGATCCTCTTTTGCGGATGGTGTGAACTCTGAATGGACCTGCGAAATCTATACCAACACAGGCAAACGGAGCAGATATATTCACACGTTCCATTGGCAAGTCTTCCGTGATTTGTCTCTCCAAACGTGGACGTTGTTTTATGCATCCAATGCACCTTTGGAATGTTTGGCGCATCAAATTCCGCGCTCCTATGATGCAATACCTTTCTTGAATCATGGCCATTAACAGTGCAGGTCCAGGATGACAATGATCATTGTGGATTTGGTATACGATATGATACGTCATACTATATGATGGGGTGCTTCGTGTTGTATGGTGCCAAACTATTCTTAATTCGACCACCCACGCTCATGACCAAGTCATCATCTAAGAAGGGTGCATATTGAAGTAGATGGCTTTTGTTGAATACCGGCTTGTGATATACACAATCTTGCTTTTGTCTGATTAATTTTATCAACACTTAGCACAACTGACGCGTGTTTTGTTTTCCCTGCCCTATGTTCTACTGTCTCTTTTTTGCCATGGGTTACTGTGTTGCTGGCAACCTTCGATGATTTCTCTTCAATGCGTTCGGATACATCAAGGCTTGCCTGTGGCCAATAGCGCTTTGGTTGGGTTAAGAAGCTTGGTCCAGTCCACCATAACAGATGGTTCCTTAATTCGTTTAACGATATACCCCGACTCGCGCAATCCGCTGGATTGAATTGCGAAGGAATGTGACGCCAACAACTTCTTTTGAAAAGGCTTCCAACTCTATTGGCGACAAACGTAGCCCATCTTCTTGGTTGGCTGGGCCAGTCCAAAACTATTTTGGAGTCAGTCCAAAGGATGATGCGTGTTAGTTTCAGCTTGCTTTCGTTGATCACCGACTGTACATGACTTGCAAGAAGTTCAGCACCCTAAAGTTGTAGCCTTGGTAGGCTCACAGATTTCAGCGCTGCGACCTTTGTTTTGGAACTGATTAAGCGACATGTAAAGTGATTGGTTCGGTTTACACGCAGAAACACCACGGCTGAGTAGGCCACCTCACTCGCATCACTGAAGCCATGTATATCGAATTCCTCATCTCCATCAAATGTGCTTCCCAACCATCTGCTCAACTGAATGGAGTTTGAATTTTCGATTTTTCGTCGTAACTTGAGCCACTCGTTGAGTAAGATTGTCATCCCAATCTACATTACTGCACCACAAACTTTGTAAAATGATTTTCGATCTAATTAGCAGCGGAGACAGCCAGCCAAACGGGTCGAATACTTGACTTGCTTCAGAGAGGATCGATCGTTTGGTGTGAAATTTTCTGAATGGAAGGTGCGTCGTGAAACGAAACTCGTCTTGAATTGGATCCCACTGGATTCCAACCCAGCGGAGAAACGTACTGTGGTTGGCTTATCGTTGGTCTGTGACTCCCCCTTGGCTTCCAGCCATTCTAATCTTTTTTCAGGAATTTGAAAACTTCTTCTAATTGTGGAATATCTTCCACCCACCCAGGTTTCTCGTCGCAAAACTTTCGGGCTTGAGCCGATGAATATTACGCAAAATTTATTTTGCCATATCGTGCAAGTTCCCTATCACTTGTGAATTGATGTTTGGCGAGTAACATTGCTTTGTTGCATCTCTTTTGTATTATTACACCCCAAGCTGTATGGTAATTGTCACCTGTTGTTGTTAGGTGACTGATGAGTTGAGCTGCTCTTC
Organism: Nephrotoma guestfalica; assembly: GCA_963691935.1. Lineage (NCBI taxonomy): Eukaryota > Metazoa > Arthropoda > Insecta > Diptera > Tipulidae > Nephrotoma > Nephrotoma guestfalica. Next base: position 57,362,487 of record OY829915.1, read on the forward strand.
CACGTTGTCGAATATGTTGTTGTTTTGATGAATCATCTCAGTAAAAAGGTCGCCAAATAATATTTTGCGAAATAGTCAGACGTTTGCTCGCCTTCTTCTACTTTTAAGATCGCAATATGTTGGTTCGGTTTTTCCAGCATACCTTTTTCTAATTGTTTTATTTTTTGATTGACATATTCAAAGCTGGCGCATGAAGATGACTTCAATTCAAAGCATCAATTTTAGCTTTCTCAACCTCAATTAACGTTTTTCCATAACTTCCAATAAAATCAAGTTGATATAAAGAAAAAACAAGTTATCAGAGAGGTCAAACAATCAGCTGGCCATATACAAATGAACACCTAAAAACATAATTTAAACGAAATTCAAAAAAAATAACGGGTTTACTCTCAGAGATGAAGGAATCGCATTGTTTTTGTTATTAATTTCTCTTCTCAACAACGCATAAAAGAGAATAATTCAAGAGAAAAGGAAAATAATAAATTGGAAAAATGAAAAAAATTATGTTGGCCCTAGAAGTTCGAAAAGCATAGATGCTTCTGGAACTAAACCTAAAGGAAACTTTAAATTGAAATGTATCCGTTGCAGAATTCCAGGGGATCCAAGTGTTTTGACTGTCATTAAACTCTATTTTATATAGTCCCGTTTTCTTCAAGTTTTCTGGACGTGCTTCTAAAATTGTATTTGCATTGCTGGTACATTTTCGGCGAGTAATTTTGTTCTATTTTGTTCTATTGAGCTTGAAACAAGGGTTGAACCAATATTCCTAGAGTAACAGGCAGTACAGCTCAATACGTCATAAATTTTGTGTCTACAGTTTCGTTTTATAACTGTAGATGGCATTATTGTAGACTTTACTGTTGTTTACGAATCATTTATTTGGTTAGACTGCCATCTACAGCGAAAGATTGGAACCGTCGATATAAATTGACGTCATATATCAATTTTTTGAAAGCAATGATGCCATTAGTATATAGGCGCTCTGGTTGGGCTCAACACCAATGTATAACAAAATATACCAAATATAGTTACAAAAATCAAACTTTCTAGTTTACTCGTATATCATTTTCCCAACCAGATGATTCCCAGGAAAATTAATTATTAATGCTATGTCATATTTCAAAATTAAACTTTCGTATAATAAACCACACATGATGCTACTTTGTAAAATTTTCAATGAATAAATTCTAGAAAAATCTCCGTTAATTTTCCACTATCATATATTTTAAAATCTATCTGCCAATTTTTCACAAAAAATAAAAAATATTTCATGTCTAATTACAAAAAAAAAAAATTAACCGGAAAAGTAAATCGCATTGGGAAATTCGGTTCACTGTTGTGTACTATATATCATTTTCCTTCCAGTAAAATGTTCGGAAAAATAAAAAAAATAATTTCCCAACCTTCCGGATAACTTATAAAGAGTTATAACTAAAAATATTTATATAGGAAAATGGGAAGCACTGGTTTGTGGCATGGGAATAAGTCGAGGAGAGCTTATTTCTCTACTTTATACATAATTAATTATAAAAAAAAAAATTCAAAAAACAATTTGATTGAAAAATACAATTTTCGCTGTTGATGAAAAATAAATTTCCATTTGTGAATTTATTAGGCGGATGTTTAATGAATATTTTTATTTTGTTTAATTTATTTATTAATTACGATGACAGTAATTGATATTAATGAATAACACCGTTGAATGTCACGATTTGGGGTGGGTGGAAAATCGTAGGAGTAGCTTTATGTAGCTTATATATATAGCAAATATTGGGAAATGTATTTGCCATTTATACCAATAAATATAGATAAAACCATGATATACCTTAGCCCCCGCTCGGCCATAAAACAAATGATTGCAATGATATACGACAGATATATCGGGAAAATGAATTATTACCCGACCATTTAAAATATGTGTTATTATTGGTATAAATGTTGTGCTTTTATAGTTAAACATACATATATTTCTCTAGATACGAGTAGTTATATGGATCCGTATCCGTTCATTGCTGGATATGATTGATTATGATTGCTGTATATTATCTTTTATATGCTTACATCTACGATAACAACATTAGAAATTGTTTTATACAAAATAAATGAGTATCTTGTGTATCATTTCGGATTTGAAATAACAAAAATATCGAATTTGGTATTGTACAAAAAAAAATCGAAATAAGGCCATTATCCCGCATATATCGTTTCGTGGATTTATTTGGAACGGGCCTCTCCGCACTCTATATATTGATTATTGCTTTTATTATAAATTATATCGTTGCCATGGGAATTGGCAGGTACAAAAAATGTGTTTACATGGAAAACAGATCATTCTAATGAATCTAATAAAAAATCCAATCCAAAGTAAATTTTATTTACATGTGTAACTCAAATAACCTATAGAACCCTCGGTTTACACACCGCCAAAAATAACGACTCGTATCATCACAATACCGCATGTAATTGAATCCATTCGCAGCAATTTGTCGCAATTTATGTTGATTTAACACAAACACAATCATTAGAATCCGTATATACAAATATATATATATATATATATATATATATATATATATATATATATATATATATATATATATATATATATATATGGAGCACACATACACACACACACAGACAGTTTCAAATTTCATGTTGACAATTCAGGAAACATAAAAATGATTTTTGCGTTTTTAAAGAACCCACAACGCAAACGAATGATACCGAATACAAAACAAATCAAATCAAATTGACAAACTGATGTATGCCCCCCGGTTAAATAGAGTACTCATATTGTGTTCATATAAATATCCCCCTCGGTTACAAAATTTATTTATTATTATTTTTTTTTGTTTCGTTTCGGTTGCTTCGAAAGCCCATGTAAATACAATATACTGGTGCTGAGCAAAAAATCGGCACAGGCATGGTGGATACAATTTATAATTCTCCATATTTTATTTATTATGTATCTACATGACTTTGACAAATAATTTTAGTTTCACACAAAAAAATATTTCGCAAATATGAAAAAGTTGTACATTTGGTTGGAAAATATGATGATGATAAGTTTTGTTTGGTAGATGCTCGACGAAATTAAAATTTGTCGTGTACAAATATATAGGAGGGGGTTTTGACCTATTTATTTAAACCTGAAAAGAAATTAATTCATGTTGATTATATTGTTGACAACGGATGCCTAAGATGAACCAAACTATAATCTGCTTTTTTCTATATTTCTAAGGCGTTTTATTGGCCCTGACTCTAATGTGCAAGACTAACTTCCGAAGCATTCAAAGAAGTGTAAAATAGCTCTGACAATTCAAATTGACAACCTAAATTTTATTATGCTTGGCGTTATACGGAGACAGATGCAAAACAAATGGAGTACGGTTTGTTACATCTCTTGATCTTCGCGGATACTACTAGGTCTGCTCGCATGTTTACCAATTATTCAGTGTCTTAGTTATTACACGGAACAAGCGAAATTTTAACATTTACCTCTCTTGTCGAGAGGCACATCTGCTTTTAAATTAATCGTCATGTAAAAATGACACTCACATCAAGTGGATATTGAACTGATCTACAATCTCGGTAATAAATGCGAAACAATCCTAGCATTTGAACAATAATCGAAGAGGCGGAAACTGGGGAGATATTATACAATATTTACTATAAGTTAAGATTTTCGGTGTAGGTCATCGGTATCATTAAGGTCTTAGTGAGACCGATGACCAACACCGAAAATCTCAACTTCCATTAAATATTATGGTTGTTCGTAAAGCGGTTGAGTATAGGCCATTCTCGGTATGAGGGCTCCATCATAAACTCCTGAAACTTCTTACTTATAAAGGCTAGAACCAGATATGTCCGAAAATCTTAGTGAGACCGATGACCACCACCGAAAATCTCAACTTACACTAAATATTATGGTTGTTCGCAAAGCAGCTGAATATAGGCCATTCGCGGTATGAGGGCCCCATCATAAGCTCCTGAAACTCTTAACTCGTAAGGGTTAGAACCTGATATGTCCGAAAATCTTAGTGAGACCGATGACCAACACCGAAAATCACAACTTCCACTAAATATTATGGTTGTTCGTAAAGCGGCTTAATATGAGCCATTCTCGTTATGTGGGCCCCATTACAACCTCCTGAAAATTCTTACTCGTAAAGGCTAGAACCAGATATGTCCGAAAATCTTAGTGAGACTAATGACCACCACCGAAAATCCTTACTTTCATTAACACTATTATGGTTGTTCGTAAAGCGGCTGAATATGGGCCATTCCCGTTCTCCTGAAGCTTCTTACTCGTAAAGACTTGAACCAGATCTGTCCGAAAATCTTGGCGAGTCCGATGATCAACACCGAAAATCTCAAATTTCACTAACTATTATGGTTGTTCGACAAGCGACTTAATATAGGCCATTCTCGGTATGAGGGCTCCATCACAACCTCCTGAAACTTCTTACTCGTAAACGCTACAACCAGATCTGTCCGAAAATTTTAGTGAGACCGATGACCAACACCGAAAATCTCAAATTTCACTAACTATTATGGTTGTTCGACAAGCGACTTAATATAGGCCATTCTCGGTATGAGGGCTCCATCACAACCTCCTGAAACTTCTTACTCGTAAACGCTACAACCAGATCTGTCCGAAAATTTTAGTGAGATCGACGACCACCACCGAAAATCCTTACTTCCATTAACACTGTTATGGTTGTTCGTAAAGCGGCTGAATATCGGCCATTTCCGTTCTCCTGAAACATCTTACTCGTAAAGACTTGAACCAGATCTGTCCGAAAATCTTAGTGAATCCGATGATCAACACCGAAAATCTCAAATTTCACTAACTATTAGGGTTGTTAGTAAAGCGACTGAATATGGGCCGTTCTCGATATGTGGGCGCCATTACAACCTCCTGAAAATTCTTACTCGTAAAGGCTAGAACTAGATCTATTCGAAAATCTTAATGAGTCCGATGACCAACCCCAAAAATCTCAACGTCCACTAAATATTATAGTTGTGCGTAAAGCGGCTGAATATAGGCCATTCTCATTCTCAGGTAAACATCGCATTGCTCCAATCACGGTCCAAATTTTCGTTTGCCCAAGTCAGCCTTTTTTCGGTGTGCTTCGAATTCTTCAAGCCTTCGACGAATTGTATTTATTGACACCCCGACACCTTTCTGACTTAATTATTGTTTTGCTTGCCATAAGTTTATTGTCAGATTTTTCTCGAACAACTTCAAAATGACCTAATCGTCCTTCTCTGAAGAGTCTCTATCCAAACTTCTTCCCAGTAAATCATCCACATTTTCACAGTCACTATACCGCTTTCACTATAGTCCATTTCTTCACAAACGACACAGATGTTTTCGTGTATTTAGCTACCTACTTCACACTCATTTTGGGTACTTTATCACTGCCAGCACTTTGGGCCAACTTCACAAACGTGATTTTGGTCACAACGCTGTCTAATAAAATGGATTTGGGATTTACGACGAATTTAGCAATTTTCGGAACTAAACGTTTGAATGAAATGCACGTACGGATGTGAAATACGTAACAAAAATAATAACAATATTTTCGTATATGCATAACCTTATGTAGCTGTAAGTTGTCCTTCAAAAAGTAACCTAACGCAAAATAGCAAACATTTAGGGGAAACAAGGAAAATTTCAGATATATATCGTATAAAGGAAAAAATGTATATTCTTCGATCAGATTAATTCAAAGTCAATTTTCTAATTTCTTGTTCTAATAAGAATTTCATCAATGACCTTGGTATGAAATTTGTAAACAAAATTAAAAATAGAGGCCAAATAAATAAAAAGCAATAAAAATGTTTGCTGAAAGTGCCAACTTGTCGACCGTAACGGTCGAGCCATATAAATAACAGGCATTATTTGGAACGGTTGTTGCACAAAGCTACGATTGTTGCCTAATGCATCCAAAATTTGTAATTTTTAACGAATTTCCCACCAAGATCCTTGCAGAAATTCTTATTAGCACAAGAAATTTAGTTTTTAAAGCTCATATACCGATTGTACCATTTGCCTTTCTTTCTGTACCACACCAAACTTCCTTTCTCTGCAAGAAGAATTATTCGCTCCTGTGTAGAATAATTTACCCGATAAAAGTACCACAAGCAATAGGTTTGGATCTTTACCTCCCACAACCAAAACTTTACCTCCAAAATTTAAGAATGTTATCGTGTCTAAATTTGACACTGAAAGGCGATATACTCTTCTATATTAACTCGATTTTCAGACAGCACAATATAACACGCGATCGAAAGCTAGTTAGATGTAAAAAATATAGGGTTTTCCAATAAGAGTGATATGATCCAAACTTTTCTCGCAATAATTCAATTGTTGCACTTGCTGTGTGGCACGTAGCCCCGTCTTGTTGGAACCAAATGTTGTCAAGACCAACTTCTTCCAATTTCCGCCATAAAAAGTTGGTTATCATCGATCTATACCGATCTCCATTGACAGTAACGGTGTTACCAGCTTCATTTCGAAAAAAATACGGACCGATGATTCCACCAGACCAAAAATCACACCAAACTGTCAATTTAGGTGAATGTAATGGTTTTTCATGAATAATTTGTGGATTTTCTTCGCACCAGAACCGACAGTTTTGATTATTTACCGCACCACTCAGATGAAAGTGAGCCTCATCGGAGAAGATGATTTTCTTAAAAAAATCGTTATCGTTTTCAAGTTGTTCCAAGAATAATTTGTAAACGTTGTTCTTGCGTATATCTCACCATGATGAAATTGTAAACATTACTGAATGCAATGAAATAAAAAATGACAGATCATGACATATTACAAATGGCCGAAACGTCATTTAAAAATCATATCATTCCTATTGGAAAACCCTATATAATTCATTCTGATGGTAGTATAGTGGTCTGATGTTACAAACTGTATGGCCCAACTCTAATTTTATACAACAATTTGTTTGCAGGAAACACTTGAACAATAGCCTCACTACCGCTCTAAAAAACTAAAATCCTTGTTCCCTTAATATCAAAATGTAAGGAGCCTATACATACAAACTGACTACAAGCCGATTGGAACCAACTTGGGCAGTATCTACAATAGCCATGAACATTTCGATCCTGACTTTATAGTAAACTTCAAAAATGATCTCACTGCTGTTTCTGAAGTAAACAATTTTATGAAAGCATTGTTACCAAAGCATTCTTAATCACACACAAGGTAATATTGTTCAAAGTTAGAGCTCTGGCTCTCTGTTTTCGCTTCAGTCTTCAACATCGCAAATACCATCTCAAGTTTCAACATCTGAGCATCAACATCTGAGCTGTTCTGCCTATGATGATAAATCTGAACATCTTTAGAGAAATTTAATTCACTACCAATGCACATCTGCTTCAGATTGATCTCAATAATTTTGACATATGGTGGAAGAAAAACTTGCGAAAACGTGAGATTTAGATATCCCGTATATAACAGTACTCAAAAATTCAAACAGGATTACGAGGCCATAGTAAATAGGACTACTCGTAATCCTGTTATCGGTTTTGAAAAACGATCATCTAAAAAGCTTTCAAATCCCTACGTTATAAGAGCGGTTTACATGAGCATCGTTAGACCCTTGATAGAATATGTCAGTGTGGTGTGATCACCTTACCAAATGATCCATAAAACAAGAATAAACTCTGTGCAATGGCTGTTCGTTACAATTAAAAATAACTTCCAGCTCTGATACCTTTAAGTGGTTTGTTAAACATCCTCAGCGGTGATACCGTCCATTCCTGCTCACGTATATGGCATACAACTATTTATGTATAGCCCACGCAATTTTGTTCCTATTTAATGGGCTTCCATTAGTAACTCCACCGATTCCACGCTAGAATTAACCGAGAGTCGCACTAAAAATATCCATCCCATCGTTGAAGATAGCTCGAAGTAGCATGAATGATAGAAAGTGCCTTACGTAGCCTAGAGCCCTCCGAAAACTACTGTATTTTCGCACCAAGTATTGGTTCAGGAGCTGCTTAGCTGGTATTTGTACATTTTGAGGAGTTGCTGATAGTATTTAGTTCCAATATGTAGTAGATTCGGTTTTTTTTCTTCAGAAAACCATTTCGTATTTTCGATTCGTTGTTTGTTTTTCTACAAAGCATTTGGCTTGTTTGACGGGTGCTTTGAAATTTCTTCCGGTATTGGAATGTTTCTATACACCAAACTATTTCCAGGCTAGTGCAATGTCTAAGAATTTTGGTCTATTACTGGCTTTAACCAAAGATTTTAATAGCCCGCCTCAATGCTAGCCGCAGTTACGCCAGTGTCACTGTAAATAACTTTGAAAAATATATTCCGCTTATTTTCAAAGAGTTTAAGAACGAATCTTACCAGCATTATTTTAGTGTAAAGTTATACAAACTAAGTCCCCACTGTTCCAGAGTACTTGAATTAATCAATGTCAACGTCTTATGCAAATATTTTTATATAGGAGGGCAGCCGGCCTCGCTCGTAAAAATGGCTGACTGATTAGAAGAAAATTAGCATTAATATTACCTCATTAGCTCGAACGCACTATCCTAGTCATTTCCAAGTCGGGTGAGTATGTTTAAAGTTTTCCACTACTCTTCGACTGACCTTCATGTAGAGGAACCACTGATCCGCTAACGACTTTATCTATCCTATATAAATCTTCAGCGTGACCTCTCGAAACTCGATGTCACCGATTCTCTTAATAATACAGAAGCAGCTGACTTCAGGTCAGCCTTTGGTTCTTTCAGTTTTGCATTCTTCACAATTGAAAGTTGTGGCTATTGGCCGACACAGCCCGCCAACACCACAAGGTTTCGTTGTCTTTATGTATTCCGCCACAACGTAACATATTCCGCGTTTTCCTCATGACTCTCTGGTAAGTTGCGGTTAAAACCTTTTCCATCTTACTTCTATTTGAAGGCGTTATAATGCAGTCTTGCTGAGCTCTAACTACCATTACCCCCAACTTAATAACCTGCCACGGACCTTTAGAACTCTGCCATGACCCCTCCGACATTTCCCCGGTTATTACCCCTCGCCATTACCTGCCGGACCTTTATTCCATGGCCCTTACCCTATAAAAAATCAATGGAAAATTCCAGAAGATTTTTATAAAAATATTCCAGAATTCTAGAAAACTCAATAATCAATATTAACAATGTCATCATGACTAGTTAAAAAAAAGCCCGCGACCCTTTACCTGCGATAAAGCAAATTAGGACAAAAATAGGCAATTTACTAACATAATCGAGTAATGGTTGCTACAGCATAGATACATTTCTATGATCCTTAGTGAATGTAATCTACAATCTGGGATGCTGTTTTCACTGACAAACAGCCCCAAAGAACAAACAACAATTGTGTAAGTGAATAAAAAATCAGAGGAGCTTGAATTACGACATAAGACGTGATGGAAATAAAATGTATGCGACATTCAGTGAAGCTCGTCCGAGATTAGTCTCACACCCTATGCTCTTACCAGCCTCGTAAAGTAATATCTAACGATAGTATCATAGAATCGCACGGCATAGTTCACCGCAAGAATGTTACGACACCTTAAGGGGTCACAAGATTATTTCCTTTCCTTTGTTCTTTTTGAATTTTTAATTCCATGGTAATAGAATGAATGATGGCAATACCATCTGTTCTTGGGTATTATTACTAAAATCGTTTGTTGCTATGGAAATTGACCTTAATATTTTGTTTTGGTTTTTTGTTCACATCCAGTGTTCATGTAAACATTGTGCGTGTGTGTGATCGACAGAGATGTAGAAAAATATTTTTGTTGTGTTTTCTCATTTTGTTGGGTGCAATTAATGCGCGATGTGAAAGGGTGGGCGAGTGACGCGCACGAAAACAAAACAAAAAAAAACACCAACGAATAAAATATGCTTCTAGATGATTTTGGTGCAAGAAGTTTTTTTAGTCTAGTTTGGAATTTGGTAAAACGAGTCTAGGTTTGGATTTCAAAAATTAAAGTCTAGTTTTGGAATTTAATAAGATAGAGTCTGGTTTTGATACGTGATTGATCGGTGTGGTTTTTGTGATAAAAGAGAATTCTCCATCATACAATACACCCAATATAAAAGACTTTTGGTGGTGTTATTTTATTTTTGAGAAGGCGCCGCTAAAGGCCGGTGAAAGGCCTCACAACGTACCACGTGGCCAACCACGTGGTCATTCGCATTTTTGGTTTGAGGACACCCAACGAACATTCTACGATTTACGGCGGGAAGACGCCCAACGATATTTACGGTTACAAGTGGCCAACAACGTGGCCAGCAGCATTTTTTACGGCGGGAAGATGCCCAACATTTTCGCCGGCCAAATTTTTTACGGCGGAAATGCGCCCAACGGTATTTATGGTTCGCGATGGAGATACGCCCAACGTTTACGGTTGCGGGTGGCCAACAACGTGGCCATTCTCATTTTTTGGTTTATGGCGGGAAGACGCCCAACATTATTTACGGGTTACCGCGGAAAGGCACCTAACATTATTTATGGGTAACGGCGGAAAGACGCCTAACATTATTTACGGTTTACGGCAGGAAGACGTCCAACGGATATTTACGGGTTACGGCTGAAAGATGCCCAAAGATATTTTACGGTTTAAAAGTGGTCCAACTCGTGGCCATTTGTAATTTTTATTAACGGTGAGGAGACGTGAGTTCAACCCTTTTCGAAGGCCTTCACCTTTGTTTTTAATTGAAAAAATTATTGAAATAAAGATAGCACGGCGTTTTTTGGCATTCGGTTTTATTTTATTTCTCCCTCATCGGCCTCACTTATTTTTCCGTTATTTTCCTGGTTATGTTAGCCATTTTTTTTTATTACGATAAAATGAATTGCTAAATTTTTCGGATTTGTATGATGGGAGTGAGGTCTTATTACGTGTCGGTTCCATAGTTGCAGGCTAGGCCTGTCACACCCCTTCATCCCCTTGGCAGGACATCCACAGTGTCGGAGTGGCGAGTCCAGCATATGTGTCGTCCATTCGGAGACGACAGTAAAACCTACAAGGTCTCCCCGTGGCACTTCGACAGTCTCCAGCTTTCGATTACCTAAAGCTCTCCCCGGATGAAGAGAGGCTTTGTCTGTTGGGGAGTCGTCCCTACCCTCTAATGCTGCTTCGTTGTGGCTGGGCATCGGCCTCTAGGGGTCGATGAGTCATTCAGGGGGTCTAGTCTGGGTGGACACACCAGGTTATTATGATATTTATCCCATTGTTCCTCAAAGTTCGGCCGATTTAATTCTGGTGTAAATTCAATTTAGTTTCAGTGTTTAATTTCATGTTTTTTGTGTTCTGTTCCACGGTGTAGGCAAGAATGTGCAAGCCTCAATTTCCCCACGACCCAAAAACCCTGAGATCTAGTCGGCAAAATCACCGTGAAAGAGGCCTCTGCACATTTAGATAAATCTACGGAGTGGTTGTTGAACCACCCCGTAACAAGAATAAAAAGAACATCAATTTTGCAATTTTTTTTTACAAAATGAATGAAAATTTAGTTTTTCGTTTACACTTTACTTCCCATATTTGAAAATGCAAACTTATAGACTAGATAGACACTAAAAAAAATTCTAACTGCAAACAGCGAATATCAATGTGCTCCACATCATAAATTAATTTGCTTACTCTCCTGCCTACCTGTGTCTTTCAAAAATGCTATCTCGCATACAATTTTGATTTATGTAAAAGTCATAAATCAACATCGATCCTGACTAGACAAAAAAATAATCTAACCTCAAATTAAAAGTTATAATCGACCGCATCGCAGCACCGTGTACAGTACAAAAACAAAACTCTCATCACATCACAGTCGTTAAACTGTCAAAAACATCATAAAACAACAAGTCACGATGAAAATTGTGATGATTCATCACTGTTCATTTGGTTCTTGGGCGATTGTTTGTCGGTGTGTCTATGTGTGTGTGTGTGTGTGTGTGTGTGTGTGTGTGTGTGTGTGTACGTACTCTATATTTTCTATTTATATATTATTTTTGTTTGTTTGAGCGATTGATGAAAAATCAAAACAATGAAATTTTCCAACCAATCACCTTGGTTATATAAAATGTATATACAACGATGCTAGAAGAAAAGTGATTTTTCCAAAACAAAACCCTGCGTGGATATCGATTAATTAATTTCGCCCGTGTAGACGTTTAACAACAAAACAATAATCATAGTCCTGGTAGAAATGAAGGTGGTTCGATGGGTGGCTTCAAATGTTGTTGTGCTCTAATAAATAATGGCTTGTTTTTAGTATTAAAGACTATAATGGCAGTTTGATTACAGAGTATTTTCAGTTTACAAAGAAAATGGAAAAATCGAAAACGATTAAATCGTAAGAAACATATATAATTAAAAATTTTTGAGAAATAGAAATGTAAAAAGCCCTCGCATCACCGAACAAAAATAAAACTCTTTGTTGTTATTGTAAAATCGTATATATGGAATTATTTTTATATATAGTTGGGTGGCGGGTGCCTCTGGGAGGTGTACTAAATACAGACGAGTTTAGTATTTCACAATTAAGATTTCATGATATACACACACACACACTCACAAAATATATATCTAGATATGTAAGTTCATTTGGAATGATATCTGAGATGTGATGATAGTCGTGGAAAAACAAAGAAAATTTTTTGTCTGTTTGTTGTTATCTCCCAAACAATTTTTCACAATATACGAGTACATTTATATATAATACAGCGGCGACGATAAAGATCAGGGATAGAACTATATATTATTTTGGTACGAGTGAATTGTTTTGGAAATTTATGTGAGAAGAATTTTCCTATTTGTTTTCATTTCGTTTCAATTCGAGTTCAAATCGATTTCACTAAATTAGAATGTCTTTTTAAACAGGACGTGTACTTTCTGAAATGGGTTGGTTTTTGGGGTTTATTCTGTTTGGGGAAAAACTCTTAAACGATTGTCTGTGAAAAAAGAAAATGAAGAAATTTTTTTTTTGTTTTTTATTGTTATGTCTGTCAGTATTTTCAGTAAGAGTGATGTACCGTGTTGTGTTGCGGGTACTGTTTCTGGCGTGCAACACTAATAGGGGTATATCGTTTAATTTATTGTTGAAATGTTTATTGTTCCTTTTCGTTTTTTGACTTGTGGGGTTTGTGTATCGTGTTCGGGGTTTACTGTCTGCCTAAATATATTTTTGGATTTGAGATAAAATATTGTTTCGTATATTTTATGTATGTATAAATGCTAAGAAGATAAAATGTAAACATTAATTTTGCATTACCATACTACGAACCTTATTTGAATTGAATATTGTTTTTACATACTTTTCAAAATTTATGGGTTATTTGGGGCAAATCAATTAAAACCATATTTTTTATGGTATAAAGGAATGAATAATATTATGTTTCCAAGGTGAGCACAAAAGAGCCCAGCAAAATGAATATACAAATACAGTTCTCGAAATAAATCTTAGTGCATTAAGTACGTGGATAGGAAGCTAGAGTGAAAATATTTAAGGGTTGTCAACATGCTATCTTTACTCATCCATCTGTGTTTTGAAGCCTCCGCCCAGTTTCCCCAGCAGTACACGGATGAGCAGACCCAAATTTTGGTTCCATATGTCGCAGTTGGACTTTAAGTATAAAAGAGACTCAGCTTCAATATTTAGTGGAAGCTTGGTTATCATAAATGTTGAGGTTACCAAGATAATACAGAGAGAAAGTTTGTACAAAACGGTTGAAGTTGCGTCTCCAATATTATATCAGAATTCTATTGCCAGTGCCCTTTGAAATCGTTCATATTCTCGCTGGTTTTTTCGAATTCGTCTATATATACCCTTTCCCTTCACTTATTATGCAGAGCTATAAGGAGAAAACAAATTTCTTTTTTAGTATGAACATTTAAATCATTTAACAAACATTTAAATAACAGCTGAGGGCACTCTTTACCTCTCACGATACTTGTCCACTACGTTCTTCCATTAGATCATTTTCAATTAAGATTTGCAGCCGTTCTTCAATTTTGTTTAAAGCCTCGGACAAATGTTTTGTTGTCAACTGTTGGGAAATGGATTCCGTTTCTGCTATCTCTGAAGGAAGTTGTTGCTCTAATTGTAACAATTATTCAACGGATAAATCATCTACTTGTACCTCTAATAACTCAGTTATGTCAGAATCCACTACGTTTTCAAAACCAAGGTGACTCGCCAATGTCACGATATTTTGTTGCACTTCTTGAAGGCTATCAACTGTAAGTGGGTCTGAAATATGAATTCCTGGCCAAGCCTTATGCCAAACATTGCTCACCGTGCTCGTTTTAATTTCTCTCTAGAGTCGTCGATATTATTAATTGCGTCCTTAATGTTATAATTTTTCCAGAATGCTCTGGTTGACTGAAAATCGTTGCCATCCGTACCACCAATAAATTGGCGAAATGTTCGTCGTAAATAATAGGCCTTGAACGTCGATATTAAACCTTGGTCCATCGGCTGAATCAGGGATGTGGCATTCTTTGGAAGAAACTCAACTCGTATGTGATCTGAAAGCTCATTAAGATTCACAGGATGCCGTGGCACATTATCTAGGACGAGTAATATCTTATGACTGAGGTTATTTCTCTCCCAATATTTTTTAGCCGATGGGTAAAATTCATTTTTGAACCAATCTTCGAAAAGTTTAGCAGTCATCCAAGCTTTCTTGTTTGACTTAAATATAGCCGGCAATTTTGTGACTGACAAATAAATTAAGAGAGGTTTTAACTTAAAATCACCCGATCCGTTTCCTCCAAGAAGTAGGGTCAACCTTTCTTTCGAAACCTTATACCGCGGGGTAGACAGCTCTTCTTTAACTAGGTATGACCTGTCAAACATCCGCTTCCAGTAAAGCCCAGTTTCATCATCATTAAATACTTGTTGCAGTACGTACCCATCTTCATCGATCAATTTTTTTAATAGTTCAGGATTAGCATGAGCTGCTTCGGTATCGGAACTCGCCGCCTCGCCCTTCAGTTTAATGCTATGGAGACCGTAACGTTTTTTAAATTTATCGAACCATCCCTGCACCAAATGGTTCGATTTTTGAACTTTCACCTAATGTTGATTGTAAATTTTCGTGGATACACCTCGCCTTTTCTTGGATGACCATTACGCTCATTGGAATATTTAGCTGGTTATTGTTCTCTATCCATAATCCCAAGAGTTGTTCCATCCGTGCCATTATGCAACTTCTATGTTATGTTAATTTAACACTTAGAGATTCCGCTGATTGGGGTTGTTCCTCAATGTTGCTTCTACTCTCACGAATCGTTCCTACAGTGGACGTAGCAAGACCCAATGTTGAAGCAATTTGGGCAAGTTTTTCGCCTTCTCTAAACCGCCGTAATACGTCTAACTTTAATTCCAAGATGATGGCTTTACGCTTTCTCTTGCAATTAATTTGACCTCCAAGTTTTGATGTACATACATTAACGTACATTAACCAAAAAATACTCCCTGTCACTATAAAAGAACCAAAATGAGTGACTGTAGCAAATATATATTGACATTTTACAAAACCACAGAATGAAACTATTTTTAATACATTCTAAAATCACTTTTATTTTTTTCATATTATGGTTACTGTACTTTTCGCTAGATGTAGATAGTACACGTTGAAAGGATTTTTTAGAAACTTTGTTTTTGTTTTTCGCATTTTATAACAGAAAAGCAAAAATCCGTATATCGAATTATTTGTTACGTATATCGATTTTGCGGAATTAAATTCCGTAATAGCGAAATTCCATAAAGCGAGCGTCCGGAAATCAAGGGATGGGCGTACCGTGCCGACAAAGTGATTTTGGGGGTCAACATTTGAAGTACACATTTTTGCGAATTTGTCAGCTTGAAAATTTGTTGTAATAATCAAATTAAAACATGAAAATCAGCAAAAAAAAACATTTTTATTTATAAGAAGTATTCTCTGCCCTAGCCCGAATAACAGCTTCCCAGTATCGCCTCCCCATCCTCTGCGATCGCCTGTTGCAGCTCCTGAAAATTCGTTGGAGCAATATGTCTGGCTCGAACTCTTATTTTCAGCTCATCCCATAAATGTTAGATGCGATTAAGGTACGAGTTTCGAGCTGGCCACTCCATACCAGATACATCCATACCAGCCGTTTGCCGATCTCGCATTATCATGCATCAACAGAAAGTTTGGCCAATTAAACACGTTCTTCGATAGGACATTGTCCAAATCACTCTCCTGATCTTCTATACACTCTTCCTCGTCCATCGCTGCCATGTAAACAGATCTTGCACTCGTCAGAGAACAGGACTGTTCTCCATTGCTCTTTTGTCCAATCCAAATGCTCTCGAGCGAACTAAAGACGGGCTCGTCGGTGAGCTGGGAACCATTTCGGTCCGTTTGCTGATCTCTGTGTACTCAGATCATCTTCTCGAAGTCTTCTTCTAACTGTCCACCGACTCACTTCGAGTTCACGAACTTCTTGGACCCGCTGTTCCATTTGAACCACATTCAAACGACGATTTCGCAACGAAGTCGTCACGAAGAAAGCAATCATCACGCTGTGTTGTAAAATGAGGTCGGCCAAATCCTTGTCGCCGTCTGTCGACGCTAGTTTCTTGATATCTCCGCCACACTCGACGAACGGAGAATCGGCTCAAATTTAGTTGTCGAGCCTCTTAATTGTGTTTCTACCTCGAATCAACCAGTGCAACCACTTAAGCGGCTACCTCTAGTGTGGTTTCAGAATCAGACCGAATCAGACTAAGCGTTGAAATACGGATGATGCCATTTCCCTTAAAACGTATTCTTTTATACCTGCCACAAGTTCCAAAACCGGTGCTACGTGGAACGAGCGTTTTCGGGCTGTGTTCTATTGTTATTATCGTCCTGATTATGAACAGCCAATACACACACGTGGTACCATTGGGCAGGTGATGAAATGATCTTTATCTTAACATAATTTCAAAAAACACATTTCGGTTCGCGAGAAAATTAAAAAACAGGAAAAATGCAACATTTATGCTCTCAAGTGTACATACAATAAAATTTAACCCAAAAATCATATTCATCAGTCAGATTCAATTAGCAGTATCATTTATATAAGACGTATTGGGCTCAGTTTTCGGTTTTGATTCTTTGGTTCAATGATTTAAATATTTTAACTAACTTGGTAGACTTTTGTTTCTCAATCGATTGCGTAAAAAATATTTAAACAAAATTTGGAAATCGGAAGATTACATTCAAGTCTCCCTTGTCGTAGTTAGCCATTTCTGAATTTCAATAAATTCGTTTAGTTATTTAGTTTCTAATACGAGTATGGCATTTTCTGAGTTTCAGCAGTGAAATAATCATTTCGCTTAGCAATTTCGCTGCATAAATCTTCTCTACAAAACAATATTATTAATTTTTAGATATTAGGTGTAGCAAGTGGAAACTGCCTTTTTGATCAAATTCAACTATATTGCAAATATAATTGTTACAAAGATTAATTATCGAAATATTCGCCATTACTCTCTATGGTATTTTGCCATGTATCAGGTAGATGATGAATGCCCTCGCGATAGAAACTTGGTGCTTTCGAAGCAAAATAGTCATCGAGCCATTTCTCCATATCTTCAACTTTCGTGAACCGCTGGTCTTTCAAATAGGATGACATCGATCTGATTAAGTGGCAATCAGAAAGAGCCAAGTCTGGAGAATACGCCACATGCTGTAAAACTTCCCAGCCAAAGGAGCAAATTAATTTCTAGGTTGATCTTGCTGTATGCGGGAGAGCGTTCTCATGCAGCAAAATCATCTTCCGCCTTCCGTTTCTTTAATTTATTAGTTTTAATTTTCGGTTAAAATTCATAGTAAGCATAGTTAAAACGTGTTCGAATTTACTTAATGAAATCTAATCTAGACTTAATTTACAAAAAAAAATATATAAAATATTTCGTTTGCAGAACAAAATAGTTTGATAGGCATTTTAATTATCATTTTATGTCTATGTTCTACCTACATGTAACTCGCGCGAGACATCTCAAAAGACAAAATGAAAAATCAACAAACAGGGCAAGTTCGGTTCCTAACGGAAGATCGAGAATTTTTTCGAAGACGTTTTTTTTTTTTAAGAAAGTATTAATTATCCAGGGGATTTAATGGCCCTTGAACGTCAATTAATACCCCCCCCCTTTTCATTCACGCACACACCACCCATTCACACAATTACATTATACCACCTGCACATTGCAAGTTCCATGTCAATCTGTGCACTGACTGACATGGACAGTGGGTTGGCGCTGAATTGTACACTCCAACAGAGGGTCTTAGTTGTGTTTATTAACATCACCAATCGTAATCGATGACGAAAATTCGCTTTGGATCCAGCCACTGATGAGATTCGAACCCCTGCCGGTCCAAGTACCAAGGCTTTAACCACTGCACCACTTGTCCGGTAAAACGTTTAACTGTAGATCAACTATTTTTCAGTAAAACCCACAAAATGCATTTAATATTTTTTTAAATCGAGCAAACATAATGAAATAATTTATTGTCGAAGCCCCAAACGATGAGCAGAAAGTCCAGCCTTACGAATGAAAAGTAAAATATGGGGTAAGCGAACAACAGAAATCAACCTTGGGCATGAGAGATATGATGAAGGCGCTGTTACTTCAAATGAAAGAAATGAGAGCAGACCAGGCTGCCAAATTTGACCAACAAAGTGCCAAATTACTCCAGGAAGCCGCCAAATCCAAGCAGCAAAGTGTACAATTAGCAGATCTACGTAAACAGCAAAGCGTGCCGAATGTAAAATTCGACAAAATCCAGCGTACACAAGATTTAAGGCAGAAGGGCTCACTGAATCTCATAAGGGGAATATCGTTTTAATTCCAAGGATCGATCTTTCAAGTATCGATATCGAGATACATGTTAAACTTAAATGGGGCTGGGACAAATTTATGAATTTATGATTCTCAAGGTTTCGTCGTTCCTATGATGTTTAAAAACATTTTCTGACGCCAAATAACAGATTCTGACTGCTCCGAACTCCGAATGATGCAAGCAGCTGTAAAAATTGTTATGTCGATTAATAAATAAATAAATATAAGAGATGCAGCCCAGAGTTGGGTTTCCTGGTGAAGATCTAAGCTCACAAATTCAAACTTTTTAAACAAAAACAATCAAACAAGGAGAATAATTTTATATTACATCGATCAGAAGTACAGTAACACCTCGATTTAACGGACTAACTGGGGGTGTCCATTAAATCCGAATGTCCGTTAAATCCGAATGTTTTTTAATTTAATCGATTCGATCGAATTTAATCTGGGACAGAAGTCAGACATTTCTTAGCCGATTATGTTGGGATTATTTATACTGGATGAAAATGGGATACTTAATTGATTTTGGGAAGAAGTTCTGGAATATGGCCACCTGAGACGGAACTCAGCCATTTTTTAACCAATTATGATCGGATAGGGTATGTTGGATGCAAATGGGATTCTTAAATGATTTTGGAAAGAAATTATGGAATATGGCCACCTGGGACGAAACTCAGCCATTTACTAACCGATTATGATCGGAATGGGTATGTTGGATGGAAATGGGATTCTTAATTCATTTTGGGAAGAAGCTCTGGAATATAGCCATCTGGGACGGAACTCATCCATTTGTTAAGCAATTATGATCGGATTGGGTATGTTAGATGGAAATGGGATTCTTAAATGATTTTTGGATGAAATTCTGGAATATGGCCACCTGAGACGGAACTCAGCCATTTCTTAACCGATTATGATGGGATTGGGTATACTGGATGGAAATGAGATTTTTAAATGTTTTTTGGAAGAATTTCTGGAATATGACAAACTAGGATAGAAATTGAACATTGTGGGTGAAATGAGATTGCTAAATAATTTTTGGAAAAAGTTCTGAAATATGGCCATATGGGTTAAGTTTTTGTATTGCAAGTACCTCAAAGGTGTAAATTTCCGCTTGGTTCGATAGGTTCTGAAGATTTCATGGTCTTAGAAGGCATCATATTCCATGTTCCCGTGAACAGTTTTCGAGCGTTGTTGATAAGAATACTATAAATGCATCGGAGCCCTTTGTGTAGGGTTCATAACGTAATTTTATGTGAGAGTATGAAGTTGTACTGCCGCTCAACCTACCAATTCCATGAGTGGTGAGTGTTCGAGTGATTACATACGGATGATAGATGTCCAGCATTACCATAAACTTGTTAGCAATACGAGCCGCTTGCTTTAAGAAAAACGCCTGCTTAATACCGAGTTTCGTGGCCATATTCTAGAATTTCTTCCCAAAATCATTTAAGAATCCCATTTCCATCTAACATACCCAATCCCATCATAATCGGTTAAGCAATGGCTGAGTTCCGTCACAGGTGGCCATATTTCAGAACTTCTTCCCATAATCATTTAAGAATTACATTTCCACCCAACATACCAAATCCGATCATAATCGGTTAAGAAATTGCTGAGTTCCGCCCCAGGTGGCTATATTCCAGAACTTCATCCCAAAATCAATTAAGAATCCCATTTCCATCCAACATACCCAATCCCATCATAATCCCGTTAAATCGAGGTCCGTTAAAACGAGCGTTCGTTAAATCGAGGATTTACTGCACTTGTTTTTATCTAGTGCAGGCTATGTGAGCTGATAAATATTGGTAAAATATTTAAAAATAGGGTCGCTTTTATATTTAGGTCTGGTTCGCTTGAATGTCGCTTTTGCGGAATCTACTTTCGCGCATATTGATAAATAGGTTACTTTAATTCACATCGTTGAATAGCGTATATTGAATTCTAGAAGACAGATTTTGAAAACTTTTTTTTTTAATAAAGAAAGTATTAGCTGTCCAATGGATTTAATGTCCTTTGAAGGTTAATTAATATCTCCTTTTCATTCACGCATACACCACCCATTCTCATAATTACAGTATACCACCAGCACATTGCAAGCTCCATGTCAACCTGTACATGGACGGTGGGTCGGCACTGAATTATGCACTCCAACAGAGGGTCTTAGTTGTGTTTATTAACATCACCGATCGTAATCGATGACGAAAATTCGCTTTGCATCCAGCATCCGGTGGGATTCGAATCCAGTACACGGTTCTTTACATGTAAATTACATAAGTTATTTTTTACATTATGTAAAATAAATAAAGACTTGTTCATGACAAGCGCGCTATCTATTATAAAATTTAATAACTATTTAATTATTATAAAAATTGACTGTGTAACTATAAAAAAAATTAAAAAAATGAATTATGTCAAAAATTTGAGGTTATAAGCTTTCTTGTGTTGTTCCAGAATTCATCATAACTTCCGTTCCAGCTTCAATTAAGACATTCTGTAAAGTGCTCTGAACTTTTCAGTGCACCCTTTATGTAATTGTTTTTATTTCGATAATAAAATGTTCTTCACAAAATTCAAGCAAAATAATTTCACCATCACGACCAGTCAGATCTCATAAAGAACAGATCTCCACCACCAGACACAATTCTTTCCAACTCTGGTGGTTTTTTCATCTTTTGAATGTTTTTTAACAGCGGTAATACAGGATGCGGTTGAGTGAATGCTAATAGTCCATGCAAATATTTTTTCATTGGTGGACGATGGAATGCTCTCAATATCATGGGTTATATGGGTGTTGGAATAAACGGGGCTCGCTTTTCAACTACTGGAGTTGAATGTTAAATTAAATTTCCTCCTCCGACTTTGCGCCTCATGGTGGTTTCTGATGATTTCGGCACGTAATAAACATTATTCGATATATTAAACGAATTACGGTATGAACTTTTTGGTAGGGGCGGTGGAATATCTTCGGCAAGAACATTAATGCTACTATTTGATAATAGATGGCACGTATTACACTATAACAAATATTATCTTTCTCATATGTCCCTAAACTAATCCTAAAGATTTCAGTAATCGTTTTTTAGAGCTTGTTTAAAACAAACACAGATGGCAGTGTAGATACTTAAATTAATTTCTTCTTGTGATTGTAAATAACTAAAAGGCTAAAATGATTATGGTTAACCCTCTACATGAAGTGTTTAATTGATATTTATAATGCGTATAATCCTTATAAACAAATAATTATAAGTTTTCGAGTAAATGCCCATCACTGCATCCCGGTTCATGTGCTGAAGCTTTAACCACTGCACCACCTATCCGGTTATCTTCTTATTCAATTTAATCGAATAGTATAGCCTGACCTTTGTTCGGTCTTATGCCATAATTAAGTTTGAAGAGCTTTATGCTTTTCGATCATTAAAAGCAATTTATCCAAATTGCTCGTAATTTTTTTTTTTTTGGAAAAGGTTTGACCGGAAAATGAAGAAAATATGAAAAAAATATTGATTGACATATCGCATGGAAGTATAGCAATTTTGTGAACTTGTCGTGCCTTGTATCAATAAAATACAAAAAGCTGGGCTTACATGTTTGTAAGCAATGAGGCAAAATATCACGTCTGCTATTTACAAAACATCTTCAAGGTTCGATAATTTATGATGATTTTGTTGTATTATCCAGATGCTATTATACATACGAGTACATGTAGAAAATCATTCATCTAAAACTTCTGCCATATTTTTTTGTTTTGCTAAGCACACGTAAAGTCCATTACTCCAAAAATTTCGTATATCGAACGAACGTAACACACATCGCACATATTTTCATTCGACTCATTACTTTTTCACATTGCCACATATCAAAAATGGCAGTGAAGTAGAAGTCATTAAGATGTTTGGGTATGTGTGCCTGTATGTACTTCATACATTTTATGTCATATCAATAAATCCACTGTATTATTCACTTTGAATACATGATTATCGTTTAATGTCTCCATACTCCAGTCGTAATCTTAAAACATAAAATATTTCGGATGTTGTTCATGTTACGTATATTTTCTTATGGGTGTTTTTATGAGTGTGTGTGTGTGTGAGTATGTGACTATGTTGTTTACATTTTTTTGTTAACAGAAACAACATAAAAATCCAGAGATGAATTTAAATTGTTTTCTTTATTTTGCACCTATATTTATACAACATCCCATCGTCACCAGCCTCCCACATTTAAGTATAAACAGGAGTTTGGTGTAACCATAAGAAAAACATCTTAAATAAATATATATAAGGATATGTGGCGGAGAGGGGCATCCTAAACAAAAAGGGGTGATAAGTACACGTTTATTATACGATTTTGTTTTGCTTTACGTTTCAAACCTCATTTCAAATTCAATCATCGTTTTATTGACAAAGATTTATGCATTGAATATTGATAAAGTGAATTTTAAGTGTAATGCGTTAAGACAAAGAAGATATGCGTACATAATGTACAGATTTACAAAGTTTCGTAACAAATAAAATGTGAAATAAATCTTGCAGCACGTAACCTGTTTACATAAGCTTTTCAGGATGCTGTACGCTTAGTGCGCATAATTACCTATACCTAAAAGGAATTTAAAACAGTTTTAACTTTCAGAAGGATTTCGATGAATTAATACTGTTACTCAGATCAGCTCAAGTTGTAGAATGATTGTGAAATACATACCAAAAATGTACACTGTTAAATTCAAAAATATTCCAATTGGATTTATTCGAATAGATCAGAAGATTTTCTATCAATATTGTGAAAATGGGGCACGAATGATGATTTTCTTCATGTTTTCCAAAATTTACAACTTCTTCATTTTCAGTTTTACTCTCAATTGGAAATTTTGGTATTTTCTCCAACAGGATTTTTATCCAATTGACATTCCTAAATAAGCTACGAACCCGATTTATTGTAAAAATAGTCAAATAACAAAAACCCTATGGCTGTCCACATGGTCACGTTTATACTTTGGATAGCTCAAAGATTCGACTTTCGATAGTTCGGTCCAATTGTGATGATATTTACTGTGCCATATACGACTTAGAAGTTTCATGAATTTAAACAAATTTTCAAATTTTATTTCACCGATCCTAGAGATGTTCACGGGGTCTCACCTACATGGTCAGATAGATCAGTCAAAACTCTATGATGGTAATGAACGGGATCTAATTATGATGATTTTTAACTTGTCCAGAGTCATTTTTACGTTTACGGTTATATCGCCTATCCCAGAAATGTTCACGGGATCTCTTTCATATATTTGAATAGGTCAGAAAATTTTCTATCAATATTGTGAAAATGGGACTCGAATGATGATTTTCTTCATGTTTTCCAAAATTTACAACTTCTTCATTTACAATTTTAATCTCAATTGGAAATTTTGATATTTTCTCTAACAGAATTTTTATCCAATTGACATTCCCAAATAAGCTACGAACCCGATTTATTGTAAAAAAATAAAATAACAAAAATCCTTTAGCTGTTCACAGGGTCATGTTTATACTTTGGATAGCTCAAAGATTCGACTTTCGATAGTTCGGTCCAATTGTGATGATATTTACTGTGCCATATACGACTTAGAAGTTTCATGAATTTAAACAAATTTTCAAATTTTATTTCACCGAATCTAGAGATGTTCACGGCGTCTCATCTACATGGTCAGGTAGATCAGTCAAAACCCTATGATGATAATGAACGGGATCTAATTATGATGATTTTTAACTTGTCCAGAGACATTTTTACGTTTACGAGAATATTGTGAAAATGGAACGTACAAATCTCGCTTTTGCAACACACGCGATGTGGGTAAATTGTTCTAACCGCCAATAATAGGGGCTAACTGCTTTACAAACTCCCACGGGATCGCGCTTATTGTGCTCCTCATGTCGCTCAGCCCCTAATGGAGGCATAAATGAAACTACGGGAACGTAAGGGGAAAGGCCAACAAACATTACGTTATCAGCGGACCTTTGTACAATCGGCTTTAAATCGTGTAAACAAATTTAAAAAACAAAAATTTCAAACATTTACCGATTTCGGACTTTAATCGTAACATTTTTTTTCTTTAAATAAATTGGTGGTGGATGGGTTTCCTCTGTTATCACACGCCGAAGCGGACACTGCCCGATTGAGCAAACGTGGGCAATCACAAACGCGCGATCAGGCTCTCTGGAATCTCAGAAGAGGGAAGCACGACGCTGCTTATACCTACCGCGTGACTAGTGGCAGATAACTAATCGTTATTTTTATTTGGTTCTCATTTTTTAGGCGTAACAGCTACTGCTTAACACATTGAGTTGGAAAGCTGGCATATCATATAACGTATATCGGACAAAACAACAGCTACGAAAATCCGATCAACAACAACGGGATAGCGAAAAGAAACGAAATTTTGTAGTTATAATCAATAAAATAATGTTTTTGTAGGCAACCAGCCGGAATCCAAAGAAATACTTTAAATCATTGGTATTTTCAGGAACTGCCTGACCACGCAGTGGTGTGGTTAAGGTATACAAAACCAAGAGTTTTCATCCCAAAGGTTGCTGGTTCGAGCAACACAGTTGTAATTTAACAGTCAACAGTGCAAGTTATAAGAAGTAAAAAGTGAACAGTCTGATAAGTAAAAGTGAAATAATGAACAGTAATAAATAGTGAATTGTTGAAGAAGACAATGAAAACAAGCTCCTATTGAGCCATGGAAGAAGATGCTGAAATAGAAGCGCAGAGATTGCGACAATCATCACTGACACCAGGACCCTCAGAGATGACACCAGTTTACCTTAAACTATGAACAGAAGGTCCAGTCTTCTGAAGAAAACAGATAAAAAATCTCAGCAGCTTGCTAGGAGTTGAACTTTTCGATGACTTTACGTAAGTTAATTATTAAATTAATTTTTTTACCACCAGTTAATGAAATAATCGTTTCTTAACACACGTTTTACACAAGTGAGTTGTATTCCAATCGATGAAGAAATGGCTTAAATTTTAAATGACAAATTCCCAGAGACATGTCCAGAATGTATATTTCATTTCAATTTTCTTCATTAATCTCAGTTCCGTACCCTTCGACTAAGATGACCGGATCAGAGAAACCGGATCATTTCCTGACGTTAAGAAATATGGTCTCTAAAAATTTTTATCTAAATCGTTCGAGCTGTTCGAAAACGCCCTAAACAAAGTTTAACGAATTTAGAACTCACTACAATCCCTTACGCGGAGGCCCGTCTCACATATTTTTATAAAATTCGTTCAACCCGAAAAACCCTAAATAAAATGTTCCCAAAATTAAGGCTCATTGCAATCCATTCCTCACATTAGATTAGCTGCAATCATCTAAATCGCTCGAACCGAAAAAACTTTAAAAAATGTCAACATGCAACATGGTACTTCATGGTACATATGACAACATCAAGCAACATGGTGTAATATCATGACGGCCCATCCGGGAAATTCTAAATGATACAGAAATCTAAATGAATTATACAAGTCCCATGGCCCTCACTGGATGGCACTAAATGAGTTTTTATTATAAAAATTATACAAAAAGAAAAAATTTAAGAAGAGACCCGGGCTGCACCAGACGGCCCTCTGAAAGGATTTTCCCGAAATCAGCACCCACCACAATTTACTTCTAACACTCGAAAAACAACTCCTACCAATTTTAATAAAAATCATGCTACCCGAAAAACAAAATAAAAAGGGGTCTGTGACATACCGAACGACCTTCTGAACGAATTTCCCGAAACCTGAACCAATCGCAACCGATTCACAATTATTATTCAAATCATGCGAGTGAAAAAAAGGTCAAATTTTTTATCAAACTGAACTGGATCGCATTTGAGAACCCCTTAAACAAATTTTCCCGAATTTAGAACTCACTACAATCGCTTATCTGCACGCGAAGGCCCGTCTCACATATTTTTATAAAATTCGTTCGACCCGAAAAACCCTAAATAAAATTTCCTAAAATTAAGACTCATTGCAATCCATTCCTCACATTAGAAAAGCCGCAATTTTCATCTAAATCGATCGAGCCGAAAAACTATAAAAAATGTTAACATACAACGTGGTACAACATGGTACATATGACACAACATGGGTATTGCACCATGCAACATTGCAGAAGATGTTGCAGCATTAAGCAACATGGTGCAACATCTCACAACATTGTGCAATGTAACGCAAGATTGTGTAATATCACAAAATAAGGTACAATGCAACATCCCAACACATAGTTCAATGCAACACAAAAATGTGCAATATCATGCAACATGGTGCAAGATGGTGCAACATAACGACCGATCCGAAGGATTCTTAAATGAATTATCCAGAAATGAAAACTACTTGCAATCGTTTCCTCGCATTCAAAAGCCCTATCCCGCCAAATTTTTTCAAAATCGTTCAAGATATATAATAAGTTAAGACGAGGTCCCAAACCAACAGGCTGCAACATAATAATATCATCAACAACATGGTGCCACATCATGTCACATAGTTCAATATGACCAAACAAGATGCAACATGGTGCAACAAAACGTAATTCCGTGAAACATCACGGAACAAGGCGCAATATGGTGCAACATCATGCTACAAAGTGTAATATCATGACGACCCATCCGGGAAAACCTAAATGAATTATCCAGAAATCTACATGAATTATCCAAGCCCATGGCCTTCACCGGATGACACTAAATAGATTGTTATTATAAAAATCTTACAAACCGAAAAACTTTAAGAAGACGACGCTCTGAATGGATTTTCCCGAAATTACCACCCACCAAAATCTACTTATAACACTCGAAAAACAACTCCTACCAATTTTTATAAAAATCATGCTACTCGAAAAACAAAATAAAAAAGGGATCTGAGACATACCGGACGACCTTCTGTACGAATATCCCGAAACCTGGACCAATCGCAACCGATTCACAATTTTTATTCAAATCATACGAGTCAAAAAATAATAATATGTGGGAAGCTCCATCGAACGACTCCCTAAATAAATTTTCCCGAAATGAGGACCCATCACGATCGATTTTTCATAATCAAAAAATCACTTCTCCAGCAATTTTTATAAAAATCGTGGGAGCTGAAAAAAAATAAACGGAACCCGGGCCCCTTTGGACGAAATTGCCAACTATCGCAATCGATTCTGGTACTTGAAAAACCGGGGTTTTACCTGATAAAACAAATTTGAAGAAGGATCTTTTACCCCAATGGAGGACTCCTTCAACGAATGACCCCATACATGAATTTTCCCGAAAGAAGGACTCATCACGATCGGTTTTTGATAATCAAAAATCACTTCTCCAGCAATTTTTATAAAAATCGTGGGTCCTGGAATAAAGTTAAAGAAAGGGACCAGGGCCCCACTGAACGAAATTGTCAACCATCGCAATCGTTTCCTGGTATTTGAAAAAACCGGGGGGTTTCAGCAAAATTCATCAAAATCGTCTAAACTGATAGAAAGAAAATCTGCTCACTAGAGAACTCCTTAAACGAATGATCCCCTAAATGAATTTTCCCGAAATAAGGACCCATCACGATCTGTTTTTCATAATCAAAAATCACTGCTCCAGCAATTTTTATAAAAATTATGGGAGCGGAAAAAATTAAAGAAAGTGACCCGGACCCCACTGGACGAAATAGCCAACCATCGCAATCGACTCCTGGAACTTGAAAATTCATAAAAATCGTCCAAGGTTTAACCTGATAGAAACAAATTTGAAAAAGGATCTGTTATCCCACTGGGGGACTCCTTAAACGAATAAGGCTAAAAGTAAGTCAAATCGAAACCCTTTTCTGGTGCTCGAGAACCCCCGTTTAGCAAGTTTCTTGAAAATCGTTCGAGCTGTTTCCGCAACCCTACGCTATACATATAAATATTCCTCGTTTATATATTTAAGACTCGATAAAGCCGAATTAAAAATAATTTACAACCGTATAGTTGTTACTCTGGTTATTTAAACCCCACCAGTGGTAATCTAAACAATCAGTATTAAACAAAATCAGAGCAGAGGCCTGATCAACGACAAATGAAATAATTTTGGAAATGGTCCAAAACACACCAACATTTAAATAAAAGTTCGATCGAGATTTGCAAATTTAAAATGAAAGGACACTGCAAACACAGTCGGAGATTCTTTGACAGTACACTTAGAAGATCGAGTGGCTTCATTCAAAGATTTGCGTTGATTTTATTGAGAGAACCAAGATTGACGAGAATCGGGATTCGGAAGCTCAGCGAGCAGTGGTCAGTAAAAGATCCATTGAAACCATCGTTTGAATCTTAACACATGAAAGTGTGCATTAAACGTGAGTAGAGACTCAGATGTTGGAGACATGATGAGGAAGACGTTATCCACAAAGATAACTGGGCAACACAACAAGGGTTTGGCCAATGATAAAGTGCGAAATAAAGGGTCGCTAAGACGAGTTTTTTAAATACGGTGAAACTAGGCTCCAGAACAGATCCTCCATTAAATACATCGTAAATATCGTTTGTTCGAAAATATCTCAATACAAACAGCGAACTCAAATAAGAAACCCGGATACATATTTTCAGGAAAAATGACTGGTTAAGCATTACCGTCAGGATTTTCTTGAAATGCGATCGCTCAACCAGAGCAAGTGAAAAACAATTAGGAGAATATAAAATTTGATATTTCGACTTATTACGATGTTCTACGTATATGTCAAAATACATCGGGAACTGAATTATATGCAAAATGGTGCGATGCAATCGCAGAAATATATAACCAGAGATGAGTCATCGAGACCTTTTCGTTGTACTGCTGAACATGGTGTTTACCAATGAGCCAAATATTTTCAGTCTATCAGAATTAGAATCAGCCAGGGCTGCCATAAAAATTTTTACAAAAAGTAATAAAAAATTAAAATTGTTCATCACTAATTGCTTCATTGCTTTTCAAAATATTCGCCTTTAAGATCCATACACTTTTGCATACGCTTAAACCATTTATCGAGACACTTTTGCCAGTCCGGAAATTATAGCTCCAAACCATGGTTTTTGAACGCTTCAGGCGATAAAAATTTCTCTCCACGCATTTTATCTTTGAATGTTGGGAACAGGAAGAAGTCGTTGGGTGCCAAGTCGGGGCTGTAAGGCGGATGACCCATTAATTCTATCGTTTGAGTGCTCAAATACTCGCTTGTTTGATGTGATGTGTGTGAGCTCGCATTATCGTAATGCAAAATGATTCGCCGTTTCGGGTTGTTTTCTGCCAATTTGTTGAAAACCTCAAGCTGGATTGACTGTCTTTGGATTTTCAAGAGCTACAGTAGCCATATGTCCGGTTTTAATGAAGAAACCGCTACAATTAGCTTCGTATATATCCGTGCTTTGCATACATATATATCCATGACTCGTCGCCTGTCACGATCTTGTATACGTTTTTGGAAGTACTTCCAACGAATTGTTGTCCAACGACCTTCACGAGACTCGTCTTTGAGTGAACGTCTAAATTCATTGTACCAAATAGAAACACTAACCAAGGATGGTGCTTCGTCGCCAAAAGTCGAATGAAGTGATTCGAAGCACTGTTGTTGAGTTAGCTCTTTTCGAAAATCTTAAAAATCATGACACGAAAATTTTCACGCGATAATTCCATTTTTCCACTGAATTCAATTTTTCAAATAATGTTGCGATGCGAACTGACAGATGACTTCTGAGAAACATAACCTCCAAAAATGTTGCACTTTTTGACTGACATAGAGATTGCATCGGAAAAACTTTTACGGCAGCCTATGTATGTATTTATTCAGAGGCGGGGGTCATCGGTGGGAGAATTGACACTATATATGGAGGTGTAGGAGGGATGAAGAGTGGATGGGCGTGGCTTAGCGTTAAGATGTATAATAATTAAATTTGGCTTTGTATTTTGAATATAATACGCAGCCTATTTCAAATCAATTATATTTTTATGGCGTTTAATATTTTTATGGACAGATTTCATTTTTTATACGCCTTATTTCCAAATGTAAAAATGGTCCAATAATATTGGGCCATTTATATCGTTTTGTTTTGGGCCATTTTAATTTTTTTAGTGGATCATTTTATATTATTGGTTCATTATTGGTTCTGGACTATTTTTCATTAAGACAATTCTCACGGAGCCAGGATGATATCGTAGATGCACAACTTATCCAAATGCTACCTAATCAGGATTGGACAGATGAATGAAACCAGAAAAACATGCTAAGCCAAAAAAGCAATTCTTATAAAAAATGAATGTTAAAGCTGATACAAAAGATTCCAAGAGTATAATGGAAATGCAAGTTGAGGTTATCTGGATATTGGAAAAATAATAAATAACGAGACACAATAATCGATCATAATTTATGGAATCATTTTGGCGCTAAACATTTTGAGCGCTTCAGTCTGAAATTATTTTCCTAGCTGGCGAGAGAATAGAATACCCCACAAACCATGAAATAAAATAAAGATTTGTTCAAAATATATTCTAAAATGCTGAATAATACAATTTACGAGTATGTGAATATGCAATGTACCAGATTATATTTATCACATCATTTCGCATAATGCACATATTGTTACCATTAAATCGCAAACACAATAATAAAATTCGACATAAAAAAGAATTTTCTTCTAATTTTCTTCTTCTACATCTTACGCCGCCACCTTTTTCATCTTATGTATACTGATGTTTTCAAACCGTACATATATATACTCGTATGTACATACACAGAAGCAATATGTATGATTATATTTTAACGATGATGAATGGCGCGGCAGCACACACTGTATAAAAAACCATACACCACATATATTCCTTTTATTTAACATATTTACAGTCAGCTACAACAACAACGATAACAGCACCAATAATAATGCGAGCAAAGAACATTAACACAATCAACATTCTTAAGTGGAACCAAATGGTGCTGTGATTTGAAATGCTGAATAATATTTTTTAATATTTTAATACGATTATACGAGTGTTGACGATGATTTAAAAGAAAATTGAAAATATATCAGGAGTATTATTATGGCAACCCATTCACAGCGACTGGCACCGTATACGAGTAAAATAGGAAATCTAATTTTGTATCGACTCGCGACTGCAAGTGTTAAGGCGAATCTAAAATCAATATGTACATACCTTTTTATCAGTAATGATAAATTGTATCCATAGCCACGTCACCTGGAAATATACGAGGAAAAATATGCTGGATTAAATACGGATATAAATATATGTCGACGTCGTTAGGAAAATACGAGGAGGTTGTTTTGTATTAGAACAGTAGCTAGATTAACCAGTAATACTATTCACCAGAAAAATGCATAAAATTTAATTTTAATAAAAATGAGTGATGTCATAATTTTGTCCACACAATGAAGAGTTTTGTTACGTTCGCATCTATCTTAATGAAATTAGAACACCCAATAAACAATTTTGCCCACCCCAAACGTTGCTTGTTTTAAAGAAAAATTGTAAACACAACTTAAGATTGGTTTGAATTAGGATTATGGGCACCAAATATTGGCGCACTCCATAAACCTATAATTAGCCTTGTCCAACACATTGATATTAAACATTTACAGACCGATAATTATGGACTGATTGACAGATTAAAAAACCCGACATAAGTTCTTGGTCACCACTGGGAATCGCACTCGAGGCCCCCGAATTACAGAGCAATTACTCTACCGAGTCTGCTAACGAAAAATTATCGACATGTTTATGTATTTCGCCCACCCAATAATATTATTAGTTTTTGGTGAGTATATAATTTATAATGAGGGTGTTCGAAATCGAAAAATATGGAATATTATTTTTTCTTCGTAAACCATTCTAAAGTAAACCATTCTAGTAAGTTGTGTATTAGTATTGTCCATCTGTTGATGAATTTGTACATCCAATTATTAATTTTGTCCACCCCATAAAACTATGCACAAAACGTTATTTCATATTAACTTTTGAGATAAATTATAAAAATGTACGTAAATAACCTTTATTTGTCAATCTTATTTGATGAGTCGAATGAATTTCGAACACTCAATTTAAATAAATTGGTTATATCTTACCATTTTTCAAATATTAATAAAATTTGGGCACTCAATAATTAACTTTGCCCACTCCATAAACTATCGGAACGTTGATAAAGTTATCTTAAATATTAGATAAATAATATGAGTTATACATATTAGAATTACCCATGGGTTGATGGATTTTGTCCACCAATTATTTATTAATAATTTATTAATTAATGAATTATACATATGTTCATTAATTTTGATCACCCAATAATTTTACCCACCCACCTAAAGTAATGTACGAAAGATTAAAATTTCACTGGAAACGTTTGAGTTAAATTTTTAAAATATTCGTAAACCACCCCCAAATTTTAACAAATTTTGGTCACCCAATTATTGGTTTTGTCCATTTCAAAAAGTTAATAGGAAATATTAAATATTCACTGAAGTACTCCTCAATGTCTTTTAAATTAAATATTTTAGATTGTCCACATCTTAATAATTTTAAACACATAATAATTAGATTTGCCCACTCCATATTGATTTATGGAGGTTGCATAAAACTGATTAATGGATGGGAAAATTCATCCACATTTGGACAATTAAGACATAAATCGTTTAATCTAGATTCTTACACATAAGAAAAATTTAAGATTATCAAAATTTGAGTAACGTTCATCACAATTTTAGTGTACTGGTCGAGCAGCTGGAAATCATAGGTCAGAAGTTGTGGACATATTCGGGACCGATAGTACTAAATTTTATTTATAATGTAAATTTAACTAAGCATTTCAGTGGGAATTAGTTCCAGTTACCCAAAAATTACGGAACCGTTAAAATGTGTGTACAGATTTTTAGTATTTCTGGGTGCCGTATTGGTCACCTTGTCGGTAGTGGTTAAATCTGTTTGTAAACACTGACCGGTATACGTAAATATATTTAGCTTAGTATTTAAAATTACCGTAATGGTTCCGTTGATTAAAGAGGCAGCAGGCTTTCGGGGGGCTTGCTATAATAAGGAGTTAGTGAATCAGGAGAAACGTCGCAACAATGAATATAGATTATTCAAACTACGCGGCATATATTACTATCCAGATTTTGATATAGCTCGGAAAGGGTTCAAAAGCCTAAACTGGTTTTTGTACAGTAATTCTATGGCCCTAAAGACTTCTGGGATTTCATAAATACCATTACCAATGAGCTACCAGAGATCGGTCGCTAGTCATCTCTCAGATATTTATGAATTGTTTGCGAGATTTTTCGCTTCCGTACAAGAACCAATGGTGCTGCCATATCCTGTACGGCCTCACTCTGGAGTCTGAAGAATTGAACTTGATTAGATTCACGGAACAGGAAGTTCTTAATTGCATGCTTCAAATTGACGTTACTGAGAGTGCCGGTCACGCAGGCTTTCCGCCGAGTCTAATTACGTACTACGCGGAAACTAAAAGCAGGTAGAAGGAATGAGGTAAATAATTATCGAGGAATAGCCATTCTTTCCGCCATAACAAAAGTTTTTGAATGGATGGGTCGTAAAGTATTAAGTTTCCACATTAAATCAATACAGCACAGTTTTTATCAAAGGGGGTCTACACCTACGAAGCTTATTAACTTCTGTTGTAACTTATTTGATTTATAAATTCGACGTCGACAATATTGATCACTCATTTCTTATTATTAAGTTAAAGCAAAGGGGGTGCCAATTCATTATCATAGAATGGTTGCACTCTTACCTTTAACACCGTCGGCAAACTGTAACGCTGACCCAGAAGCGTTCAGAATCTCCTCAAGTATTTTGCGTACCATCAGATGATTATACCCTGTGGTACACACAGGGTATAATCACTTAAGCTATTTTCATTATTTATCAACGATCTCGTTGATTGCTTTTTGAAATTCAGAAGTTGTCTTCTTTTCGCAAATGACATGAAAATGTTCGTTCCGGGTAACGTGGAAGCCGACTGGAACAAGCACCAACACCGATCAACTGGAAATGTAGATTTGACCTATTGTATTCGCTTCCCTATATTGCATCAATATCGTTTGTATACAACGAACTTATTGACAAAGTGGAATTCATACCTGAGCTTGGAGAGTAGCTTTTCCAAACGATGCGACTTTTAACAGGCATATTAACGCTATTGTCTCAAAGGCTTACAATATGTTAGGGTTCATCAAACAAAATTGTAATGATTTCCCGAAAACTTTATCTTCAATATACGTTTCATTTGTGAGATCAATAAAGAATATGCATCCACCTTATGGTCACCATACCAATGTAATTCGCAAAGAATAGAGAGATGCCTACCATCTAGTCGGACAACGGATTTTATACTTCCGTCTTATCAAGATCGTTGTAATTTATTAAAAATAAACGTTTGGGCTATCGTAGGCTGCCGTCAGAGATAGAGATATTTTCGGCTCTCGAGTCGATTGCACGAAACTCCTACAACGGTTAAATCTGTACGTTTCCGAATGCCGCATGCGTCAACTCGGCAGATTTCTATATATCAATCAATCATCAACAAACTACGGTCTTTCGGAAACAATTTTGAGGACCTCACGTATTTACTCTCTAGTAAGTGTCTCTAGTAAGTTATATGATTTTATAATGGTTCTGACAGGATGTCTGGCAGTGTCATAAATTCGATAGTTAATAAATTCTCATTAGAAAAGTAAATTTTGGTGTGTGTTGCGATTTGTATATTTGACAATAGCATACGACGGCCGATTAATAAATACCCGTATTAGGAATGAAGAAGCAAGTTTTTAAATTTTTCAACGTAATATCCTTTTTTTTTTTTTTTATTTTTTTTTTCCCTGATCTGTTCTGGGGCCGAAGCTGTCCGTACTCTTTCGCGGTTCGCTTATTTACGTCCTTACCTTTACGCCTGTATTGGCCAATTCGAGGACGTACGGATATAGGTCCGATTTTATTACCATCTGCACATTGCATAGCTCCATGCCAGCCTATACTGACATGGAAGATGGGTCGGCCCGTGAGCTCCGCACTCCGACAGGGGGTCATAGATGTGTTCCTTCTCATCCCAAATCGTAATTTGTTGATGAAAATTCCCTTTGCATCCCGCCGCTATCGGGATTCGAATCCGGTACCTCCCGATCCAAACGCCAAAGCTTTAACCACTATGCCATTTGGTTGGTCCTTTTAGGTCGATACACATTTCTCAACGCTTTTGCCATTTATTTAACCCCTCCAAAAATACAATTTCTCAAACTCTTCAAAATACGCTTCTGTCTCGGCGATAATCTCCTCGTTTAAGCTGATTTTTTCCTCCTAGTCATGTTTTCAGAGCAAACAATCGTAGGGAACCGGGTCGCAGTAATTCTTAGCACACTTCATACGATTTAGCCGCGCCAATTCCGGATGAATGGGCGGCTGGAATGAGCAATCGCGGCACTCATCGGGCCGACTCCTTTCTCACACTTACCATTTAAAATATTAATTGCCATTCCGTACGGCACGCCTACGGCCTCTGCTACTTCGCGCACCTTAGGTCGGCGATCACCAAGAATCATCCCGTCGACCTTTTCAACGATTTCCTAGGTAACAACGACTGGCTGCTCAACATCAATAACAGATGTACGACCACCTTTAAATTCATTGAACCAATATCTCAGCATCCAACTTCGTTTTTATTTCCTCGCTTGTTTTTCCATCCAAAAATAAAAAACGAATTACGGATCGATATTGCTTTTTTCCATTTTATTGAAAACCACGAAACACGAGTGATACAACTGGCTGCCAAATAAAAATGAACCTGTGAGCTACACTGAGCTAAGCATTTTCGAGAAATAAATCAGTTTTTCTTCCCGTGTTCTGAAACTAAAATTCTCTGGGATTGAGGCTACACAGATTTAGAATAGGCATACAAACAGCTTATTTGAGTAAAAATTTCAAGAGGATCCGTATGTCGCAACTTGGCGAATTATGGCTCTGGGCTAAGTATTTCTAAGCATTTTCGATAAATAAATCAGATTTTCTTCCCGTGTGCCAAAACTAAAATTTTCTCAGATTGAGGCTATACAGATTTAGAATGATCATGCAAACAGCTTATTTGAGTAAAAAATTTAAGATGATCGGTATGTTGCAACTTGCCGAATTATGACTCTGGGCTAAGTATTTCTAAGCATTTTCGAGAAATAAATTAGTTTTTCCCGTGTGCAAAAACTAAAACTCTCTCTCATATTTATTGTACTTTAACAGAAAATTTCCTAAAGAAACTTTAAGGCTCTGAGCTTACTCTTAGTTTGAGAGGGTTGTAAAAATCTTTAACCGGTGGATAAAATTAGGGCATATTTTTAGAGATTTTAAGGGATGGGTAAAACTGTGCAAAATGTGGGAATAACGCACCTTATATTATAATATTTATTGAAAAATATTTAAACGCCATAAAATTGTAGTTAGGCTTGGACTCAGACCCAGCTCGATCAATTTCATAAAAATTGCTAAAATAAGATTTACGATTAACAGGAATTGATTGCGGTAAATTTTTATTTCGGGTAATTCAGTTAATCAGTCGGTAAGGCCTATATTTCGATTATAGTTTATCTGAGCCGTTTTTCGTGATAAGGGAATATACTATGAGCAGTCCGGATTTAAAAATCAAATCGTTTAGTGGAGTTTTCTTTTTTCACATGTTTAAAAAAATTAAAGGGGCTATGGGTCTCATTTCAAGTTGCTTTCGACTATAACGGTTTTGATAAAAAATGGTGTGAGGTGGTTCTCGTGTACCGTGAATAAAGCGTCCTCGGCTGAGGTCTTGGTTCCCTTTTTAAATTCAAACAAAATATTTTTGATTTCCAGAAAATTAGGTTTGGCGACCCTTCGAAGAGGCCCGAACCCATTATAAAACTTTTCTCCGCTGGTTCGATTTTGATAAAAATTGGTACAAATCGGCTAATGGATCGTGCAGTCTGGCTCAGATTATTCTTATAATTTTTTTAGGCTCGAAACATTTTGAAAAATTGAAACGAGACCCCGTTGATGGAACCGTTATGTTGAACAACAAAATGGATTTCATTTTTAAAATATTTTTTCTATTTATTTTTAAATATATTTTGTTATGTTGCGTGAACCGTAATGTTCCATCGTGTTGCATCGTATAGTAACATGTAGTGAAAATTCGAACGAGTTCGAGTTTCAAACGATGGTCGATGAATTTCGAAAAACTCATTTAAAGAGTCGTTCGATGGGTCCAGAGATTTTTCTTCACTTTGCCGGTTTGAAAGATTTGGAGAAAAAATTTATCAAGAGAGATTTTCAAGTGAGAGTTGGTAATTACGATTATTTTCGATTTTCAGAAAAATCGTACAGAAGGCCCTCCGATGAGGCCCGATTAGGATCCGATGATGATCGAACGATTGTAACAAAAATTAGACAGATAGGTTTTTATTGAAGTATCACGAGTACAGGTTTTGTTATATTGGCCTTAAAGGTCCTGTGCTGTGGCCAAAACCCACTTTTACAAATTTTCCTGATCAAGATTATGGGCCACCACAGAAAGTTCCGTCATTTTTAAAAATATTTTTCTGATTTTCTAAATTACTTTTATTTATTATTAATGTTTCACCGCAAATATTTTGACGTTGTAAATTAAATGTCATAGAAAATTAGTTCAGATCATATTTCAAATTTCATCGAAAATGACTTCGTTTAGTAGTGACAAAAAATACTTTCTACTACCAAAATTCGGCATCTCTACAGACCAGGCGGATTGAGTATTCTGAATAAAATTGCATATTAAAGTTTCTCGAATAAATTGGAGGAGCTATGCGAGTGGTGGTGGATATCTGCGTACTAGAAGAGGCACCTGCTGTAGTTTTTCCAAGTCAATTATTAACAAGGGTTTACATTATTGGTTTTCAAAAATTTAAACAGGTATAATGAGTTTTGATTATACAAGACAAT
This sequence comes from Nephrotoma guestfalica, assembly GCA_963691935.1. NCBI lineage: Eukaryota > Metazoa > Arthropoda > Insecta > Diptera > Tipulidae > Nephrotoma > Nephrotoma guestfalica. The sequence continues at coordinate 57,401,327 of OY829915.1, forward strand.
TTTTATCACAAATCCGGAAGGTTCAGTTTTTCGCTTTAGAAATAAAGTGTGGTGTATTCAAGACTTGATAAATTTATAAAATGTGGTGGTGTAATTGTTGGCCACAATATTTATAATTTATAATTGGACTATTTTAAAAAAAAGATTTTTTGCGATTTTATTAATTATTTTTATTTATTTGTGATGTTTCACCTTCTGCTATTATATTGCACCATGTTGCGAGATGTTGCATCACATTGTGTGATATTGCATTATGTTGTTTCATATTGTAAAAAGTTACGTTTAGAGTTTAGCGTATGTTCGACGGTCGGCGTTATGTTGCATCATTCTGCATCATGTTGCATCATATTTCAAGATGGTCCAAGTTAATATTTTCAAAAATGTTGATTATTATGAACCGCAATTTTGATTTCAGGCACATGGTACTTTATTAGTGTTTTCTCGAAAACATTTTCAAACGAGATTCGGAAACGGGCTAAAGGATGCTGCATTAAGGTGTCGTGTTGCATAACTATTTGTAAATGATCGAATTCGATTCCAATATGAGTTCCGTGTGTTGTGGGTTATAATCTGTGGTGAAACAGAGGAGTCCAGCAAAATAAGAGATCACACTGTTCCACAACTGAGAGCACTATCACAAAAGAGAATTTTGTTGTTATTTTCTAACCAGCGGAAATTTTGTATTCGCTTTAGTACCTTTATGTCACAAACAAAAACATTCCAGTGGAACCAAATGTTAAGTGTGCCTTAAATTGAAAAAATGATTGACCTCCGAAGTAAAGAAACTCGGTATATGAAATTTTGAAATTTTAAAATATTCCATCTATCTCCGCCATTTTTCAACGCATTATGATGAAATTTGGTAAATAGGCTCCATTGGATGGAGATTCCAAAGTGAGTTCTGCACAAAATTCTAAAATATGTTGCGAAACCAAATAGAAAATTAAGGGAGATTATCGTTTAGTAAGCTAGGCCAAATAAATAAATTTCAGGTTATGGCCAATATCTGAAAAATTCAGACAGGTAACACATATATCCCGTAATTTTTCTAATAGCTAGGGTCATAACTCAGTCTACGTGTGGAGAAAATTTATCTTGCCAGTAACTCAAAAACTTCCAAACCGAAATATTATGTACGGTTGAATTTCTAATAGCTAAGGTTGAGTCTACATATCATAATTTTTGGAGTTTTTAAGGCCAAATACGTTATTTTTGATTTCTGGCCAATATCTCAAAAACTGCTGAAGGTAACCAATATATACAGTTGCTTTTCTAATACCTAAGGTCTTACCGGAGAACATTTATATTTCAGAATTTTTAGTGTAATCTCTTGATTTTTTGCTGCCAAATAACCTTGTCTCGCTTTCCGGCAAATATCTCAAAAACTCCCACGAATAACCAATACGATCGGTTGTTTTTCTAATAGCTAAGGTCATACTGAGCTTAAATGGAAAATTTGGGAAAAATTTATAGAATAAGGATTTCACTATAATTTTTTGGGGTTTCGTGGCCCACTGTTATTTTTGTTTTCTGGCCAATACTTAAAAACCCCCGAAGGTAGCCAATATGAATGGTTGTTTTTCTAATAGTTAAGATTTCATAGTTTGCGGCCAAATAAGTTCTTTTCGGGTTCTGGTCAATATTTTAAAAACTTCCACAAGTAATTGATTACTACAATATCTCAAAGCTTCCACGGATAACCAATACGTGTGGTTGTTTTTCTAATAGGTCATACTGAGCCTACATGGAAAATTTGGGGAAAATGTAAAGTTCAGGATTTTGAGATTTTGCGGCCAAATAATCCAAAATTCCCACAGGTAACCAAACTTCGATTATTTATCAGATAGCTAATGTCATATTGAGCCTACATCAATAATTTGGGGAAAATTTTTAATTTAGAATTTTTACTATAATTTTTTGAGTTTTTGCGGCTAATAAATTATTTTCGGTTTCTAGCGAATATTTTAAACACTTCCACAAGTAACCAATACGGACGGTTGTTCTTCTAATAGTTAAGGTCATACTGAGTCTACATGGGGAATTTGTGGAAAATTTATCGTTTACAATTTTCAATATAATTTTTCGAGTTTTTGCGGCCAGATCACTAGTTTTCCGTTTCTTATTGGCTATAAACTTTCGCTCTCATACGTGAGGTTGTTTTTCTAATAGCTAAGGTCATAAAAGTGGTACAAAAAAGAATAAAAAATTTCCGCTGGTTATAAAACCAACAACAAAATTATGTTTTGGGATAGTGATGTCACCAGTGACCGAGTAGCATAATTTTATTCATTGGAACTATTTATTAAACTAGCCTAAAAATAGAATTAGGATTATTTAGGAAAAGTTCACGTGTTTGCTCACGATAGTGAAGTATTACCTAAACTTTTATAAAAATTAAAATTCGCCATTTTTGTTTCAATGTATGCGTAAAACTTCGTATAAATGAGTCAATTATAAATTATATGAAAAAATGCAAATAAGTACGGTGACTAAGTACTTGTAAAGAGGTCATTTTGCATATCGTAGGTTTTTCCGAGCAATTTTCCCAATTCCAGAAACACCGCTACCAAATACATACTAAACGCACTTTTGAGTTGTTCTGGATCAAAACTAACGGATAAACCATTCCATTGAAAAATCTAGGGGCCCCGAGTATTTTAGGAAATAAAATTTGTAAAGAGGTCAATTTGCATATCGTAGGTTTTTTCCGAGCAATTTTCCCAATTCCAGAAACACCTGGAATAGGGAAAATTGCTCGGAAAAACCCTACGATATGCAAATTGACCTCGTTACAAATTTTATTTCTTAAAACACCCGGGGACCCTAGATTTTTCAATAGAATGGTGTTTATCTGTTAGTTTTGATCCAGAACAACTCAAAAGTGCGCTTAGTATTTGGTAGTGGTGTTTCTGGAATTGGGAAAATTGCTCGGAAAAACCCAACGATATGCAAATTGATCTCTTTACAAATTTTATTTCCTAAAACACCCGAGGCCCCTAGATTTTGCAATGGTATGGTGTTTATCCGTTAGTTTTGATCCAGAACAACTCAAAAGTACGCTTAGTATGTATTTGGTAGCGGTGTTTCTGGAATTGGGAAAAATTCTCGGAAAACCCCGATGATATGCAAATTGACCTCGTTACAAATTTGATTTCTTAAACCAAGCGGGGCCTCTAGATTTTTCAATAGAAAGGTTTTTATCTGGTAGTTTTGATCCAGATCAACTCAAAAGTGCGCTTAGTATTTGGTAGCGGTGTTTCTGACATTCGGAAAATTGCTCGGAAAACCCCAACAATATGCAAAATGACCTCTTTACAAATTTGATTTGCTAAAACACCCGGGGCCCCTAGATTTTTCAATAGAATGATATTTGTCTATTAGTTTTGATCCAGAACAACTCAAAAGTGCGCTTAGTATTTGGTAGCGGTGTTTCTGGAATTGGGAAAATTGCTCGGAAAACCCCTATGATATGCAAATTGACCTCGTTACAAATTTGATTTCCTAAAACACCCGAGGCCCCTAGATTTTTCAATAGAAAGGTGTTTATCTGGTAGTTTTGATCCAAATCAACTCAAAAGTGCGCTTAGTATTTGGTAGCGGTGTTTCCCCTAGCACCCTTTCCGCTGTATTATACAGTATGGATTCCACTTTGAATGTTGGTAATGGTTCTGAAAAATGGATGCGAGTGGCACTGGTTGTGTTTTTCAATTTAAGTTTTAAAAATTTGTGTTCAAATTTTTTATAACTTTCTAACGAAGCTAAATATGTGAAAGTACGACAACTCTTGTTAATTTTTTTTTATATCAAACGAACGTCAGGGAGCGATAGCACCGACTCAGATTTGAAGATAATTTAAATTAGGAGTTTTCTGGTCGGGCCGTCGTTCCCATATTTTGTGATGTTGCGTCATGTTGCATAATAGAACTAAGTGGCAATCGGCAGAGATAAAACTTAGTTTTCATGATAAAAATAGGAATCTACCATAAATTCTGGGCTGAGAAAAACATTTCTCAACCGATTGGGACGGAACTCGTTTAAAATTAGATTAGAAGCAATCCATAGGCTCTTTAAAATGACTAGTAATACGCATTCCTGCAGCCGTCGAGAAAACTGAAAATTTAATAATTTTCCACGGCATAGAATTATAAATTTTTTACCTTTTTGAAATGGCGGTGGACCTCACCCGGGATGTTATTCTCGATTTTAGGTCGCACTTGCTACCAAGAGAAATAGATATACAGGTTACGCAAGAAGATAAAGGGCGGAATTATTTTAAACCTTCTGCTGTGAATATTTGGTTTTGCAAACATTTTTTTAATCGCGTTGCAACTTTCTGTTCATCGAGAAAACCAAGATGACGGTGTCACTTTTGCGAAACGACTGATACAAATTGAAACAAGCGTAAATCTCGTTATGAATACAATTTTATTGACAGATTTTCACGAATTCAAATCAAATCTAGCAAAAAATTGTTTTGAACCATTTAACAAGTATAGGTAAATGTAAAGCATATTTTTTGTATATCCTTATCGTCATATCATAAAACCACTTATCTCATTTAGGCCATCAATCAATTTTTTGTTTCTTACTGGCGACCTAAATCACTCCCTCTACAAATCTATATAGACTATACACAAATAAGCCCCAAGGAAAAAAAATAATCGACCGACGAAAAACTGAAGAAAATTAATAAAATTATATTTTCTATTTTATATATAGTTAGGATACAATGCGCTCAGGGCAAGACAGCCCAACCAACAAAACAAAAGCAGCACAAAAAATGATTGATGGGTTTTCCGTGAAAAACAAGTAGAAGTAAATGAAATTGAAAATTGTTTATGATAGTTTGAGAGATAAGGGATAAAAATTAGTTTTGTTCTTCTACTTGTTCTTCGTCGTCCTCATCTTCTTAAGAATATTATATTATTTATATATACCAACAACAAATGGTCTAATTAATTTACGAGATATACGAGTATACGAGTTTGATTTGATTTTACTTTTTCCATTGAATGTCCATAATCAAATTTAGCAATTTGGGAATTTAGGTAGGTTGAAATCTGGATACGGTTTTCGATTTAATTACACAACTGAACTGTTGTATTAAGGGGCAAAAACCGATCCCATATATTCATTGTATATAATATACACTACCAAGCCAATCACCCAGAACTAGTAAATATATAAATTAATTAATTTTTCCACATATTTGAAAGTAAATTTTTATTTATATTTTTCAATTTTCCAATTGTTTGAACTCCAATTACTGCAATCAATTAATTTCATTCATTATTGTTGATTAAAATGGGAAAAATAAAAAAATTATAGAAATTATTTTCAATCAATCAAATGCTTAATGATCTTTCATGATATGAAGTTTTTGCGCTCTTATGACTTTCAAGATTTTTATTAAGTATAAGTTGTTTATCATATTATGTATGTATGTACATATATAGGGGCCCTACAAATATGAGGTTACGTTCGATTACCCTGTTTAATTACAGCACCCCGCCTTGTTTATTTTATATAATTATTGTGTATCTTCGTAATATGCAGATGCCGTAAATTTATAACATACTCGTATACCAGTCAATGAACTCGGTGGAATACTATAATTACCAAAATAAATCTTCATGACGTACCGATTAGCTGATATACCGTTTCTCTTTGTAAATATTCACATCTTGAAGATGTAAACAATATAATTCATCTCCTGCACGTCTACTTTTGTATTTAACCATTGTTACTATTTAAAACTATATTTGTTTAATTATTTATGAAATGTTTTTCGGTGTCGTTGCTGTTGTAACGCCATTTGAATATAAAATGATCTAAAATTTCTTTGTGCTGTACGAGTTGTATATACCTCTAGCCATCTAGTTTGCTGTAAAAGGAAAATTTAATTACCGGTAGTGTAAATTATAGTAGCAATCTGCTCAATGCTGTAGCTGTAGTACGAATATAGTTTGATTTAAATATTTTATTTTATGTTGTGTAATTATGCATCCACTTATGTTGAACACGATGATTTATTTTAATATGCTAATAATGGTGGTATATTATGCATATTATGATAATGATCCATGAAATGATTTTAATTAGGGAAGTGTGTTTAACATTGCAGAGCAAATCTAAAAATGAAATGGTTTAGGGTCACCAAAAATATTATTGCGACCCACATAACAAAATCATAACCAAAATCGTTCGAGTGTTTGTACAAGTCAGTTTGTTATGTCTCTTATGCTGTAGACTACCCAACTTTCATTCGGTTGTCAATTTTGTAACTAGACGAATAGTAAAACGTCATACAAATGGAGGGAATGTCGGGAGGCGAATTCCTAGCCATGGATACTACATTGGTGCCCCAAAACCAATACCAAATTAGCGTCTGTTCTCCAGGATGGAAGCGGCTGAGACGGGCGTCTGTCTTGTATCAGGTGGCCTGCTCGCTGTATAAATGCGTTCAAGGTGGGACTAGATGCCTTGAGGTTCTCATCAGTGCGTGACAAACACACGTGAAAATCGGATTAAGCGGCAGGCCAACAACCTTCTTTCATAAAAACAGTTGGGTTATGAACCCCAGTCAGGGGCCTCGGATTGCCATAACGGATTCGTCACGGGCTCGACCTCGGAAGTTGTACACAGACAACGCTTTGCGAATGCGAGCATGGAGCGTGCTTGACCTCTTGAAACCTAGAGATCTCCAGAACCTTTCGAACCAAGCAGGGAGTTGAACGTTGGACGTGATTGCACTGCAGGGGTTTGGATGATAGCACAAATGGTTGCACTTTTTATTGCAGCGGCCATCAGAGTGGAGGAGAGTTTGGAGTTGGCTTACTTATCCATCGGCGTGTGAAGCGTCATATCATCGAATTTCATCCTATCACCGTGCGGATATGCACGGTCGGACTTCGCACTAATAAGTTTAATGCCGCACCACGACATTGAGATCATCGCGAGCGACTTTAATGCGGAGGTTAGTGGGAGTGCAGAGGGTACATCGCACAACGCTTCTAACAGCCTGCATCTAAGTAGTAACAACAACGGCCGACGCGTCATCGATCTGGAAAAAATGTGCAACTTAGTTGTACCAAGTACGTCTTACACAAATAATAGAATCCACAAAGTAGCGTAGAGATCGAATGATGAAAGAACGAAGAGCCGATCACGTCATGGTGAGTAAGAGGCGCTCCACCAGCATATCCATCGTTGGATCTTGCAGAAATGCAGACATGGACGGCGATTATGTGCTTGTCATATTCAAATATAAGTGCAAACTGTCATCTACGTTCAATAGACAAGAACAAAAGATCGTTCATTGGAACGTCAACGCTTTGAGAGACCAAGTGTAGCTGCAAAGTTGCCGGTCGGTTGTCGCTAGTTGTTTGTATCGGCTCAGTGCCAACGGGGAGGCTGCTCCTAGCATCCGGGAGCAGGGGCACAATGTGTACAGTCGGCCATGGCCACCGGTGCGCAAGCTACCGTCGAAAGAGGACCTCCAATGGTTGGTTCGGTGATAAATCCGCCTGGTAGTCGAAAATAAACGGAGCTTCATGAGAAATGGTTGGTTTGCAATATAGGGGACACTCTGGCGGGGTGTCTCCGCACTAGGAAAGCCACAACTGAATGCGTTCCACAAAAGAAGTGCGATCATATTGGCCAATGGGTTGTGGTGGGGAGTATTACAGTGTTGTATACCATAACAGCAGTATTAAAGTGTCCGTCACACCAGCCGGAACCGTATCAGCCGGAACCAACCAAGTATGGCATAAGTAGCGCGATGCATTGAGCATCATTGTGCACTATATATTTTTTCAGCCGGAACCTAATAAACCAGCAAGAGCCATATAACAGCAAAACCAACTATGACACAAGCAGCACGATGCATCGTGCACTATTGTGTACTATATAATTTTTCAGGCGGAACCTTATAAATCCAGAAACATACGATTTTCTGGTATAAAAATCCTAATTCAGCCGGAACCATATCCCCTACAGCCAAACTAACTATGGTACAAGTAGCACGAGGCTTTGTACATTATGAGCTTTTTCAGCTGGAACCTTAGAATTCCAGCCAGAACCTGATAAAGCCAGCCAGAACCATACTGCAGTCACACCAACTATGACACAAGTAGCATCATTGTGCACTATATGATTTTGCAGCCAAACCATATAATGCCATCCAGAACCATACAAAATATTTACAAAAATAATTTTGGCGCTTACACAATGGTCGCAGTCCAATTATGTACAACGTTTGCAATGCCAACCCTACAATGCTAACAATAAGCATGGTTAATGGTCATTGTGAACTAGCTAAAATTGTAACTGGCAAATCATCGTAAGCTTTCCATGCGCCACCGGTTCTAAGTGCATGCGCAGTGAAATGCTCATTTAAATTATCGTACTCAATTACACCGCACAAATTGAACAATTTATCACCTAAACTCAGCGATCTCGTTATGTCACTTATAGGACCTTTTGAAGTTTTTCTAGTGGATCTATGTAGATCTTTATGTAGCTGCCACATCTACAGTAAAATTGCCGAATATTTATCTTTATTGAGTTGCTCATATTTTTGAAATCCAGTTCATTAGTGTCTGTTGAAAGCAATGGCAACTTTCTTTCGAGTTTAGTTCCACATTTATCACAAATTCTTTCAATATCGACACTGAAAGTAACATCATGGTTAAAATCCTTCAATTGATGATTTTAAACCAATGAAATGATGATTTGATAAAACGTTCTTGGCAGAAAATTTCATTTAGTAATTTATTACTAAAAATCCGGCAAATTTGCTACTTTTAGCTTGACCGAATATTTCATCTCGAACTTGCCTGTCATCAAAATATAATGCGGCAAAGCTAGCAAAAATGCTATCAAACGGACACGTATTGATAGTGGTTATGCAGCTTTTGTCAATACTGATATGCTCATTTTTTAAAATTGGTATTTTTTCCGTGTAGCTTCTATCTTGTGGTTGCAATATGGAAGTTTTCCTTCTATTTTCTTTTTATTTCCAAAACGCTTTGTCAGTTGCTGTTGTTGTTTAGTCCCTACCAATTTTCTTCCAAACAATTTTCTTTGTCTTCTGTGACCGTACCTGATTGGATTAGCGAGAGGGTATGGTTCCGGCTGAATTTGTAAGTTTTTTTCCGAAAAATTGTATGTTTCTGGATTTATAAGGATCCGGCTGAAAAATTATATAGTCCACAATGATGCACAATGCATCGTGCTACTTGTGTCATAGTTGGTTTGGCTGTTATATGGTTCTAGCTGGCTTTATCAGGTTCTGGCTGAAATTATAAGGTTACGGTTGCAAATCGCATAGTGCACAATACATCATGCTACTAGTGTTATAATTAGTTTGGCTGTAGAGGGTATGGTTCCAGCTGAATTTGTAAGGCTTTTTTCCGAAAGATCGTGTGTTTTGGATTTATAAGGTTCCGGATAAAAAATTATTTAATTCATCGTGCTATTTGTACCATAGTTAATTTGGCTGTTATATGGTTCTAGCTAGCTTTGTCAGGTTTCAGCTGGAATTATAAGATTTCGGCTGAAAAATAATATAGTGATGCTCAATGCATCGTGCGTGACGGACTCGTATTAAAGTGGAATTTGACATTTTTATAAAAAATTTCATTTGTCAGCGAGTTCGGCTGGTGTGTGATGCCGGCTTAAGTTTGGGCTTGAATATGTGCGTAAATATCGCATTGTGTCAAGACGGGTGAGGTTAGTTCCAGTCGGAGGGACTGGGAAGAAGATCGAGGGGTAAAGCTGGATCTTGTGTAAGTGTAGTGCATTTCACCGGATTTGGCTCTAAGCTGACTACACTTAGCGAATTGATTAATTCTTCAAGATTGTGGGGTTCAATTGTGGTGGTGTCTCGAGTAATGGGAATAATGTCATCGACGTAGGCAAGAGTGAGTGGTGGTGGTTGTAATTCGTCTTGTTGTGCGAATTTTCGTTCAGAGTGTAAGTCTGCTACGGTGTAAACTTTGATAAGTATACGTTTTTCGGGCTAATGGTTGGTAGTTTGAGGTTTGTTTGGGAGGAGGGTATTTTGGTAGGATCTTTTGAACGTATTTTTCAGATTTTATAGAATGTGCACTCTACCCAATGGTTGTTTTCAGATTGCCATATTAGGGACGTTGGCGTAACTTTACTCTAAGCTTAGTTTCATAATTCTAGTAATACATTTTGTTTTAACCCAATTAGTTTACAGTTGGTGTTTTCATTGATAGTTGATAATATTTAGTGGCAGCATAAAATGGATTTAATGATTTACTAATTTAAGAAAGCTGAAAGTGCAGTTAATAATGGACTGCCTATTGAATTGTTATGTTGCGATGATTGGTATTGGTTTTTTTTAAAGGGTTTTTATATTATTTAGGCGGCTGAGAGGTGTTAATTTGGATTAAATTTAAGGAAATTTCCGGATGCCTGTGCAATAATAATGTTTTCTTATGTGCTGATTTAAAGAGGCAATTGTTGAAGGCCAATGCCATTGTTAATCATTAAACCTGTTTAACATTTATCCTTTCTTCTAGTAGATTGGGCTTGTGTTGTTTGTGCTATATGACCGCTGGGGGTATGAATCGAGGTCGTCCGTGCTACAAAGGAATAAAAGAAAACTTTTCCTACCCTTCCCTCTTGTTATAGGTAAACAGGCTGTATGAATGGGGCCGGCGTTGTCCGGCACATCCAGTCTGGTATTTGGTTCTATTGTTCAATCAATCAATCAATCATAATAATAAATTTATAGCATGCTGATTGCTGAATTAATTTATTGGATGCTGATTTCTGATTATTTATATCCAAAAAAAATTGTGCAACCTTTCCTATTCCTCCATCTTGTTATATGTAAAAGGGTGTACGGTAGGCCCGGCATATCCGGGATCTCTGCTTAGTCTTGGCCCTACATTCTAATCAATCAATCAATAAAAACTGGAATCTACATTTCTAAGGTTAAAAATTCAACCTTTTAGAATTTTGGTGAAAACTCTTCTTTAACCGAAAATCCACTTATATTTCAGAAAACCTACAATGATACTGATCTGGAAAATTTTACCTTTAAATTATAATAACACCTTTTCAACAACATTGCAAAAATTAAAAACCCTTATATGGAACCTATCACTTCCAGTACACTGACTTTCTCCAAATTTCAATAGCACCTCCCAAATTATGGGTTTAAATTACTCACTTATAAAGTTTATTTAAAATTTTCGCTTACATTTTGAATTAATTTCGTCGCAAATTCTATGTAGAATATTTTTGTTTATAAAGGATTTTTACAATATTTGGAAAAAACTATGTGCATGTTGTATTGTGCTGTAGGAGCAGCTGCTGCTCCTACAACAACGTGCTGTAGGAGCAGCTGCTACTACCGATACACAGATTTCCTCCACTTCCTTAAGTACGTAGTTTCATCCTGATCTTTCAATCCGTGTATGCTGCAGAGAGGCTGAAGTTTTGTGTAAAACAGGTTATTGGTCAAAAATCGTCTTTACCGCTTCAATTTTGGGAATATTTTGTAGACCGAGAAAGTTGCAAATATTATATAATCTTTTAGCTTATATTCATTTTTCTCATAAATGATAAACTTTTCAAAATATTTTCAAAATACGATAAAGACAAGTTGACTGTTTTCCGGACGCGTCCTGGCTGGTACATTAGGGGATACACACACTAATTTGCCGGCGGATAGATGGGACATAAAATACCACCTGCGGACTAAAACTGATAGGAGAAGGAGCCCCGAATAATAAACCAAGCATGATCAGACGTATTCAGAATACGTTTACGATGCAGGGGTCCGGATCTCCAGTACCGGTCGGTGTAGGGAGTGAGCGCACAGACTCCCTACCATCAACATCAAACGAGTGCAATGTAGTAACAGTGAGACCCATGGCTACTATGGCAGATATTGCTACAAGCACAGTAGGCGGAGATAGGCAGACTATAGATCCGCGAGTGAAAATTAGCAAAACGCTGAGAAATCCACCAAACGAATTAGCGCTTAAAACGTTGCAGCCATTCCTCACAAATTCTTTAACGGATCTGAGAACATGTGAAACCAAACCCATACAAATAGTTTCAAATATAGAGCGATTGCGAAAGCATATTAATAATCTTTCCGAGTTCATCAAGGCCAAGTCAAACGTGCAACTCGAAATTAAAAAGCATCTTGCCTTTATACGAAGTTTTTATCAACAGGCTATGTTAGTCACCAGAAAAGGTAATGAACCTAGAACCATCGAAAAGGTCCAGCCCCAACAAAGGTTTGAAAATCCCCTGCAGGTTGAAACGTATTACAACGGAGATCAAACTCAAAACTAGAAGGCGACGAGAGAGGTCTCCGAGTCAGGATGCGCTAGAGATTACGAAGGCTGTCGTATGCGTTGATCTTAAGGAACTTGAAAAGTAATCCGGGCTTAAAATATTTCACGGAAAATGTAACCCGCATCCTCAAGACGAATAAGAGCAATATAATTAGAATGTTCGGTAGAAATATTAGGTAGTGAAGCCCAGTTGCGGTCCCTAAAGGAAGTAGATGAGGCTCTTATCGAGATTAAAGACATAAACGAGATTACCACAAATGAGGAGGTTTTCCAGTCGGTGGCAACAACAATTGATGACGTGAAAGTTCTCCAAACAAGTGCAATCAATTCGTTGTAGAAAGCATTCGGAGAGACCAAGAAAGCAGTAGTCGGTTTCTCTAAAGTGGTGGCGAGAAGTATGTGCGACGCATGTTAAATTCGTATTGGATGGGTGGTATGCCAAATTCGGGAAAAGACAAGTCCACTTCGATGCTTCAAGTGATTAGACTACCGGCATAGGTCGAGTGTGTGCCGTAACACGATCGAGAAAAATCATATGGTTGGTAGTAGTAAATGTACAATGTACCAGAGAGCTCTGCTGGTTGCCCGAAAAAATGAAAGTACTCCAATTAAACCTAAAACGAGGAACTTTCCTCTCTCGATATTGTCTTATGCAATAAAGGAAATACTCCGAGATCTACACCCACCGTGACCATCAAGCAGTATTTTTCGACTCAAGCCTATGCTAAAAAAATCAATAGAATTGGTTGCTTCCATACAAGAAGAATTTTGAGGAAGAAACATTAATCACAATGTTGGATGGGGTCCACCTAGCACGTGTAGCAGAAATTAAGGCAAACCACTTATGGAGTGTGTGACTAGGGCTTGTGATGCAGCAATGCCTAGAAGAGAGATAGATAATCAAATAGGTTTTGTTTCAAAACACTTTACATAATTTCATTTAAATATATAGAGACGATTTATGAGAGTATCCATAAATATTGTAAGCATAATGCAGCGCACTAAAAAATTAATGAACATTTGTCAAATTAAATAGCACATAACATCATTACTAACTACCTCCCACCACCACAACATACCATGTTTATAACTAAACATCTTTACCATTTATCTCACACCACGTTCAACATCAAATAGTCAAATGTGTAAACAACAAAATGTAAATCAATTTTTCTTTTGAGATGAGTGCCCCAACCATCCCCGCATTTAACGAGTCCAAAATAAAATTTCCTTCGCTTTTTTTTCATATAACGGTATCATATCTCAACTCAGACAGATTTTTTTTTTGTATTCACCAAATTTATCTTATTTACATACGTAACAAAATTTAATAATAAGAAAACCCGGAAAATATTTTTTTTTGCATTTTATACATATTTTCGCCGTTTTTCCTTCATCAAGCCAAGACATGAACTAAGATGAAAATTGATAAGCACGCGGGAATTTTTGATTTTGGTACATTTTGTTGGTTCTTTCAACAAACGGGTTTTACAAATTAAGTATTAAAAAAAATTTTCGCCTTTCCCTGGAATTTTTTTTTTTTATAAAATAATAAAATTCTTGTACGTATATTGGCTGTGTTTGTGGAAAATAGACTTTTGGGAAATGTTATATTTCATACATTTTTTTTTTGTTTATTTTAAAATTTTCCGAAAAAAATAAGTTTTTCTTCATTTTCTGTTTCTGTTACGAGAAAAGTAACACAATTTTACAAAAGATGCGAGATAAAAAAATCATTTTCAACAATAACAGCAAGACAAACTTATGCACAGTGTTTATGTACAAAAGAAAAACACAAGAATTTTCTTTTGCCGAGGAACGAAAAAAAAACGGAAAATCTATTGACAAGACTAATAATAATAACAATAATAATAATAATAAGCGAATGATATGATCGGGCAAAATGTTCATGTTTGCGTTTTTGTGTATGTATGTATTATATCCGGGATTGGTGCGGATGGTGGGTTCATGGCTTCTGGGCTTTTTTCATTTTTTTACGGAAAACTTTTTTTGTTTTGTTATTTGAATTAGAGTTTTCTTGTTTTTTGTGCCTTAACATCATTTACGATTTTCATCTCTCCCGATGTGGCATGTAAAAATGTTTGCATGTGTGTTTGTTTGTGTGGGTTGGGTGGTTTTGTTGTTGTTTGATATATAACAAAACAAGAAATTTATAGAAATAAAGTTGTAATTTTCATGTTGGTTTACTTGTGGTGAAAATAAGATTTCAATGGAAAATTGTCTAGGATGGAAAGAGTTTTCTTTTTGGAACATAACACACAACACAAAGTTTAGCAGTTTAATAAACAATAATTTAACAGTCGATGGGGATTACCAATTTGTTGATTTTTTTTTTGCTTGCGGTTCGTGGGTGTATGAATTGATCGTGGCAGAAAATTTGTTGTCACATAATATATAGGGTTGGGGTGCGTGGGTTCGTAAAACAACTTCTTAAATACAAAATCAATATCTGGGATAATCCACATGAACAATTTAATTTATTTGAATTGTTTCGGTCTTATATACGGTTCTAAAATGTTTACCTTGTGGAGTATTTCAATTTCAAAATTGGGTGTGAGATTCGGTGTTCGAATTGTCACTGCTTAAATGGATTTTTATCAAACGCGTTTTATGCCAAATAATATGAAAATTTACTTGGACGTGCAATATTTGGAATTCTGCCGATGTCCCGATTCGACCCACATTTTATTAACCAATCTTCACCAAAAATATGTAACTACTATTTTCACATTGGCATTAATGAACACAAATTTTCCGGTGTAGTAGATAGAGCGATCAACCGGCAGGTAACTTTTGGATCCACCGGAGCCTAGGCCAGCTAGTATCCAAAGCCAGTATAATTGCAAGATAACAAATTTTATTTTTGCTTTAATTTTATTAGAAGGATGGTCAGATGCCACTCAATGAAATCGATTGTTCTCAGGACAAGTTCGTTGTACTTCATAACCGGACAAATAGGGCGTGATTAAAGTTTCGCCACTTGGACATGGAAGTACTGAGTTCAAATCCAGCCAAGACATGACGGATCGATGCGCTTCAATGATAAATGGTAGCACGTCAATTCAAAGAAAAAACAATTCAAATCAAATATTGTTGTTTCAAAACAATTTGACTATTCCGAGAAAATTAAAATTCCAACTTTCAACATTTCAACTGTTCATTATCACTTAGAAAACATTATTTCTGCTTTGACGTAACATATCGGTAAAGTAAGTAAATTTTCTTACAATTTTTTAAAATGTTTACTCTAATATCCTTCTTTTTCGAAGAGACTATTATGCTTTTGGCCAATTCCTTGTTCATTTTCTGTTGTAGATAACAATTTTATTTGGGTCACTTTCACTGAAGCATCCTATTACATCATGTAAAAATCGGAAGAGTCTTGGATCATTTGTCAGATGTTCACAAATTTATTTAACAGAAAATTCTTTTCAAACAAAATTTCGATCTTCTTATAAAATGACTGCCAAAGCAATAAATATCGATGGCATTTCATGCAAATTTATTGCATTGCCAGTTATTTTTTGATCTAAGATTAAAATGTTTGTTGGAAAGATTTGCTAAAAGTAACGCAGTGATTTAATAAATTCGATTTAGAAGTTGCTTCATATTTTTTCGTTTGCTTTGTATTTTTATTCTTATGCAAGAAATAAAGCAATTCCCAAATTTGACAGGCAACCCAGCCGATTCTAACTTTGCCCACCCTTTGTGTACAAACTCACTTTCCTCACACTTTTCATTATTACCAACGCATCCGGGCGAACCCGATTTATACGTATTCCTTTTCTCCTTTTGGCCATCTTTTCTCTTTCACTTTCTTCCATTCTTCTTATGAGCCATTTGGATTATCCTTCGCCTTCGCTCCCGCATCCTTCATTTTGAGCTAAGCTCCTCACATCTTGCTTACCTGTTCCCCGACAAGTAGGTGAGGTTTGGCGCTCCTGAGAGCTCCATGATTCTGGTTCTGCTAATAAAGTCATCATGCTCGCATCTGAATTTTTTCGGTGTTTCCTCTTGGTAGGGACGTAAGCGTTCGAATTTTTCATTCGGCATTTTCCAGCTCAGAAATCGCATTCTCCGGTACACCCTCCCTCCGGTCCGGACCTATCCAAGTATGCCCGGCAACAGCTGCGTTATTAAAAATTGACTTCACCATGTCTTCGGTTTAACCACACATCTATTGCAAGTATTAGACGAAATGTCCATCTGCCCTTCCCTGATGCACCCCATTGTTGTTGCTATCCCGCCATTACATCAGATTTTATAAGACTGCGATTCTCCCTAGTCGTTGCCGCAACGACCTCCATTATGGTATAATTTTTGTCGCAATTGGAAGCATTCCCGGTTTTATATACAATGCATCATTCGATATAGTGAAAAACCCACAGATCACTCGAACCGCACACCGTATATATACTGAATTCAAGCTTCGAACATAAATCTTAGTTTTTAGTGATTCTGCCCAAATCGGCTCCCGAAAAGTAAAATGAATGTGGCGACACCGGCCAGTAGTCTCCAGCGATTTTGTTTAAGCCCCTAAAGTTAGGCATTTAGCGTGAAAGGGCGAGATTTACTATAGCCGCTTTGTTACTAACGTACTCAATATGCTCCTTGGATGAACGCCTTGCATCAATCTTGATAAATAAATATTTGATTCAAGGTTTGGAGACCAAACGCTCTTTTCTGCTGGTAATTAGTACGCAGCTAGCTGAAATCCCATCTTAGATAACCACTGAATAACGGCTATGCTCTCGTTACACATGTGCGCTCTCTCATCCTAATATTTGGCCACAGCCACTATTCCAACGTCGTCCGCGAAGCCCAAATAAATTGAATTTTACACGTTAGGCATCCGT
Source organism: Nephrotoma guestfalica (assembly GCA_963691935.1). Taxonomy (NCBI): domain Eukaryota; kingdom Metazoa; phylum Arthropoda; class Insecta; order Diptera; family Tipulidae; genus Nephrotoma; species Nephrotoma guestfalica. Next base: position 57,418,548 of record OY829915.1, read on the forward strand.
TGTCGAGAAACCCCATCGTACATAATGTTCCACAGTAACTTTGTAGTCCAGAATATCTGCACCCTTATATCCGAAAATTTCAATAGAAATATAAAAAATGGTTTACTTAAAATATTGTCCTGCGTTATCTACACATTTTTGCCATCTCTCAGGCAATACATGAACACTAAGACGACGCGTCTTTGATCCGAAACCATTCAACCAACCAATTTTGCACTTCTTCTGGCCAAGTCTAGCCCTGCCAAGCCATGCGCCATAGACCGAAACAAATGATAAATCGAGGGGACCAGATCTGGCGAATAAGGCGGGTGCCGTAGCAGATCTCGTTCATGCCTTGTGTCCCATTCTGGCCGATTATCGAGCAATACATGTTTCAGATTGATGAGTTGTTCGCGATAGCGTTGCCCATTGACAGTTTCGCCCTGCTTCAGCAGCTCATAGTACACGGTTCCTTTCTGATCCCACCAAACGCAGAGTATTGTCTTCTCGATGTTGATGCTTCGCCAGATGAAAGCCACGGCTTTTCGCGTTTGGGATTCCTAAAAAAAATCCACTTCTCATCTCCCGTAACAATTCGATGCAGGAAGCTTTTTTATTCATGCCATGAAAGCAAAATTTCGCAAGTGGCTCTTCGATTTTCTATCTGTCTCTCAGTCAACTCTTGCGGCATCCATTTTCCCTCCTTTTGAATTTTTCCCATAGCATGTAAATGTTAGGAAGTAGCTTGGCGAGTCGTGATTAATGCCTCCGCAAGTTCATCTTGAGTTGCAGCTTGGTGTCTTCAAATGTTTTTGGTTTTCCGAAGCGCTTCTTGTCCTCAATATCGAAATCGCCACTTCTGAAGCGTTTAAACAGGTTTACAGGTAGTTTTTGATGGTGCATGTAGGACATCGAGCCTTTTATATCAAGTTTAAGCAGAAAAGCAAAGCTTCGTTCTTAGAAAAAATATTTTTGCGTTGCGATATGTGCTGGTATTACAACTGATTACCGTTAACAAATATGTTAGAAGTTGTGTTTTGTTCATAGCGTGGACAATACACAACTTCTAACATAAATGACAACTAGATATGTCGCTAGCACCATCTATGTGTGAACCCCGGAAACTTAGTTGTGCATCTGATAATTTCTCACAATCTTTCTAACATAGACCGGTACCCTGAATTGGCCAAATTTATTTATGATGCAGCTCGACCTAGTGAAGTTGAACGCATGTTTGATGTTTAGGGTAACGATGACGCTGCATTCGATGATGCGCAAGGTTTGCCAGGTGTGTCCATCGTACAGATCGATCGATATGAAGATGGTTTTCTAGCAATTTTTTTCTTTTGGAAGGTAGAACCAAAATCATTTTTCATCGCTCAGGAAATGTTCCTTCATTTAGACAGGAGTTTAACAGGTCAAGAAATTTTCCAGGCTTGGCACGAATTGTTGCTTTTAGTGCTATTTTGGGGATATTATATGGGCCTGGGGCCAATTTCCAACTTTTCCACAGGCCTTCATCAATTCCTCCACCGTTATAGGTGGATCCATTTCAAGCGGTCCGTGTCCGTCCATTTCCCGAACATAGTCCAATTGCACTTGAAATAAGGCGACGACAATCTTACTCGACATAATTGAATATGGCGAAGGCGTCAGATTTGTGGTCTTGGATCTCGACAATACCGGCCCCCAGGCAATTGGCGCTTGCTACGTTTGATAGCGAGCTTCAGATCCAATCGAAACATCTTGAACACACTTTGGAGTATGGCAAATGTATCCTGTGTCTGACACGTTGCGATAACTGTCTCGCTCGATCGCATTTACTGCGAAATTTTTCTTACTGAGTAAGAATACGTAAGAATAATAAGACCATTCGGATTTTTGCGTTTGGTGAACACCACCAGATCAGTGTTAGATGGATTTACGTGAAGTTTCTTATCGCCACATCAAGACTGCGCAATATGGACTTGTTGCATCAGATATGACCAGATGCTTCTCAGAGATAGTTACAATTATACCGTCAGCATAACCCCGGACGCAAAACCCGGTCTGTTGTTTCAACTAAAGTTCAGCTAAAAGATCATCGATAACCAAAAGCCACAGCGGTGGTAAAAGTACACTACCCTGTGAACAACCTTTGTCAACTTTTACAGAGACTAAGGACCCATCCAACGCAACCTTGTGACAATGTCAGATTTGAGCCACGATTCAATCAAGTTGATAATGGTGTTGTCGTGCCAAATGTGATACACGAAATTATAATTGCCGCAAAACGTACTGAATATACCAAAGATTATCTCGAGGTCAGACTATTGGGCGCATCCGACATGCCAGTTTTAGATATAAAAACGACTACATGAGCTAGGAATGAAACCAAAGATCACGTAAGCTCATGGAAGAGAAAAGACACCACATCATCCGCTTTACATGGAGCAAATGAGAAACAAATCCAGTACAGACCAGGAACTACGCCATGAGGATCTATGAGCAGATCTTTTTGTAGACTTTTTGCGCAATCTAGTTTCCTAGTAGTTTTCCTCAACTAGTTAAGCTTAGATAACCGGAAAGGTTTGTTCTGAGCTTTTTGATTGGTATTCAGCGGACAATAATTTTCAAAAGCATTCGATCGCGATTTTCCAAGGGAATGAATATACCCATTAAGTTATATTAGGCGAATGAAGCAAGCCCGATAGTTCTCTGGAGTTCCCAGTTTGATAAGTTTTCATTTCGATAAGACGTTAACGGTAGTCTAATAAAATTAAGATTAAACGAGATTCACCAGTAATCAGAAGTTAGGAACAAAAACTAATGTCAATCAAATCGAGGCGAGCACAACTGACAAAAGATGATTCACAGCCGACATTAAAAATTTCAAGTTCAGTTGTGTTTAGAAAATTAAACTGGGATACACCTCTACTAATGATATTTGAACTGCGCCAAATGGTATGATGGGCGTTTGCATCACAACCAATTATAACGGAAATTTTCTTATTCAGACTACATAACATAAGTGCTACAAGTACGTCCGACGGAGGAGGTTTAGAAGCCAAAATCACCTGCCTATAGCCATTCGAAGAATCAAAAGCAACGACTACACTTTGTATGTCACATTTACTAGTACTCAAACCAGAAACTTAACAAAGAACAAGGTATGGTTGGTGAATTAACAAGATAATTGTTTCCCGTGCAGAAAGCAACTTCCCAAGCTCAAAGGAAGCAGACTTACTACGCTGCAAGTTAATCTGTGTTATGGTGAGCAAGGCCACCATCAAAGGATACCAGCCTACGACGAAGAGAGCTAAACCGATAGATCCAATGATGGTCTTGAAAGATTTGCGGACATCCTGCCAATCTTTGTTGACACAATTACCACCAGTTAGCAATCGTTCTTAGATATCAGTGATTTTGTAAATTTCATCACAAAACCAATTATAAGAGTATTACAGTTAAACTACAAAGCCGATTAAGCCAATAAAAGTCCATTTACCTATTTGTAGGGCAGGAGACAAGTCAACCAGTACACAAAAAATGCCTATACCCATAATCATTTAATCCGTAAAGCCACCAAAATTACCATGACGTAATTCACCCACAAAAATTACCACAATTCATTAAACAACTCTCGTCCTTAACAGTGGCAGCTTTCAAACGGAGAGCAACGAAAAATCAAAATTCATGAAACAAAATACCGAGAAAACCATCCAGCACACTCATACACCAAAAAAAAAATACTTGTAATCTAAAATCAGAAAAATATGTCTAAATCTAAACTAAATGACAACAACACAACAAAACACCAACAGCAACAAAAAGCTGACTTCTAATCATTTAATTCTATCTCTAAAGAACCTAAAAATGAAAAAAATTCTATTATTTCCTTTCTAATCTAAACGATAACATCTTCCGTTTTCTATTGTTGTATACACTCTTGAACACACATACACACACATACACACATACATATATACAGCCATACATAATATGTATATATCCAGGAGAAGACAAAGCTACAACTGTAAAGCACAGAGTATTGTTTATAAAAACAGCAAAAAATTTTGTGTCGATGTTCAAAAAGTTAGACAAACAATAATAAAAGCTCTTAAAAAGCTTCAAATGAATATTCTCCTTGGTAATTTTTTTTTCTGTTTAATTAAATTAAGCTAAAGACAACACAAGATAAGAATATCTATAAACCAAACATAAAAACAAAACTTAATTGTTACGATTCCATATAATCAATTTTTGTCGAGAGCTTTTTGGGGTTTATATAAATGTATGTGTGTGTGTGTGTCACAAAAGGGTTTGATTTTTTTTATCAACGATGTATGGAGACAAAAATGTATATAAAAGCTTAACTTTTCGATACTTTTATTGGTTTTGATAAAAGTAGATTATTTTGTTGTTGGGTTGTTATATTTTTTGTTTTGGATATTTACCTAGAAGCTAAATTGGGAGCTTTATATAACAAGGTAACGGAGTTGTGTAATTGCTCAAAAGTTTATTCTGGTGCTGTTCCTCGTAAATCGTATAAAATAAAATAAAAATATTTTACTTCTTGGTATCCGTAAATTGTCAAATTCGTATACACCGATTCCACTCTCTCGTCGCCCGTATATATTTGGAAAAATTCCAAGAAAAATTAAAAAAAAATAATATAAAGCTTTTCTTTCATTACATCATTTCGAAACGAATTCGTAACGGAATACGTGCGAAATGCGGCAAACATGTGTTATCATTTAATTTAGATAAAAAAATAGCAACAACAAGTAATTTTCACATTTCTCATTTTCATTTAACGGCGTGCTCTGAGCAAACGATTTTCGAAAGAGTGAGTTTACAAATTCCGTGTGTGCTTTTAATTGTGTCTAACGCCTTTGTAAACTTATCGCGTATATATAGCAAATTATCAAATGTTATTTTTCACCAAACACATGTGGGCGCTAGTCTACGTATCGAGGGTTAGTGGGTGGTGGTTTGATGGCGGAAATTTTATATGATACGTGTACCGGAATTTTTATCAACGCAGTCGAGTGATATATGAAGGCGAAATTAATTTTATTCGGTCCTTTTATTTATGAAAAGGTTTAGGATTTATTGCCTTAAATAATTATATTGGATTTGTGGTGTTTACAGGTTTAGTGGATTAAGGAATTCATATCTAGATACTTTTATTATTCTTGTAATACAAATAAACTTCGCTACACTTAATTCCCAAAATAAAAGCTTCGGGAATTAATATAAAATTAATAAAGCAAAATAGAAAAAAGGCTTTAAGCCGAATTAAACTCAGTGTTTATTCGAAACTGTTAAATCCTACTCATCGGCACAACTCTAAGCTATAAAGTCAAATTGATCAAGTTTAACAACAAGCTCATCATCAAACAGGAACCGCAGGAGAGGATAAAGCGCACCCCCATCTGGGGTCAATGGGAACAACCCTGGGACACTTCGACGGAAACTAAATGACCATCCACTTCACTCTCGCAGGAAAACAGAACAACTTTCGGTATAAAAACCACACTATTTGTGTTCCAACATTGAGAAACAACCGCTTCTGCTGAAACAAGTGATCCTGAATACCAGGCAAACTATGCTGTAGTTCAGTGGAGAAATCAAATTCAGACATTTAGCTTTATATGGTATATGATGCAAAAGATAAAAAAATCAACGCATTACATTCAGATTACCTAGCCCGGGAGATAATACCAAATCACACTAAGCAAAGTTCAAATTCTCAGAAGCAAGGTAATCAAAGTTTATAATTTCTCTTCAGCAGATATGATCAGAGACCACCATCACTTGCATGTTAAAAGCAGTCGGGCTGCCATCAGGATATCGATCGTTTTCGTATCCTTTCGAGTTCCAAAGAAGAATACGAAAGATGTAACAAAAGTTCAATTAGTTAATGTCAATTTATAATTTAACTGATTTTAGAAACGCAGCCAAAAACTCGAATGACCATTCTCTTTGCGCTTTGACTTCAACATGTAAAAATTTTCATTGAAAGCACCGTCAAGATACCGAACTAGACATTTTCTGTTGACGAGGAATTTCGTAAAGGTCGCTTCAAATTAATGAAGATCCAAAACCGGCACAGGAAATGACAGTCAATGAATTAGGTATAAATGGGAAAATACACGAAGAAATCTGCTCACAGGGTTCCAAGAATTTCGATAAAAATTTACAAAAAAAATTAAATGGCTGCTTTACTAACAACGTACAACAGACCATGAATTTTGCTTCTATAAGTACGATCCGGGAACTAAACTTCAGCCTGTGTTATGGAGGCCAGAAGGTACAAATCTACTAGAGTAGAGTTCAATGAAATTAGATAATTACCTTTTTCTCCGAAACTGAAACGTTTGGGATATTCGTTGTTGCTAAAAATAAATAAAACAAAAAATTTGACAGGTGGCTCTGTCGTTTAAAAAAATACTTAAAGTCAAATCAATATTACAATAGAGCATCTCTGTTCTAAGCTAAGGCAGTCTTAATTAGTCTAATAGTTTATGGCAAAAAAGGTAAAGCTCCATCTCTCTTGTGATATGGTCTAACAGGCCCTTTGGATCGCTCAAAATGTTAGAAAAGGCAGTTCGATCAAGGGTTTTCGGTCAAAAGTGTCAAGTTAACATTAAGCATTTCTAAGTTGGTGTTATTGAAATGTTAGCTTCATAGGCTATAAACATGCGATATATTGATGAACTGGTGATTAAGAGAGCTGAAAGGATTTTAAGATGATCAAACTTGAGTAAATGACGCTTAATGCTTCCTGTGAATTTAAAAATCAAATTAAAAAAAGTACATAAGTTCATATAATTAGAGAATGTTTATGTACACGGTTTACTCTAGCAATACCGGTTAGCGCTAGAGTGGTGCTAGCACACCTCTCTATTGGTATTTCTGTTGATTCTGGAAATTTAATTAATGCGTTGCGTAGCCAATCCGGCCCCTGCCACCCCAATCGGTTTTCGATAAGTGCTGCTGGCGGGATGCCGTGGGAAGCAATGTCCGCTAGATTATGCTTCGATTTAAAGTAGTTAAGTCACGATTGTTTCGATTCAACACGAATATATTCCCTTCCTATAAGGATTTGCCAATCGAAACAGTAGTGGACTCCAAGGAAAGTCCCAACCACTTGATTACCAATACAAACAATTGGGCGAGTAGCAAACTTCCAATCGTTACGTGTTTGATAACGACTCCTGATAATTCTTATGTGTCCCAAAATTTTCTCAATGTTTGGTTGAGGTTGATCTCTTCTTGAGCGGACAGACGGATGGGGTTTTGTCGCGGCATGCCATTCGATTCGCAGTTTCCTCGAACAAGTGTACATAATAATAAACTTTTACAGTTGTTTGAATGCGGAAGTATGTATTGATGATTGCAGTGGAGATGATTCCCGACACAGTTGTGTGTGTTACTGCTGTTGGTATAGATTTTGTGATGTTTGATTTCACCTTGATCCTCCTGCAGTATGTGCAATTGGCATGTATTAGGTCCGGATTACTTGTTCCTGGATAGAGGAACAACGCAATATTGCTATTGCGTGGAGTGGAACTAATTTTGCCCCGCTAAAATTTCCAATAATTTTAGTTCAACGAATGTTCCAGAACACGGGGCCAGGAAGGTTGGATATGTTTAAGATTGGAAAGGGATTTAAATTTGTTACACCGATGGGAAATGGTTCTAAATAGTACTAAGGCTTCGTATACGTGTTCCAGAGTTTCAAATAGGAGGTCCGGATGTCTCAAATAGGATCTCCATGTCGTATGGAAATAGGATTCTAAATTGAATTTTGGAAGAAGTTCTGGAAAATGACCACTTGGGACAGATGGAACACACGCGGTCATTTCCTGATCATGGTCATTTTATGTCGGGACTGTGTACATTGGATAAAAATCGGAATATAAAATGATTTTTTAGGTGAAGTTCAGGAACACGGCCATTAACCGATTATTCGGGTTATGTGATTCTAAAATTATTTTTCGAATCTTCAATTCAAAGAAGATAATACAGTACTTTTATTAAACATCCTACCACGATGTACGTTGTGGGCAACACCTGACTGTATTTTACCACGAATATACGTTAATCAAGAATTTCGTACGTGATTAACGTCGTTGGTGAGTACTTACTAGGGTGGGTAAAAAATAGTTGTAAAATTGTATGGTCCACAAGAAGCTCACTTATCAAAATTCAAAACTATAAAGATTTCATATTAACTTGAGAAAAAGAACCAATATAGCGTCTTTTGGTTAGTCGATTCCGCCAAAATTATTGTGAAATTATTTTTAGAAAAATTAAGTGAATTAATTTTGTTGTAAATTTAGTTTAAAACCGAAATTTGCCACTTCCGGTACACCGGTTTCCTCAAAATTACTGTGGTGTTTTCTTATTTTTGAAACGGCTTAAGTATGAAATTTAAACCTGATCAACCTCTTTAATTGTAAAGAGGGCAGATTTTGATAAAAAAACAGTTTTTGGTTATAATCCCTTTCGCTTAAATTTTGAGAAATGAGCTAAAGCAATTTTGTTGCAAATTTAATTTTGAATACTTTTTGATATTTCTCTCTCTCTCCCTTTTTTTCTCTCTCTCTCTCTTCCTTTCTCTCTTGTTCCCGCCTGCATGGTTGTCATCCAACTATTTCGGTTCATTACACGCTCCCAACTGACGTCGACGCGCCGGGGTAGTCTAGGCCTTCCCGTGCTACGTTCGCCGACTGGTTATTCATGGGACACTTTTCTTGTCATTCGATGTGTTCAGGACCTTTCAATGTGGCCCTTTACACCAAGAATACTTGTCTCAAAGAATAGATTGAATGATCTTCCTTTCGAAGTAGATAGTAATCTACATTCATTAGTGGTTAAGGTCCAATATTATATTTCCGGAACTTAGCATAATATTAGTGCTTTGTTTAGTGCGAGCTTACACGATTTTGAAAGATCTTTTGATCGCAACAACCTTGACTGTGCGAAGAAGAATCAGTCATTGGTTGATCAGCGTGAAAAATGGATTGGTAGTCACCGATGATATTTTCGGCAAGGAGAATGATTTTGGCAAATTCACCATAAGCAAGCACTCTGTAGGCGGTGTCTAGCAGAGCTGTACCACGGTAATTTTCACTTTTGATACAAGCGCCTTTTTATACAGCGGACATATGAGTTTTGACTAAGGAGGCGATATTCCAAAACTTTTACGAACAATTAATATATAATCTTATTTCGATCCAATATACCCAATCTCATCAAAATCGGTTAAGAAATGGCCAAGTTCCGCCCTAAAAAGCCAAATTCCAGAACATCCTCAAAAAATCATTTTAGAATAACATTTTCATTCAACATATACCAAATTCCATCATGATCAATTAAGAATTGGCACGTTCTGTCCCAGGTGACCATGTTCCAGAGCCTCTCTTAAAAATTATTTTATAGTCACATTTCCATCTAATATTCCTAATCTCATACTAATCGCAGGCTATATTTCAAACTTCTTCAAAAATCATTTTAGAATGTCATTTCCAAGCAACATACTCAATCCCATCATAATCGGTCAAGAAATGGTGGAGTTCCGTCCAAAGTACTCATATTCCAGAACATCTTCCAATATTCAATATAAAGGGTGTTTTTTTAAGAGGTTGCCGATTTTTTTTTTGAATAAAACACATATAAAATTATGAAATGACCAAAATTTTTTTTTATTTGGTAGATAATTTTTTGGCATTTAACATTTAAACACAATTTCTGGCATATGGCTACCACGACTATTTTTCACAAATGTCATTCTGGAGGTCCAATTTTCAAGCATTTGAGGGCGTATGTCAGCAATGACACGTTGAATATTGGTTTCCAAAGCGTCAATCGATTGAGGTTTATCCACATAAACCAATGACTTCACGTATCCCCACAAAAAGTAATCGAGTGGCGTCAAATCGCACGAACGCGGAGGCCAATTCACCGGATTGGCATTTCTCGAAATAATGTTGTCGTTGAAAGTTTCTTTCAATAAGTCGATTGTTTCACGTGCTGTATGGCAAGTGGCACCATCTTGTTGAAACCACATTTCATTCATATCCATATCTTCAAGATTTGACAACAAAAACTCATTTAACATGGTTCTGTATCGATTTCCATTCACGGTAACGCGTCGTCCTTCCTCATTTTTAAAGAAATATGGACCGATGATCCCACCAGCCCATAGACCGCACCAAACAGTACATTTATCAGGATGCATTGGTAATTCTAGAACGGCGTGTGGATTATCTTTGCTCCAAATGCGACAATTTTGTTTGTTGACGTATCCATTTAACCAAAAATGCGCCTCATCACTGAAGAGAATTTTACGGTAAAAAAATGGATCTTCGTTCAATTGATTTAACGACCAATCACTGAATTCACGGCGCAAACGATGGTCGTGTGGCTTTAATTCTTGCACCAATTGAATTTTGTATGGCACCAAACCCAAATCTTTACGTAAAATTTTCCATAAAGTCGATGGACAAAGTCCAATTTGCTGAGCACGACGACGAATCGATAAATTGTCGTTTTCTTCGACACTGGCCTCAACGACAGCAATATTTTCTTCTGTACGAACTCTTCTCATTCTTGTCGGTGGCTTGGCATCCAAAAGAGTGAATGTAGACCGAAATTTGGTAATTACGTTCTTTATGGTGGTCTCTGACGGACGATTATGTGCACCATAAAATTCACGAAGTGCTCTATAAACATTTTTAATTGAACACTGATTTTGAAAATAAATTTCCACGATTTGAAAACGTTGTTCTGGAGTTAACCTATTCATAATGATTTGCCAAACAATACTGAGTAGAAATGCCACTTTGAGCTGTCAAAACAACTGTCATAAAATAAAACGACATCTATCGGAAAAACAAACCTCCTAAAAAAACACCCGTTAGAATCAATTCTATTCCCATTTGACAAACCAATTTTCAGCTTGATCGGTTAAAAATGGCCGATTCCGATTATTTTGATTATAGCAATTTTTATTTCTGGGATTTTGATGTTCGAGATTTTGATTTTCGGGATTTTGAAATTCTATAATAATAAATAAAATTAGTCTATGAATTTAACAACTTATGAATTTTAATTTCAATTATTAGAAATTCATAATGAAACAAATTCCGTAATTGGGAAACCTCGAATCATAAGCAAGCCCTTTAAAAATGGCATTAAATCGCAGTGGCGCATTTTAATGCGGATTTCAGACAACAGATGGTGCAGCAATGCAGTTTGTGCTATACAAATTTCACACGATTAACACAATTTGTTATGTCATCAACAAGTGTCAGACCCGCACGAGTAATAAATAGGAAAAGTATGTGCATAGTGTTGTATTGTTGTCGAAATTTATACCGAACAAAGAGCATTCGCGGACAGCATAAATTTTTTGTTTTCATTTGAAGAAAACTGCTGCTGAATCATACCGATTACTCCGAGGAGCTCATGGTGTACATGCTCCATCGCAAGATACGTGTGAACTATGGTTTCGGCGTTTCAAAAGTGGTGATCTCTGTGTTGCAGGCAAGCAACGTAAAAAACCTCCAAAAAATACGAAGATGTGAAATTGCAGGCAATGTTGGACGAAGATTATTCGCAAACACGAAGAGTTAGTCAAGAAGCTGGTTGCAACCGGCTACGAGAGATGGAAAAGCGGAAAAACACATGTAACATTTTGCTCGCTCGATACAAAACGAAATTGTTTTTGCATCGTTTAGTTAGAGGGGACCAACCACATCGACCGCAAGATCGAAAAAGGCCAGAATACCGAAAGAGGCAACATAAATTAATTTTTATTCATGACAATGCTTCATTACATATGACAAAACCGGTTCGCGATACTTTGGAATCACTCAACTGGGAAGTTTTACCGAATGCGGCTTACTCACCAGACTTGGCTCCTTCCGATTGCCACTTGCTTGCATCGATGGGTCACTCACTTGCTGATCAGCGCTTTGAACGGTTCGCAGCAAAAGGGGAAGATTTTTATCGACGTGGCGTTCACAAATTGTCCGAAAGATGGGAAAAATGTAAAACAAGCGATAGAACATACTTTGAATAAAGCAATTTTTATTGTTCCGAATTTAACAATTTTTTTAGTAAAAAAAATCCGGATTTCATACTTGTACACCTGATAGAACTGATGGTCACTTCTGATACCACTATAGTCACGATCGTGTATATGATTGTAATCGATGAGAAAATTCTATTTTATTACCTGCTAGGAAACAAACAAAATACCTCCGGCAGTGTGCAGAAACTTCATCCCACAAGATAAAATTACTGTGGTAATTTTTGATATCTGTTCTCCGTTCACTCTTGAAAAATGGCTTAATGAAACTGGATTTCCAAATTGAATGACCTCCTCTCGCGGAACTCATATTAAATAGGTACGCCAGCGGTTGAACCAACACACAAGCTCACTCTGATAACAAAAAACGATGAATTTTGTCCGAGCCACATCTCATTTCACATTTACATTCAACAGAGCATGCAGAACGTCATCGGTAGTGACCTGAAATTTAATATTTCGATTTTTACTAAAAATAATCAACTCTCTCGCAGAAGCTTATTTGCTGATCACTAACAGTCACAGAATTGAGAGATATTTGCGAGGGTATATCTCTACAGTTCCGTTTCGAATCAACATAGCACCAGAAATATTTAGAATTTGTAAACTTTACATTTCCGATTTTTTAAGTCAGACAAGTGACGATTAAACCATAACTCGCATGCCGACAAAAATATAACCGGCCGAGGAATAAATTATTCAATTGCCATGTTCATTATTTTATTAAAGGGATCAATATAAGCGTCCAAACTATCTGTTTGAGATAAATCAACCTTTAAAGCATCATCGTATTCCTTTTTAAAGTTGACAGACTCACTAGAGTATGTGAAAAATAATCGAAGAACCGCCAAGATCACCACAAGCAATGATTGTGCCATGTGATTCCATTGGTATGTATAAACACCAGATCGAGGGTATTTCTGCTTTGGTTTTCGGGGTTGTTAATCTATCTTAGTCCGAGTGAACAGATTGAATCCATCACGAGATCTCAAATTAAATCACCCTTGAGTAACAGAAGATCCTCTTGAACAGTAAGTTAGTTATTCGTATATATTAGCTGAAGAGCCGTATGGAATGTAAACAATAATTATCAACGCCAGCTCTCCATTGAAAGCAAGTTTAACAGCCAAAATTTCAAACTAGTTACACCTAGCAGAGGTCGCCACCTCTCGCCGTCGATTGAAGATCTGAATAACGATCTTGTCTGAAAACATGGTAGTCCGCGAAAAATACTCTGCAAAATTGTGGGAGTTTATCAGCTATGTTTCTGTGATACAAATGACGTTATACTAGGTGCAGCCGACTGCATTAGAGTTGTTACAAGGTCGGAAAGCTTGCAGTAGAAGCTTAAAATTTTGTAGGTCGCTTTACGAACTCACGAACTAGCACTTTTCCGGTCAAATTGTTGGATCTGATGCTTTAGAAAATAATTTCTCTGGTATATTGGTTCTAAAGCAAAACAAGTTAAGTTTGAACGAATAATCATCATTCAAGATTCACTGGATTGCAATGCTCCACCTTTTCACAGATAAATTCAACTAGTTGCTCAGCTGTCGTTAAAGGATCCAAATGACTTACATAAAGTTGCCTCAGTACAAGTTCCAAAAGCATCTATTGGTGTCGGCATACATGTGATCGTCGAAGGAGCCTATTACTTGTGAACGGTTGTAAGTACTTGCTCGTAGAATTAGAAAGACCACGCAGATTTACCAGACAATAAATTAAATAATAGACTTACGTTTCATATCACTTGCTAATTAAGATAGTTATATGCCTGAAATGAGAAGAAAAAACAAATCAGAAGTTAGTCAATGATCCATAAAGCAATCAATTATTTCAATCATAAAACAATAAACTTAAACAACTACACAAGAAAGTCTTAACGTCTTGGCATTGGAGTGCGGATATACCACATACAAAATCTCAACGTATATAGAGACATCACGACGACAGCATTTTTTTCGAATTTTAAGCCTATTTGAATCTCATAAAAGAAACATGTTTCTTCTTTAAATAACGTAAATAAAATTCTGTCTCGTTACAACACACACTTAACGAGCGCATATTATTACATAAAAACATAAACTAATGGTAATCACATCACGTCGAACTTCGTATGGTATTTTATAACTAAATATACACCAAGCGTATAATCCATACAACGAAGCGACACAGCACATGAATAATAATCACTTGAGATAAATAAATAAATAAAAAAGCCACATTAAAAATCCCAACCATAGAACAAAATAATAATAATACAAAATTCACTAATCCACCCACATCACAATATCATGTGTATGGAAATGTACACATAATTTGCATACATGGTGCGATAATACACACACAACATATCTCTCGTACATAACAAAAATAAACAAATCTCTATCAGACCTCATTAACACTCTCATAAAATTCATATTAACATGCAAAACCATTTACATATACGACAAGCATTACAAACTGGTGCGAGGGAAGTTAGGCCTGAAAAAAAAATAACTTTGCAAATAATCTAAATCATAATCCGTCCACCAGATACATCAAACGTGGTGGTTTCAATCAGTTCTGATTTCAAACGAAAAGAGCGCGCGCGCGCACGACATCACAACAAGTCAACAACTAAAATAATGAAAATGTTTATAGTTTTTGATTAGTTTGTGACAAAATAAATAAAAAAATTTATTAAAATAAATTAAATTGTAAATTTTTTATTACACAACAACTATTTAGGAAATATAAATAGTTTTTATGTGAGTCTATAAATAAACTGGGACGGTCGCGCTGCATGTTTTGGGGGAACCCAAACGAAAAAATTTTACTTTTATTTTTATTGTATTTCCATTTTACAATTTAAAAAAAACTACCACACAGCAAATTTAGATGTATATAACATTTTACTGGTACACTGTATCCCAACAAACACCAATTAGTACGTAACCGCAATAAATCTCGTTCACATTCCAAATATGGAGAATTTGTAACACAATATAGTGTTTTGTATATCGGGCGAGCGGCATATTGACCCTGACACGTATTTGTACAATAGTTGTTAGACCCTAACAAAATTTATCAAAATATCTTAATACCAGCATAATATCGGATAGGAAAGTCAATTAAAGTGAAGGATATGACAACGTAATTATAAATACCTCCTACGGCATACGAGGGTTGTTCGAAATGTTGGTGATACTATGAAATTCACTAAAACTATAAGTTTTTTGTTAAACCTTAATATTCAAAATTTACGGCCAATCTTATTTATTCATGGGAGGGGAGAAATGATGTTACCCGTTATCGAACTATACAATTGGATTATTAAACTTTTTTTCTTTCTTTTCTCACTAATAGTACTACACTGTAAAAACATATTTTTTAATGAGACAGATATATAAAATCAGAAAGAGATAAAAAGTGTTATCCCTTTCTAAGCAATAATCTGTTTCCGATATTTTTCAAATTGAAATTTTATAAAAAATGGTAAAAAATTTACGTAAGACTAAATTTGTTACAATGAGTAATTTCTTGTAATGGCATGGATTCTACTAACAACAAGTAACTTTTATTATCTTCAGATTACAGCTGCTTGACACTTTAAATTTTGACTATTAACAAAAAAGTACTAAGGATTGTTCTAAAATGTGAAAATATAGTATTAAACTGTCCATTTGCCATGTATCAGCGGTCTCGCCAGTTTTAATTTTTTTCTATTTAATTTGTATGACATACGAATTCCACCCGTTTGAGTAGTTTATATGTCGACAAATATTATGAGGGATTCTTCTAAGACGTCATCAGGATGTTACAATAGCTCCGTGCACTAAGTAATAAACAGTCTATATGTCATGCTCCAGCGGTCTCCCCAATTTTCAATTTTTTACTTAATTTGTATGGCATACAGTGTTGTGTAATTACGCGTAAAAATTTTATTTTTACATTTTTTACGTAAATAATGTTTAACTACGGTAAAAATTGTAATTAATGTAAAAAATGTAACTAATTAGCGACATCTGCATGGAAGTGCTTTAATTAGTAAAATAATTTAAAATACATTATTTTCTAGTAGATAATACAACCATTACAAGCAGCGACATCTATTGAAATTTTTAAATTAATATATTTATAGATTATTTTGTGAGACTGACATCTGCTAATTAATGGCGCTACTATCAATATTTTTAATAAATATCAAAGTACTTTTCTATAACGTTGCATACCATTTTATTTAAATGTGTAATTCACTTGATATTCAGATAAGGAAAGACATACTAATAGCAGATCCATCTATGATTCAAAGGAAGAAATATATTGTTAATAACTCAGGCAATTATACATCTCAGAAGCTTATACAAATTTAATTGAATTTCTGGAAGCGCGCCAAATAATTCGTAGACGGTGGAATAGTTATTTTAGAATATCGATGTACTGTAACTTTAAAAAAAATATTTTAGTATCGAAAATTTGTATCTCGTTATGGAACGCTGAATGTGGCACATTTGAGTGAATTGTAAATTGCGTTGCAAATGACAAAATTTCAATAGATGTCGTTGTTTGTAATGGTCATGATAAGATGTCGCTAATTAATTGCATTTTTTACATTTCTTACGCTATGTAACGTTAAAAATTTCGCTTAAAGCTGAGTCATCAGCATATAGTAGTAGGTCACGATCGGGCGGGGTTGGTATATCATGAATAAAACTATTGAATTTGGCACCGTGTGCACTATTCGAACGAGGAGCGTGAGGCATTAACACCAGCGTATTTTTAATTGGTCATCCGATTACCACAATACTGCAACCGGATATCGCCGAACTACCTTAAAACAGGCTGTCACACTGGAACGCGATTCAAAGAATGACCTAATTATTTTGGAAACGTTAGCATTTAGAGTAAATTATTAAATTGCAGGCGTGCACTCGCCGAAATAAAATTTGGAAAATGGGCGATACATTTCTCGTTCAAGAAGATAAACTGCATTAATTAAACAATGGAAGATGGGCGAGGTATCACAAGTGTTCCCGGGAAATAATAGACGAGTATGGGTTTTTAAAAATTGATGTTCATTATATTTTCGAGAGTT
This sequence comes from Nephrotoma guestfalica, assembly GCA_963691935.1. Lineage (NCBI taxonomy): Eukaryota > Metazoa > Arthropoda > Insecta > Diptera > Tipulidae > Nephrotoma > Nephrotoma guestfalica. The sequence continues at coordinate 57,435,689 of OY829915.1, forward strand.
CTGTCATTAACATTTGTGTCGAAAATGTCATCCAAAACAAAATGGCGGCCAAACAGAATCTACCTGGAACATCAAAATCAACTTGCATTCATTTACATAGAGACTGCAAAGGTACCCTCGAATTTATTACAACAGCCCACACCCACAAAAAACGATAAAAGTGCATCGAATTACCTTTCTCGATTTTTGTGGCTGTAGACTTTTATAATAAATTCAAGGGTACCCATTTATTGTACAGGAAGCTAATACGATGCATTGTAATCGATTTTTGTTTATCTTGTTTCCAATGTAAACCTTCTCCCTCGGTGGCCTAACGGAGGTGTATTACGAGATCAGTTTTCTTACCGGCAGCTAATAAATCAAGCCACACTTTTGAGCGTACATTTTCTTTACATAATGTTGAAGTGCCAATACGACAAAGATGCGCTCGAAGTAATGCAAATATTGCTGCCGTTCAGGCAAGTGTTGCTGAAGACCGCAATTTGTCGTTTCCCAGAGGTTCTCAAAACGGGACTGTCTCAAACCACAACCTGGCGGATTTTGAAAAAGGATTTGGGTTTGCATCCGTATAAAATTGTTCTCACTCAAGAACTGAAGCCATTGGACCACCGTAAACGCGGTGAATTTGCTGATTTTGCCTTGGAACAACTTGAAAACGATAACGATTTTTTAAGAAAATCATCTTCTCCGATGAGGCTTACTTTCGTCTGAGTGATGCGGTAAATAAACAAAACTGTCGATTCTGGTGCGAAGAAAATCCACAAATTATTCATGAAAAACCATTATTCAACTAAATTGACAGTTTGGTGTGATTTTTGGTCTGGTGGAATCATCGGTCCGTATTTTTTTCGAAATGAAGCTGGTAACACCGTTACTGTCAATGGAGATCGGTATAGATCGATGATAACCAACTTTTTATGGCCGAAATTGGAAGAAGTTCATCTTGACAACATTTGATTCCAGCAAGACGGGGCTACATACCACACAGCAAGTGCAACAATTGAATTATTGCGAGAAAAGTTTGGAGACTCGATTATTTCAAGAAATTGAGATATTGAATGGCCTCCAAGGAGTTGTGATTTAACACCATTAGACTATTTCTTGTGGGGTTATTTGAAGTCATTGGTCTTTAGCAATAAACCAAACTCTCTTCAAGCTTTACAAGTCAATTTTGAACGTGCTATTCATGACATACGACTTGATTTAGTGGAAAAAGTGCTCGAAAATTGGGTTCATCAAATTCGTTCTTGCAGAAGAAGTCGTGGGGCCATTTGAATCACGTTTTAGTCAGAACTTAATTGTGTCGATTGGACTTCACATTAAATAAAAAACATTTCAATTTCCTTAACAATTAGTGTGTTTTTTTTTAAAGAAATCATATCACTCTTATTGGAAAACCCTATATTTGAATTAAGTGTAGTATTCCACTGTGTTTAAAGCACGAGCTAGGTTCATTCCAATTTGCCAGATGCGTAGTCTAAAATCTAAATTAAATTTTCATTTTCAATATATTCTTAATATATTGAATCCCATCCCAAACAATTAAAAATGCCTAAATTGTATTGTTTGTAAATTGTGGCGCAACACGATGAGCGGACCGGAGGATCCTTAATGAATTTATCAAAATCAAGATCCTTAGCATTCGTTCTTCACCCTCGAAAACCCATATCTAGAATTTTTATCAAAATCGTTAGAGGAAGAAATTTTTAAATTAGAGACTCCGTCCCACCGAAGCACTCATCGAGATTGGGACTCATCGCAATCGACACTACCAAGCAATTGTATGGCGTTTAGATATAGTGAATCATTAAAGAAGAAAATATTAATAAGATAGAGAAGGATAAGCAAATGTTACAGATGAATATTTTTATTCATAACCATCAATATTTTAGAAAATACGCGATTAACGCCACCATACATGCAAAATGCCGCCATAACGCAACATACTGCAACACGACACAACATTACACGTGACGAACATGTTGAAGCATGACGTAATATGTTGGAACATAGTGTAACATGCTGCAATATTCCGCAACATGATGCCACATCACGCAACATAGTACAACATCGCGCAACATGCCGCGCAACAATTTTTTTTGTATAAAATTGTTTAAAAGAGGGGATCCAAGCCCTATCTATAACTTCCCCTATTTTTATGAAAATCGTTTGAGCCGTAAAAAATATAAACAAGGAAACCGGGCTGCGGCAAATATTCGGCGAGGACCATCTAATTGTTTTATCTTGAAATCTGGACTAACCGCGATTGGTTCCAGACACTCGAAACACTCCCTGTAGCAATTTATATCAATTTGCTCAAGCCGTAAATAAAAAAAAATTCGCCCCACCGAAGGATCTCTCCTAAACGGTTTTTCTTGAAATTATCGGCAGACCCATAAATAATGTTCACGAAATCAGGACACAATGCATTTAGCGCAGTGCAACTGCTTACATTACAAATTAAGCCAAATATGAAATCTTGAGAGCAGAAGTGGTCTGGGAACGATAATCATGAAGACTTAGTTGGCCCGTAATGTTCTACGCTTCAAAAATCGCACCATTAAACAGGCCCTTCGGCCTGGTATCAATGAAGACAGGACCTCGTGGGAGCCCAACATTCCATGGATGAATGACGTCGAACAGAACGTTCAAACACTTGATAATCGTCACTGGCGCCATCTTGTTACGGACCGAGTTATCTGACAGAGCCTTGTGGAGCCAACTAAAGGCCGTTTGAAAAATAAAAACTCGAAAACCCGAAGTGTTGCATTACTCTGAACCTGAGTAGATAATATACTTAAAACTCTGCGGGTAGAATTTTCATTTCTCAAATCAGGAATCGCTTTGTAGAAGTAAATTACAATATTTTTGCTAAAAATAATACTAACAATACCAATTAATCCATAAAACCAAACCATTGTATAAATTTCATGTGCTAAGCATTAACATTATTTTCCGACCTCACACCAAATAAAGCAACAACAAAAAACGATTTATTTAAACAAATTATCCAATTAATTTATTAAAATAGCCATAATCCGTCATAATAATATAAATGCGAGTGCCAAGATATCAAAAAAAAAAATATTTGTATCTGCTATAGTTGTGTCTTGTTGATCAAGATATGCTTACAGCTCTATGTACACATAAATTTTACGATTTAAAATTTTTTACAAAACCAACTGCAAACCTGACACCTTGTTAGTCGTTATGTGTAAACAAGAAAAAAAAAATATTGAAAAACAGAAAAATGGGAAAATCACAAAATTTATATTTCCAGTTTTGGTTAAGTGGTGGTGCGGTGCGACACTCGCCGAATAAAGAAAACTTTTTTTTTATTTATTTTAGTCGATATAAAACTTAATTTTCAAATTAAATCTGTTCACACGAAAAGCTTGGGAAAATCAGTTTGGGAATTTATTTATGATCAAAAAATTTTACGTTTTGTGTTAGATATTTACAAAAATATTTATATATTTTTTAACAAATTGCTCAATTAATTTATTGAGGATTGTTAAACACGCTAATAATCGGCTCGGTATGGTGGGACTGAAATATTTCGTTAATTTGCCTGTTTAACAATAATTAGCTGGAATTCGTATATCGATAAAAAAATATTTTGTGTTCGTTCGATGAAAGTTTAAAAATGATATATTGGTTTTTGGGGTGAATTCAATTTCCTTCGTACGTTGGGAAAATTTATATTTTTTTTTGTTCTGTGGTATAGAAAAAATACTAAAGCCACTCGTGCATTAATTTATTTTGTAAGCAGAGCCCAGAGTAATTTGATTTCATTTTTACGTAAATGATGTCGGTATATGAATAGTTCAAAATTGGACAAATTGGATAATTTGCATAATTAACTTGTCTAAAATGTTGTTCGAGGCTAATTTGATTATAGAATTAAGAATAAATAGGCGTAATGGCATTTTGATTGACGTTTATGATCCATACACAATTACTTTATTACTATGTCAATCAGTGTGAGTGTACTATATTTTTGGTTAATTAACTAAATACTTAAAATTGAATTGCCTAGGTAAAACTGCTGGACCACTATTAAGCATAATGTCCCTATAGCTACACTAGCGAATATTCTCAAAGATTCCCATTGTATTCAAGCAAACAAAACCCTTTAACGAATTTAAAACGTTTTATCGACATTTTCGGGATGAACGATCATTTTACAAGCGCCTCATCTAGAGCTCTGCTCTGGATGACAAGCAAATGATCAATGTCCATGTCGGGACTTTTGTAAGATCCAATGTCGAAAATGCTAGTCAAATGTCTCTTAGAGATCTTGACGTGATCGATTTGGTTTTCCGTTTCGGAATCGTACGAGGTACAACTTAAATGTACATTATTCTGGAAGGTCGGTGACTCGTTCTTGTTTCTGGTGAGGCGCAAGCTGTTAGGATTGATGTGCGATATATGTTGTGCACTCCTACCGATTTTTGTATTAAAGTCACCCATGGTGACTTTTTATGACTTTTATGTCGTGGTGCGGTATGTTGTTAACGACTTCCTCCAACTCGTCAAACATTAGGTCTACGGCGTCATCTGATTTACCTTCGATGTGTGCATGTAGATTAACGATTGTAATGTTAAGTTTTTTTTAATGCGGAAGTCGATATGTTGCTTCAACTCCAAATTCTCCCTCCATTCTGATGGCCGCTGTAACGAAGAGGAGTGTAACAATTGATGATGTCATAAATTCCACTTCCAGACTATCTAAGCTCTTGTGTTGCAAGTACGTCTAGTCTAATGTGTAGTTCCTTACCTGGTTCGAAGTGTTTTGAAGATTTTCAGGTCTTAAGATTACGTTAAGTATGTTGAATGTTAACATTTTTAAAGCGTTGTCCGAGTACAATTTCCGAGGTTGTGTTTCTGATGAAATAGATCCACTAATCCAAGGACTTTGTCTAGGTTTTACAACTTAATTATTTTTATGTTGTTTGTTGTTACCTGTGTAGACCACATACTGCGAATAGCTTTCGTATGCTAGCAGTTGGGGAAGATACATCGGAAGCAGACTTCAAGAAGCAGCTTACACAATGAGTTGATGTACTGAAAAATGGCGCATCTTATTAAAAGAAGCCAAATCAGTACAAAACTGGCTCACGTGGTCCTTAATTTAAACCAAAGACTCGTTGTGATTTGCACTGTCCATGACTACTATACTTCGGTCCAGAACGAACTGTTTGATTGGAATGAAAATGCATATTTAAGCTTTCTCCACAAATTAGGAGATTCCAGTGAGTTTTGGCCGAAATTGATCCACTAGAAGAGACAGCTTTCATAGAAGATTTTTGTTTTTCCATCGGATGACAGCTTTTTCATTGTTTTGCATTTTTTGGTGTCGATTTTTGTCAAACAACTGTTTTTAATTAATAATTTGGACCATGTACAGCCCATACGGATTGATTGTCCGCGATTTTTAGCGATCCAGCGATAGACACGTATAAAAGTGCGAGCAATTTGGAACGCAGACACAGTTGTAATTTAACCAGTGAAGAGTGCAAGTCGAAAAGTAAAAGTAAAAAGTAATGAACAGTTAAAGTGATCACAGTAAAAGCGAAATAGTGAGCACTACCGTGAAATAATGAATTGCTGTATAAATTAAATGTGTTAGAAATTAAAGTTTGTAACTTGAAATTTACAAATGCCAGCAAACATGAGCTTATTGGAGATCATCTTCTACAAGAACACAGAAATTAAGGGAAATGCTGCTGAGTCGTGGACTTTCAGCCGATGGAAATAGGATGTCGAGGTTGCAAAAGGTTAGATGTTGGCTTCAGAACCATCAGGAATGACGCTTGTTGAACCAAAAGATCAAAATTTCCAACTTATCGATATCGAAAAGCAATGTGAAACAAAAGGAACCAGTTTTGTAAAATCGCTTACTGCTGACCTACAAAAACCACACTTGATTTAAGAAACACGATGAATACGCTTTTGCTTCTGGAGGAGAAAATAAACGATAAACTAGACAAGCAGATCGCGAAAGTGGATCTTATACGGATCCAAGAGAACGAAATAGAAGAACTGAAAGCTAAGATTAAATCTTTTATTACGAAAATATAAGAAGTTTAAAATCCAGTTGGAGTTCGAATTAAAAATCAAGAATGAAATTGAAAGTAAAATTAAAGAATTTGGTGCCAGCTTTGGGAGACACGTCTCACAAATAAAGGAAATAGGTTCACATACTGCACTGAACGTTGTTACTAGTAGCTCGAATGAAATTTTGAACATGCTGTCAACAGCGGAATAAAATAGTAAAAATGATCCTTAAAATGACAAATTGATTGATCTCCAAAGTAAAGGAACTCGGTAAATGAAATCTTGAAATTTAACAATATTCCGTCTTTCCGCCATTCTAAACGAATGACGATGAAATTTGGATAATAGTATTGATCAGAGGTCCAAAACTTAGGACAACATTCTAGGATCTGGTCATGCTAGACTAAACTTGGCCAATTCATAACCAATCCTATTCCAAAGAAGGAGGGTTCCAAAGAACGAGTAGCAGATGTGTTACAGACGACGCTCAAGAAAGCAACATGTCACGATTCGTTGCAGCTAGAGTATGAGGCAACCAGAGCAAGATTAGCACTGACACAGTAAAGTTGTGCAAACTGGTAGCTGAGGATATTTCGGAGATAGATTATAATAAGAGAGGAGTCAAAGAAACTAGCACAAAGCTATTGGGGCCACAGAAAATTACAACAGTCAAGTGTTGAGCCGGGTAACATCAAAAGTCAAAGAAAATGCTTCAGATGCGGGAAATTAGGCCACTAATTCATGAACCAAAGAAGACCAGAGGCAAATGTTTAGTTCAAAACCGAAAAGTGAAAGACGGCTAGAAAAGGATACACGGCCAGAGAAAAAGAGGGACAAATTGGCTTATCAAATAAAGAAAAGTCCTTGGTAGAGAAGAGATTCCAGTACGATTATTGAGGGTGAGTCCGGCAGACGAGTTGATTGCTAAAGAGAGAGAGAGCGACCCGGAAGGCCGTGACGTGAATCGTGCAACAGTGGCACGCATTGGAATTGAGAAGGGGTGTGCTGGTATGATCAGGAAAGGCTCATGTACTTAATGAGCCAACAGAGGAAAGCGTCCAGAAAGCCAAGAAACAATTAACTTGTCAATCAGTAAGAGGCCGTCAAAACAACGTAGCTGAATAACAACAACGAATGGACAAAGATCGGTCCGCAGAAGAGAGCAAGAGCACGAACGCAAGAAATAAATCAGAAGCATAATACGACCCGAGTGGAAGATTTGCCGATTTTCGACGAAGTGACTTAGTGTGGCTGAATTTCAGAAACCGGAGAAGCAAATCTCAAGATGCGAAAATCAGCGACCATCTGTATAAGGAAGCTTTTAAGATGGATCAAAAGTTGTGCAGATTCATAAATTGAGCACAGACGGGACGAACAGATTTAAGGTAATCGAGTGGAGTTCGAACCCAGTTGTGACTATATTTTTATTAAGCGATTATTATTATTCACATCAAAAATGTTGTCGGATCAAGCATTCAAACACTCCTCCAATACTGATTGGGAATTGGATTTTAGATTGACATTCCAAGTGGAGGGGAATATGCAGATAACGAAAGAAATTGTAAACAGCGACCAAAATCATCATGGGAAATATTGAAATTAACAGAAGAAATGATGACGAGCAATTTGAGACGTAGACACAGTTGTAATTTAACCAGTAAAGAGTGCAAGTCGAAAAGTAAAAGTGAAAAGTAGTTAACAGTTAAGTGGTCACCAGTTTAGTGAGCAGTAAACAAGTGATTTGTAACTTGAAAATAGCTGAGTTTTTACATGCAAAATTGAATACGAATTTATATCGACGCCCGAAATTCGTAATAATACAGTTGGCTAATGAAAGCTGCTACCAAAAAAAATTAATAACTTTCTTTTCTATGTAATTAATCTGTTCCAATTGTTTTTTATTTTTTAGATTGATTTTTCCATTTTTCATTTCTCCATTAACGAAAATGGAGAATTGGGACACTGAGAAAATAATTTGGATTGTGCCCCGCTATCACGCATTGGAATCCGTAGTTTCGGTACAAAGAGAATATAGTCGCACGTTTAGCGGCACTCATCCTAGCAGATGGACTATAATGAGGCCCGTAAACAATTTTGCTGAGCATGGGTGAATCGCAAGAAATCCTTATCATCTAAACCGTTCAGTTCGGACGCAGGAAACTATCGCTGCTGTAGCTGCTGCCAGAGTTTCGACAAGAAGCCTATCTGCTCAAATGGGTATCAGCAGACAATTATGCACAAAGATTTGAACTTATTCCCTTATAAAATTCAAATAACAAACAAACTCAACGCAGCAGACTTGCCGGTTCGCTTGGAATTATGCCAGAAGCGGACGAAAGAGGACGAAAATGTCTTAACCTGTCTTTTTATGGCTGACGAGGCCCATTTTGATCTAAACGACAATGTGAATAAACAAAATTGTCGAATATGGAGTGATTCTAACCCACAGATACTCCATGAGGCGGAATTACATCCACTTCGCGTAACAGTGTGGTGTGCGGTTTCATCAAAGTGCATTGTCGGGCCTTACTTTTTCGAAGAGAACGATGTTACTGTTACGGTCACTGCAGACCGTTACTTAAAAATGTTGAAAGAGTTTTTTTTATCCAGAACTGCCCCGAAAGAGAACCACTTTCAACTCTGTGTGGTTTCAACAAGATAGTGCAACTCCTCACATAGCCCGGCCAGTTATGACAAAATTGCAGCAAAAATTCCCCAATAAGCTGATTTCAAGAAATTCCACATTCCTTTGGATCCCCAGATCTACTGACCTTACTGCGCCTGATTTTTTCTTGTGGGGTTATTGAAACAGGAAGTTTACAAAACAAAACCAACAAATTTGAATGATTTAAAGCAATCCATTCGAACGATAATTGAGGCAATTCCCGCTGCAACTCTTCAGGCAGTAATGAATAATTTTTTGCTGAAATGTCACACATGCGTCAACGTGCGTGGTGGCCATTTAAATTCCATTATTTTTAAAACCAATTAAGAAAACTTAATAAAAATGAATTATCTTTCAAATGAATCAAGAAAAAAATAAACTACGTGAATTAATCAAAAAGTTATTTGAGTTTTTTAATGTAGCGATATTCATCAGCCATCCTGTACTAATTTTACCGGAAATGATGAATTTTGATAAGCAAAAACTTTATTTCACCAAAATTTGGTATCTCTACATACCAAACGAAATTACCATTACGAACAAAACGTTTTTCTTAAATTGGGAGATCCATGCAAAATGTGCTGAACATCTCTGCTGTGTCACTCCAGGGACAGCTTTCGTAGGAGTCTTGTTGCCTTGACCTTGTTGGTTTTCTGGATTTGAAGCAGCAATAATGATTTTTGATTATACATGACAATTTTTATCACAGGTAGGCACAACCTTCCGGTTTAGAAATTAGTGTTCGTACACTTCTCCTTTTCAGGGTCATTATGAAGTAGAACAAATATAATTTCAAAAAGCACTTTCAGCCGTTGACTTAAATTTTTAGTAAACAGTTTGGGGGTACGAAGCTTATCCAGTTATTTCCTTTAAGAATTTGAGTTAGAAGAACACACATTTTTTTTCCTTTATTAATTACAACTGAGACTGTGCTCATCTAGCAATTTATCTTTCAAATTTACAAATTTTACATTTCTTAAATAATTCTGATTTGTTGGGGTGAAACCCAATGGTTAGTCCCAAAATTAATTAAACCTATTTAGAATGCTAATTTTAATTTTGGTATGTTTACTAGGTCAAGTGGCCTCGTTCTTTGAAGTCTTCTTTCAACGACAGGGTTATCTATCATATGGCGAATATAGGGGTTTCCATGTTCCTGGAACCATATTTCGTGATTGGCGCCGTGCTTTTTTATTTCATCTTTGATGTATTTCATCTGTAAGTCCCTGTGAAGGTCTTCATTTCTTGTGTACCACGGAGCATTTACGATGCTACCTTATTTTAAAACGTCTTTATCATTTTGGCGTTTGTTTGCGTAGTACATCCCCAGAGTTGAATATCGTAGGTCCATATCGGCTTCAGTATTTGCCGATATAGCAGCAGCTTGTTGTATATTGTAAGCTCAGAGCCTCTACCTATGAGTCAATACTTTTGTCTGAACTTAATATTAAGTGGCATCGAGAGTCATGCCCAGATATTTAGCTATGTTTGCATATAACACCGGTCGTGAGTTAATTAGTATCGGTAGATGGGAAGCCTTTTGATATGTAAAGTTAAAATGCGTGGATTTCGTCTCATTAAGCTTGATTCTCCACCGCTTAGTCCAGTTACAAACCGCATTGGTAATCTTCTGGAGTTTGCTCGTTGCATCAGCGACATTACTTCCAATGGCCATGATTGCTGTGCCATCTGCAAAGGTGGCTGTGGTTCCTTCATCTGTTGTTGGAATATCCCTTGTATATAATAAATACAGGATTGGTCCTAAGACACTCCCCTGTGGGACACCGGCAGAAATTTTCTTTAGTTCGGAGTATTCATCCTCATATTTCACACGAAAATGTCTATTGGATAGACTTAGTATGGCATAGAATTGCCTCGGCAGATCTCTATGCAGCTTGAATTCCAGTCCACTGTGCCAAGCTTTATCGAATGCTTGGGCGACGTCCAGAAATATGCTGGAGCATACTTTTTTGCATTCTAACGTTCTTTCAATAACGTTGGGGATTCTATGCACCTGTTCAATTGTGGAGTGCTTTTCCCTGAATCCAAATTAATGTGGAGGAATTAGTTGTCGGTCCTCAATTATTGGTTTAATTCTTTTTAGTAATAATTTTTCAAAGAGTTTTGACATAATTGCCAGCAATGAAATTGGTCTGTATGATTTTTTATCGTTAGGTGGTTTATCAGGTTTTGTTATCATGATTACTTCTGCTACTTTCCATTGCCACGGAACATATTTTAACCGAAAGCTTGCATTGATTATGTGTAATAGCTTACAAAATCCTTTATCTGGTAGAGCCTTGATTATTTGGCAAGTAATCAAGTCATATCCTGAGGCTTTTTTAACATTCATGTTGCTTTTCACTTCTTCTTTTAATTCTTTGAGAGTTACTGGGCGTATATCAAAATCATCTAGCTTTTGGATTGAGATTATATTTTCATTGGCCGTTTGCCTTGCTAGTGGTTGGAAGGTATCCTCGAGATACTCCACAAACAGATCAGTCTTCTCTTTAGGACCTCTCGCCCAGGTTCCATCCTCCTTTTTAATTGGAGGCACTTGCATTTTGGGTCGCCTTCCACGGAGAATAATCAGAATTTTTTTCATCGGTTCGGTTAACTAGATATCTGTTGATTGATGGATTTTTAACTTCTTTAAGAAGAGATTTGAGACTGTTGCCTAAATTGTTAAGAGTTGTTTTGTTCTCCGGTGTTCTAGTTATGTGCCAGGTTTTACGTGCCCGTCGCTTTTGTCTTACCAACTCTCTAACTTCCATTGGGTAGGATATGTTAAGCTTCTTCTTATTTTATATAATGGGGGTACTTGCCAAAGCAGCATAGTGAATTGCTTCATTGAGTTGTTCTAATTCATCTTTCAACTGATGGGGATTTCTTATCGGCACCTAAAGATTGATTTTTTCCTCCAATACCTCACGAAAGAGATCCCAGTTTGTTTTTGAATTTATTAATCTGGGTGCACTCTCCCTTTGAATCCCTTTGAACCGGGGAATGATCCGATACTAGAGAATTACTGTCTTCAATGTGAATGTAGTTCTGGGATATACCTCTTGCTACATAAAAGTCTATTAGGTCAGGTATCTTCGTTCCGTCACAGGGCCAAAACCAGGGTATGTTGGGGAACCACCAGAGTAAAAATCACATTTTGATGTCTGCCCTGCTTGAAGCAATTCTTTACCTTTTGACGTCGTAAGTCTAGATCCCCAATAGGTGCTTTTCGCATTAAAGTCACCTCCAATAATAAAATCACGTCCAAGCGATTTAAATAGTTTAAGGTAGTTCTCCCTTTTCAAGTTATGCCGGGGAGGACAATATATTGCACAGACAGTAAGCTGTCTGTGTTAAATTTGGATCCTTACAGTAGTGACTTGCATTGTTTCTTCTTCGATATTTGATTCTAAATGGTGTTTTATATTTTCTTTTATATTAGTAATGTCGAACCACCTCTTGCTTGCTCTTTCCGCTGGATGAATGGAGTGATATAAGTTATAACCCCGTATTTTAACAAACGAAGATTTAACTAGATGGCTTTCAGATATTAAGAAAATGTCGATTTTTTCTGAATTTAAAAATATTTCTATTTCTGGAATATGTTGCATGTTGTGTTCTTACTTAATATTTTTTGTTGGATTGCGTTGAGGGAGTTGCATTTTCTTCAGTTGATCAAGTGTCATGTTTTTCAGATTACTTTGGTCATCTAGCCGCTTTGTAATAGCTGCAATGCTGTTCATAATATTTTCCATAATTTGGTTACTTTCAGAGCCCATATGTTTGGTTGAACCCAAGCCTTTCACTACCTGCGCAAATGAACTTCTTTGCCCTGTATTGTTTGGTTGTGGGATTTGATTCATCTGATTTGATATTTGAACCCTTCGACTTTCGTGATTTTGCGGTTCATTTTTTGTTTTATCTCTTAATTTTTGTAGTTGTTTAGCAACCTGTAACCAACAGCCTCGATAATTAGCCGGATGTTGGCCCTTACAATTTGTACACTTGGGTGGCACATCTCTCCCTATTGTACATGCCTGGGTAAAATGATTACCTGAGCATTTTACACATCTTGGATCTCGGCCGCAATATCTTTGGGTGTGATTAAATGCCTGGCATTTCTTGCATTGAGGTATGCGTGTTGTGGTTCTCCTCATTGGTTCGATTTTCACCTTCATGTGAAGAATTCCTTTTATTCCATAAATGTTTTGAATATTCTCTTTGTTGTCAAATACTAGCATAATAAGAGGGAGTCCCCTTTTAGTGATAATTTTATTTTCTTCCTGAATTTCTGTTCTCTCGTTTTTAACAATATTCACAGCATCTAGTATTTTAAAACCTTTATTTTGTAAGCTTTCCATTATTTCTTTGCTTGAGCAAGTGTGATGCAAATCTCTTGCCATGACTTTTATAGGTCGGGCCTGTTTGTTTTCGTTAGTGAACCACTGATACTTTTCAGCATTCAATTTCATAGATAAGGTTCTATAAGTATCTGAGTCCAGAGCATTAATTTTCCAAACGTCATTACTTAACGCTGTTACCTTATATTCTTGGTCAGTAACCGATTTCATCAGTGACTTCTCTTTCGGTTGCACCAAATATGGTGTAATATTCTTGGTAGATTTACTACCTTCTGGTTGATTGGCTTTGGGTAGAGCATCGTTTGAATCTGGACTAGATTGTCCCTTACCATTTAATTGCTCAGCCTCAGGTGACGATTCAGCTTTTCTTTTCTTACTCTTTCTGGACTGTTTTTTTCTTCTTTAGGATCCAGTCCGTCTCTCTTTGTAATTCATCTTCGTCAGTGGAATAGATGAGTTTGTCTGGTACAATGCTTCCTATATCGCAATCTTCTTTTGAATCCCGATTCATTTTTAGGTTTACATGTTCTCGCTTTAGATACTCAATTTCTTCGCTCAGCTTGGCAAATAATTGCTCCATATGCTCTAGCCTCGCCAAGAGATTCATATTCTCCGTTTCTAGGTCAATAGTTGTTTTACCAGATTCAGCATCACTTATTTCGTGTAATGTTTGTCTAGGTATAGCGCTAGAAAAAGTATCGGCTTGGTCAGCTACCGATTTGCTTCTATTTTTTTTTATTGGTGATCTTTGTAAATTTGGTCTTTTCTGGAACGGATTTGATGTTCCCTGATAATGCAATAGATGGCCCTCCCCAGAATCCATAGGGCCAATCTCCACAGAGAGTGGATTTACCAATGTTGATATTGGTGTACCACCTGGGGTATTATTTCCTTTTGTTTGTACCATTGCATAGTTTTGATTGACTAATTAGCTATTCTGCTTCACTACTACGAAGGGATTGGGTACCGCAACCGTTCTTTCTACAAAACATTGCCCAGAGTACGCCCGTATCCATTTATGAATACTTCGTGGAGGCTGTCAATCCCGTACTCCAGAAGAACTATTTAATTCCCGTCGAACCATCTTGTCTATGAATCACTGATCTAATTGATTTGCTTTGGTTTAGAAAAAGTAAGTAACATAACTTGATTTTCCGGTTCTAGGTACGCTAATCTCATCAAACATTGATAATTAATCGTGTTATATTTATTCAGAATAGATTAAATTATTATGATAAGGTAAAAACTTAATTTCTTCCAGGTACTTAGAACAACATACGTTTTAATAATTACTGCATCAATAATACAACTCGGTTGTTGTTAGCTCCAGTCTGTTATCAGAATACATTTTTATTGTGTTATCTGGAATTGCATGTACGTACCATATATATATATATATGTTATTCCCGCCGTTTGCAGTTAATATTTATTTTGCGATAAAACTTGAGACACAAATTTGTATTATGCTGTACATTTTTACATATTTGCACAATACTTAATTTTCGGAAATTTAACAAAATGTCGCAAATAATACACAAATTTTTATCTTTCGAGTGTGCAACATCCCATTCCACCTCCAAAAAAAAATAGTGGAGTATTTGAAAGCTTGTCGCAAACAATTTAGTATAAACTATTATTGATCTTGCCGCGCGCATATTTATCACATTTACTCGTACACCGTATCGAAAATATTTTATTCCGACAATGTTTTATGCAAACGATATTGTTGCATTTATGTACATGATACTGCCATAGAATACACACAAGAATAATTATGTTTTGATTTATTCAACATTAAACAAAAATAATAATAATAATAGTTGGGTATAACAAGGAACTAACAAAAACAAAATCGTAAAGAGCTTTACCATTGTGTACTCGTATATGTGCTGTTATCTATTTCCGAGCAGAGAGTACAAAATAGCAATACAAAAACTATTAAGTTTTCCAAACAACATAAAAGTGTAGCACACAACACCATTTGCACAGCATCCCTCCCGCCACTTGGGATCGAACAAATGAACGAACGACAGAAAATAGTTCTCGCATTTGTATTATATACCTCTCTGTAGCCATTTTCCCAACCCATGTCCCATCTTTCCTAGTTTTAATATATCGAATATAAATCAAAACTAAAAACTACTTTCAAAACATTTAAACAATGAATCGCAAAAGTTTTCAGGTTTTGCCTCTCCCCGAAACATGAGTATCGTACAAATAGTAGTGCTAGAACTAGCATGAAATAGATATTCGTTTACGAATAATATTCGAGAATTGAAAAATATTTTTCTTTGAAGTTTGAAAGTCATGAAATTTTTGGATTTTCTCTTGCCTCGATTCCCCCCTATACAATAGTTTTTGGGATTTTTATTTTTTCAATTAGTGCGAGATAAAGTTTTGGATAGACGGAAATTCGTTATATGTTTATGACTGTCGGTGAGAATTGAAAAGAAAAAATTGATTAATGGAATTCAAGGTCCTGTGGAGTGAAAACTATTTGATTATACGTGAATTTGATATTTATGGTCCAATTGGCATGAATACTAATGGTTTGTTTGGTTGAATATTATATTTATAGTTCAATAAACTTTGTATTTGCTGTTGATCGTATTTCATAATCAGATGGGATATGTGAAGAGGCCGAAAGCTCATTCTTGTTTTGCCAATATCTACGACCTGTGTGGGGTTTGCTATTACTCCCATCAGGCGCCTCCCCGGGTGGCGATAGGGGAATGCTTGCCAGATATGGTAGGTACCGAGGAAATTAAATACTCGGGGCGGACCAAAAAATAGCACACCAAAGCTAAGGTGGTACTACATACGCCGATGGCTGCGTGGCTAAGAGGGTGCTTAGTCGTTAGTATGTGAACTCCGAATTTGGCGTCATTCGGTTTAAACCCATAGCCTTCTTACGATAACGCAGAGCTCTGTCGTAGGCGACCGTTAATTTCTCGTGCTACTCGTGGGAATAAAATAAAAATTTATGATGAAAAATAATGATGAAAATAATAGCCTAATAATATTAGGAAACGAGACAGATGCGTCTATAGAAGCATCAAATCAACCGGGCCGCTCCATATACTCTTCGGATTCTAGTACCATAAATTCTGGGGGGAACCAACCCTTGGAAAATAAAGGGAACAACTTTCCTAAGAGCAAGAAAATGTTGAGATCACCACCTCCAAATGTAAGTAGACGTACACTACAATTAAAGACAACTGTGCCAACAGCGACTGCGTCCACAGTAACTGCAAAAGACGCGGTCTCTACTGAAAAAGGAACTTCATTACAAATGCCGAGTGCAAACATTATAAACAGCGAGGATCTGTTATCCAAGTTTCAGAAAACGGAAAAACTAATCGCGCAGCTGAGCAATGAAGTTGCTGAACTTAAGAGAGAAAACTCTACACTAAAAGAAAAGGCTAAAAATAGTAAAGCTGAGAATTCAGCACGAGCTAACAACCTGCCTGTCAACCATATTCAGCCATCAACAAGTCAACATCATTCAAATAATTCCAACTGGTTTCTGCAGCAATTTCCAGTCTCTCAACAGAATAATAGATTTAATGTTCTGAGTATAGAGGATTATTTCACAGATGAGGAAGAACTTGAAGAAGAACTTTCCAGAGCTAATAACAGAAATCCTAAGCAACGTAGGCGCACAAAAACGAAAACTCTCCCAAAAAATAATACACAAAGTGTAACACTGAACAGAAAAACCCAAAAATACCACTGCCTTCACCCATTAATGTGAGCAATATCAACAATTTCGAACTTTTTCGACAAAAAATAATAAAAAACACTAGTGAATCAACTAATTTTAAGGCGCTCTCAAATAGTGACATTAGAATTACCTTTCAAAATGAAAATGATTACAGAAATGTCAAAAAATTACTGGAAGAATTAAAAAATGAATCTAGCAACCAACTAGAAAATATTCAATATCACACCTACCAGCTGAAGAGTGAAAAGGCCTATAGAGTGGTTATCAGAGGCTTACCTTCTTCTATTAGTCACGATGAAATTAAAGCAGACTTAGAAAAAATGGGACATGAAGTTGCAGGTATTACCAACATATACAAAATGGTCACAATTGATGGTGTAAAAGTCAGGAAACACTTTCCATTGTTTTACATCGACTTGCGTACTGTATAGTTAAAATTGAGCCACCTAACAAGACAAGGGGAATTCCACAATGTACGAATTGTCAACAACTTGGACATACCAAGAGCTTTTGCTATCGTCAAACCAAATGCGTTAAATGCGCGGAAAATCACCACACGACAAAATGCAAGAAAACACCAGATATCGCGCCTTTTTGTGCTCTTTGTCAACAACAAGGGCATATTGCAAATTATAAAGGATACCGTGTATATCAGAACAAAATTAAAAGTCAACAGAATAATAGAACAAGCGCAGTGCAGCGATTACAAACCAAAGTTGCTAAACCTGTTTGTGGTCACACCATCCACAGTTGGATTATCCTATGCGCAAATCGCCAACGAGTCAAATAACACTGAAATTATTAAAATGCTTAGCCAAATTCAACAGTCACTTGGTCATTTAGCAGAGAGGGTGGCAAAACTGGAAACCTATATCTATCCACCAGCGAAAAAGTCAGCATACTCACAAATGGTTAACTTGTTCCTACGCATTGAAGCTTGGAACGCTAATGGGCTCAACCAACGAGCCCACGAACTGGAAATATTTCTCCATACAAACAACATTGATATTGCGCTGATTTCTGAGACGCACTTCTCCAACAAAAGCTTTATCAGAATAAGGGGTTTTAATTCCTACTGGACAACCCATCCTAGTGAAAGAGCTAGAGGTGGTTCAGCTGTACTAATCAAAAATAATATCAAACACAATCGACAAGAGGATATTCGTGAAAACTATTTGCAAGCAACTGTTATCTCAATCCAATATAATGGCGCAGATCTAAATATTGCAGCAGCGTACTGTCCTCCACGGCATACACCAACGAAGTTACAATTTAATAACGTCTTCAATAAGCTCGGTCCAAGATTTATTATTGGAAGGGACTACAATATAAAACATACAGCTTGGGGTTCCAGGCTTATTTCTCCTGGGAAAGGTAACACCTTGTTCAATGCCATTCATGAAAACAAATGCGAATATCTGTCCCCAGGGGGCCAACGTATTGGCCAACGGATGCAGGAAAAATACCAGATCTACTGGATTTCTTCATCATAAAAGGTATTCCTCTAAGTTACACTAGAGTCGAAGGAATTAACGACCTAACATCTGACCACATTCCTGTACTGTTGTCAGTAAGCGCTACAGTAATAAAGAAACAGAAAAAGCAAAACCTTACTAATAGATTCACGGATTGGGACATCTTCAGAGAAAAATTGGAAGAGCTGGTTGAATTAAAAGTTAGTATTAAAAGCAATGAAGAATTGGAACAACAAACAAACAATTTTATTGAATACACTCGAGTGGCTGCCAGACTAGCTACTCCTGAATCAAAGGACAAAGCGGAGATTGAAGTCAAATACCCGGCTGAAATCAGGGAACAAATCAAGGCAAGAAGAAGGGCGAGGAGAATATGGCACCTCACCAGAAATCCCGCTTGCAAGACAACTTTTAATCGAATAAGTAACAAAGTCATTGGACTAATCAAAAATTTCAAACAGAATTGCCTCGATAACTACTTAAGCGGGCCAGAAATGGATAAAGACTACTCGTTATGGAAGGCAACCAGAAGATTTAAACGACCTGTAGTTCGAGTACCACCTCTAAGGAATGCTCAAGGCAGTTGGGTTCGACAAGACAAAGAAAAAGCGGAACTCTTTGCTCAACACCTAGCAGCAGTATTCCAACCCCATGAAATTCAATCCAACATTGATGTAACGCCTGTTTATCAACCAAATCAGGACTTTAAAAGGGTCACGCCAATGGAAATTGCTAAAGAAATCGACAAAAATCTTAATCATAAAAAAGCACCAGGAATTGATGAAATATCACCGGGTCTATTCAAGGAACTTCCACGTAAAGCAATCATCTAGATCACATACTTATTTAATGCCTGTATGAGATTGAAGTATGTACCCAAATGCTTCAAAATGACCCAAATAATTATGCTAAAGAAACCAGGTAAACCAGATGAAGAAGTAACATCATACAGACCAATCTCACTGCTTCCGACCTTATCAAAGCTGTTCGAGAAACTGCTACTAAAACGTCTAAAGCCAATGGTAAACGTTCCTGATTTTCAATTTGGATTCAGGAATAACCACTCCACCATAGATCAAGTCCATCGAATAGCTGCGGTAATAGAGCAAGCGTTAGAAGAAAAGAAATATTGCCCCGCCGTACTTCTGGATGTATCCCAGGCCTTCGATAGGGTTTGGCATGAGGGATTGACAATCAAAATGAGCAAAATTCTACCACAAAACTATTGCCAGCTGCTTGAATCATACCTCTCTGATCGCCAATTCAGAGTCATTCATGAAGAAACATGTTCTGACTTTTATCCAGCGATTACGGGAGTTCCACAGGGAAGCGTATTGTGTCCCCTCCTCTACCTTCTTTATACTGCGGACATACCTACAACGAATAAAACAATCATCGGCACGTTCGCTGACGACACTGTAATTATGTCAGTAGACGAATCTCAACCAAGGGCAGTGGAAAATCTTCAACGAGCAATGGACAACGTTACTAAATGGACAATTGACTGGAAAATCGCACTGAATGAGCTCAAATCAACATATGTGACATTTACGCTCTGACATAAAAATAATACTCTTCATATACACCTCAAAGGAGTGCAAGTGCCACAGGCTGAATCGGCAAAATACCTTGGTCTACATTTAGATTCCAGGCTCAACTGGAAACATCACGTGAGACAAAAAGCTGAACAGATACGATTGAAACAACGTCAAATGTACTGGTTAATTGGACATCATTCCAAAATGAACCTGTATTGCAAAAGACTGGTATACCAGACTATCTTCAAACCAATATGGATATATGGTGCGCAGCTATGGGGTTGTACACATAAATCCAATAGAGACATTATACAACGAAGCCAAAATAAATTTCTTCGAATGGTCACCAACGCATACCGATTCGTGACTAACAAGGAAATCCACAATGATTTAGAAATACAATTGATAGACGACGTTATCCGCGAATGTGCCATAAAACATGAGAAGAGACTTCTCACCCACACCAATCTTGAGGCCGTACAACTACTGGGCAGTACAAACCAAGTAAGGCGGCTCAAACGAATCAAACCACATGAGCTAACCGTATGAAAATTATAAACCAAGGGAACTGGACACTGGTCCAGCAGACCCACACAAGTTTATGCTTATCTCATAAGTACTAATGTCAACCTTACTAATGAATTAATAATGTTTAAGATTGTAGTAGCCATATCAATAAAGTTGTTAAAAAAAAAAAATATCTACGACAAAATTAAGCAACTAAAATTATTGTAAGATTGAAATAAAAAAATTAAGTAAAGCTCCCTAGATAAGGAAATACCTGTGTTGGAGCACAATTAAATTGAAGCGAGTAATACAAATTAATTCTTATTCTCTAGTATGTATTGTTAAACAAAGAAAAGGAGTTATTGGCAATTATTAAAAGATGGCAGCACCAAGTACTGGACCAGTGTCCCGGATAACGCCGGGCCTATTCCTACAGCCTGTTTACATATAAAAATAGGAAGGATAGAAAAGGTTTTTTTGGGACAGAACGACCCGGTTTCAGACACCTAGCGATTGTACGGTATAACACAATACTAATTTACTTCTAATCTACTAGAGGAAAGAAAAAGGCTTAATAGATTTAATGGATAATGATGGTATCGGCCTTCAACAATTGCTTCTCTAAATCAGCAACCTGAGAAGAAAATATTATTATTTCACGTACATCTGGAAATTTAATTCTAAATTAATACTTTCCGGCTTCCTAAACAAAACTGATTGATTGAATCGGCCCGGTTACAGACACTTAGGTAAGTCGATAGTTAGTAACACAATGACAACATAATTCCAATCTACACAATCAACAATTAATATTTCAAAGAAATATTATTTCACACACATCTGTAGATTTCCTGAAATATCAATTCCCAAACTATCAATGTTACTCAATGCCAAATTAACTTCCGGATTAGTTATTTCAAATAAATTTAGGTTATTTCGCAAAAATTTCAAATGTTTTATTAATTTTGGTCACCAAAGAATATTCGTTTTATTACCAAGTATATATTATACTGCACAAGATATATTGTGCCATGCTCAATGTAGCTTTACCACTCCTCAACCAATTACTGTCAAATATAGTATGCAGAATTGGATTGGCACTCTGCCATCTCTCAACAAATGATGGTCAAATTCGATGTGCAAAGCCGAATTTGTCAAAATTTTGGGATTCGGCTATAATGAATGGAACCAGGTCGTTTCCTAACCAATAACTTTCCAATTTAGTTTGCAGAGCTGTGCTAGGATACAAATAAAAAAGGTCAGCTTGTATTGGGATTTTAACGTGTCTTTTTGATGAAGTATAGAACTTCGACCATTCTGAATAAAACAAAAAAAAAATATTGCCAAATCAAGTATTCAGAATTGAGTGGGGATGTAAAAAATGGAATTTAGAGAAGTTCTGGAGTTCGGCAATTTCTTAACTAATTATGTATGAATCTGGTATGTTGAGCTGAATCGAGATTCCAACATAAATCCGCATGAAGTTCTAGATTTTTCTACAAAATAAATTTGAAAATAATCGGCCAAAGAATTATCCAGTTCCTCTATTCACCATAGCCGAACCAAAGTTGGCCTTAACCCGCTTAGAGATGACCCAGTCAAATTAAGCTTCCCCAAAACTAAAATTTGCTAGAATTCTAATTCAGCCCAATTCGTACCTAAAAAAAACTATTTCTAAGTGTCTCGAACCAAGATTTTCCAAATTGTATAAAATTGGCCCAACTGCTCAGCTGGCAAAATTCAGAAGGACCATTTTGAGTAGAACATCAGGACTCATCAAAAAATCCGAGTTACGAACTAAGTCACAACAACACCGGTGTGAAGTTTTTAACGAAAAGTGTAGCTACACAAATTAACGAAAAGTGTAATTTATAAAAAGTGTAGCAATTAAAAGTGTAAATAGCACACCTACTACTTTTTTAGTCAAAAATGTATATTTCATACAAATACCGGGATCAAATTTTATCATAATAATTCTAGTCTAAAAGTTGGGGTTATTACGAGTAAGAAAATTAATTCTTTATATGTTTGAAATGATATATAGTACATATGCAACACTATGGCCGATTAAAAAAAATTCAGAGATGATACCAAGTAAAGGCATATGCCGTCTAATAGTAAACAACTTGAGCTGTTCAAAATACTTGCAACACTATGGCGGAATCAGAAAAACTCAGAGATGTTACCAAGTGTAGCCATATATTTTCTGAAAGTGGATGAATCGTCCTGTTTGAAAAATTTAGCCAAATCAAAACAAAAACATTTGGGATTGCTTCACGACAATTTTTAATTCGGTAAATTTAATGAATATACTAATATTCGTAAAACACCTGCCACACTACGGCCAATTCCAGAAAACTCGTGAAGCAACCCCAAATCTTTCCACTTTCCAATGTGGCTAAATTTTTCGAACAGGACGGTTCATCCATGGTTGTTCCTTGGGACGACGTACGTCGTCGTGGTCCAAAATCCATTAGTTTTCTTCCCAAGCCTGCCTTTTTTCGAAGAATTTTCTCACTCAATCGCCGCATAATGCCCAGATAATATTCTTTATTTACCGTCTGACCTGGCAAGAATTCCGAGTGTACAACAGTGCGATAATCAAAGAAAACAGGCAACATTACCTTGAATTTTGATCGACTTTGACGAGTATGGATTTCAACAAGGTACTGGTATATACAGAATTGGCCCAAACAGACATTACTGATTTGATCTAACGTAATTTTGACAGGCAAAACTATAAATCTGGCTTATTTCTTGATCTTCGTAAAGCTTTTGATTGTATAGATCACAGTTTACTTCTTCAAAAATTACAAATTTATGGTTTCCGTGGCCTTTCATATAAACTTTTAGCAAGCTACCGTAGTAATCGAAAGCAGTTTGTGATTCTAAATGGTGTAAAAAGCTCCACTTTAGGTGTGAATTGTGGTGTTCCTCAAGGGAGTGTTTTTGGCCTCTTCTATGAATCCAGAGATTGTCAGGTAGCAATGTCACATATGAGGGATGATATTATTTTACTTTTGGATTTTCTTCATTTACAAAATATCAGTTAATTTTAGCAACACGAAATATATACTGTTTCACTCCCCACGCCTGCAACCACCACTGCAAGTACCAAATTGCACCATTGAACATATTCAAGTACCTAGGAATAGTATTCGACGAACATATGACGTGGGAGGACCATATTAATTCTCTTTATATTAAAGTTTGCCCATTTATTTGCTTGATTAGAAAATTGACTGATTTTGTTCCAGTACATGGTTTTATGTTCCAGTTAAAAATTTACTTATTGCTGATCGTATGTGTATTCTTCCAGGTTTCGCAACCGTACAACAACCCTGATTTTACAAACGAATTGAACATTCTTAGCTTGGTGTTGCAGGATAGGACAGATGTGTTTAAGAGTTTGTGTAAAATGATGAATGTTGTTCTGGTTTTGTTGATTTTTTTCATATCTGCTTATATCTTTTTTTATATACCGTGCTTGTACTCTAGCCAAAACGAGTGGCACAGATCCACTCGTTTTGGCTAGAGTACAAGCAAGGTATATAAATTCATTGACCTCTTCTATATATTTGGTTGATATATATTGGTCCTGCTATTTATTTTGAGGCCAACTTCTTTTGATCGATCTGATAGCTTCTGTACTTTACGTTGCATATCCGCGTGTTTGTTTGTTAGTAGGCATATGGCATCTGCGTAATCTAGATCATTGAGTTTCTCTGTTAATCCTCACCACTATATTATATTATTAGGAACAGTAGTGGCCAGAGTCCTTGTCTTACTCCTTTGCTATTATAGTATGATTCACTTTTATTGCATTTGTTTTGAACTCGATTACCTGTTCGATTATGAGTTCGCTTAATTTGTTTGGAATGCAAATTTCTCAAAGTGCCTTCGAAGTTCACGAAGAGTAAGTGTACTAGTCAATTCCATTCGTTAGACTACTCAATGATGATGCGTGCTGTGCTAATAAAATATGATTCTTCAATCCTTTCTTAATTATGGATTGAGTATTGGTGAAATTCTATGTAGGATGATCATCGTATAATTTTATGGTTATGTTGAGAAGAATATCCTGCCAATTTTTGCATTCTCTTTCTATACAAATCGTTAAAGTCACGAATTATATTTTTTCACGGTATTAGACCGGAATTCCACGCTTCTGTTATTACAAGTATTACAGGGTTTGCAGTTTCCGGCCTGTCTCCTTTTATATTTCAGCTTGTTTATGGTCCATTCCAGAGGCCTTGTTATTTGTTATATTTTAGCAATGACACCGGGTTTGGTGGTGTCAATGGTTCAATCAACGGTTCAATGGTTCATCCGGAGAACCATCCCGGAGAACCACCGGAACCATTTATTTTGAACAAGTCGTGCCATATTTGTATAAGAATGAATCAATTTTAAAGACTGAAATGCTTGCTTCAATATTGGGTTTCAAATCCTCAATTGTTTGTGGATAGTCCATATAACACTTGCCCTTCACAGCACCCCACAAATAAAAATCCATAGGCATCAAATCACAGCTCCTTGCCGGCCAATTCACATCACCATTTCGACTGATAATGCGGCCATCGAATTTTTCATGCAGTTTCGCTATTGTAACGCCCAATGTGTGGCATGGCTCACCATCTTGCTGGAACTAAAAGTCGTCCAAACCAATATTTTCAAGATATGGCCACAAAAAAGATGTTAACATGTGGCGGTAGTTGATTCTGTTGGCCATAACGGTCGCGCCAGCCTTATCTTCGAAGATATACGGCCCAATAATGCCGCCAAGCCACAAGCCGCACCAAATAGTAACACGCAATGGATGCATTGGCTTCTCCACATATCCTCCGCCGAGATGGAAATGCGCCTCGTCCGAAAAGATGATTTTTTGAGCATAATCCTCATCAATTTCGAGTTTGTCGCAGGCCCACACAGCGAATCAATATCGAAGCGGATGGTCACGGGGCTATATGTACTTTATTTCATTTATTTATTTGTGAAGAAGTCAAATGTACATAAGCATTAAATTGAGTGAGTACAAATTAATTCGGTTCGTTTTTTTAATTTTAAAAATGCATTTATTTTAAAATAAAATGAATGAACAGATTAATTAAAATATTGTGCATCGCTGCTTACGACTTTTTCGCGCTCAGGCAATTTTCGAATCCCATCTCGGAAAAACATTTCGTCTTTTGAGGCGATCCAAGTTTGAATCCAATTTTCAATTTCTTCGAAAGAAGCGAACCGGTGACCTGCCAAATCGTGTTGCATCCGTCAGAACAACTAGTAATCGGAAGGAGCAAATATTTTTCGTTTCTAAATATTTTTACGACTTTTGCAATGTGAGGCCGAGCGTTTCCATGCAGAAGAATAACTTTATCATGCCTTTCCTTATATTTCGGTTGTTTTTGTAGTAAAGCACGGCTCAAACGACTTCATTTTAGTCTGTACTGCTCGCCCGTAATGGAATCGCCAGGTTGTAGACGCTCGTACTACACAACGCCTCTTTGGTGTCCCACCAGATATACAGCATAAACTTCGAACCATGAATGTTCGTCTTTGGTGTTGATGTTGAGGTCGATGGCATCGATTGGCCGAGTAAAGCGTAGTATTTTTGCCTCTTGGGGTTATCGTAGAAGATTCATTCTTCAGTCACCCCTGAAGCAGCTGCTCGCAAGAAACAAAGCGCGTTTGCATGTCTCTTGGTTAGAATTCATAAGAGACCCAATTGCCTTGCTTTTGAATCATGCCCATAGATGTGAATCGTACGGAAACTGTTTGTTGGGTCACCCCCAATGTACCGGCAAGCTCCTCTTGCATTTGAGTCGGGTCTTCTTCGAGCAATGCCTCTAATTCATCGTCTACGAATTTTTTGTCTGTCCCAAGCGAGGATTATCTTCAACACTGAAATCAACAGTTTGAACACGAGCTGCTGCTATTAGTCGGTCGCCTTTAACATCAGATTTAGTTCTCTCGTTATGCAGAAATTGTGGATGAATCATATCAATGCCAGCTTCTGCTAGCTCATTACAGATCATAAACCCCTTGTCTACCATCACGGCATCTCCGAGTGTTACCTTATCTAACAACATTGTTAAATCTATCTTTAAGCTATCTTTAAGCTTTAATAAAACCGGAGAGAAAAACTCATATCAATAGTTTAATTGTATGGGTGCTTTTATAGTGGGAATACGTACAGGTTCTGCAGGTAAGGCACCGGAATTGAATTGTCTTTATTTCCGTACAATCTCTAACAGTTACTGTCTGTTTCTGTTACTGAAATTTTTCAAAGCAAACTGGCAACTCCTTAAATTTTCTTCTTTAGTTTGCCAATAAATGCAACATTCGATAACAGTTGAACACAATCATTAAAATATTTTTGTTGTTTTAGGATTCAGCTTGAATAAATTAGCAGTTTGCACGTTCGATAAATTGGTTTTAATTCTAAAGGTTGAAAAAACAATTCTGCGCCTTAAGGAAAACCCGATGTTAGCACTTTCAGAAGGCCATACCATAGTACAACAATCGACTATATAGTGTTTAATAATTCTATGGTTGGTATTCCCGTCATTGAATTCAATTCTTGGTATTTGTTAATTTGAAATGGTAAGTATGTAGTTACACTGAATATTCCGTTACTTGTACGCCTTTAAGGAATGTCTTAAGGCATATGCTGCACCTCAATAGTTCTCTGTTCTGTCTGAGGCTCTGTATAAACGGTGGAACCTAAATCCACATGTTCATCAGTTCAGTTTGGAAATACTTCTTTGCCTTAGTCGATTATATCTAATTCGAATTTTTTTACTACACTTTTTTGCTACTCTACATGTTGACCGTGGAAGATTCCACACTTGGCACGTTTTGTTCGAAAAATAGGTACAATTATTTGATTCTTTTTAAAGTCACGACTGTAAATTGAAAAATATTTAAGGAAATGTTTGCCCATTTTTAGAACAACTTTCCACTTTAGCACTCCTTCCGGTTGTTTATAACATTAAATGGGATTTTGTGCCACGAAATAGATAGTTTTCCATATGTATAGCATTGTTGAACACCACAATATTGCCTCCGAGATCTCCGAGACAGTGGAAACTAACATTT
The DNA here is from genome assembly GCA_963691935.1 of Nephrotoma guestfalica. Taxonomy (NCBI): domain Eukaryota; kingdom Metazoa; phylum Arthropoda; class Insecta; order Diptera; family Tipulidae; genus Nephrotoma; species Nephrotoma guestfalica. Next base: position 57,463,120 of record OY829915.1, read on the forward strand.
TAGTCTAGATTAAAATATTTTCACCGATTCTTGTAATATAAATGCAACTTATTAGAATTTTAATATGAGCTGTCAAAGCTTGTGTGTGAACATGTATCTAAATAAAGCGTCACGCAGAATCCGCTAGACGTCATGTTACCCATCGTCAATAACGCTATCGACTCCTAATTAATTGTAATTGTTGTGGAATCTATTAGTTGTGGAATTCATTAATAATATTTATATTCCTAGTTGCCCAACTTTCAGCTAGGGTTCTAGTAAGTAACTAACACACACAAAATACCCTTTAGAATTAAATTTATCTGTGCAATCTGTTAATTTAATAGCGTCAACCCTGCCGGGTCGAAGAAAGTGGTAGCCAATCGGCTACTTTTTCACTACTGTAATTAATACTCTTCAGTGTTACATCTGGTAAAAATAAACAATAATATCAAAATTTGCAGTTCCGCAAAAACTACAAATTGAACCAAACTTACTTTCTTTCACCCATTTTGCATCGTATTAAGAAAATTAACATTTTGTCCTCATTATACGTCTGCTATAGCCAATATTTTGTAATTCGCCGCTTTGACCGAAATATTAAAAAATATAAAAAATTATTGCAATAAAATTTAAATTTTTAATTTCTCTAAATACAACTTTCGATTATTCGGCGATGACAACATGAGTCACATAGCAACATAGAGATACGAAAAAAATTATTAAATCATAACAGACAAAGTTAAAATTTGAAAGCGCGCAAAAGATATGTGTGGAATCGCGTCATATAATTAGAATTCGTGTGGCATACAATGTCAGTATATAACAAAGAATGAGATAATGAACACGCCGAATAAACCACCATACAGTACTTTTGCATATTTTTCACAAGTATCCCGCCCTCATGTAAAAATGTTATCGCGTTTCCACTAAACAACAACAAGGCCGCGTTTATTAAATTCCGTGATAATAGATAAATAGACATAGAAATATGTACTCACCAGAATATTATTTATTTATAGATATGATCTTGGTGGTGGCGGCGCACATTTTTCTATATAAAACATGCTACACACACACATATATATATAAAACATAACTATAGTATGCTGATGATGTTATGTGTGTCCCAAACATTAAAATATAAAATTTTAAATTTTTACTCAAAATGTGTTTTGAAGTTTTTGGCTGAATTTTATTATACAGCAGTAATAGCAGCAGCAGCAACCAGCGCAAAGTTTCAGTTTGGGCGGCTATGTACATTTCATAATAATACATAACATTATTGTTTTAACATAATTTTTATGTACACAACATAATAAAATTGAAACAAGAAAGCAACAACTACAAGTTTTGAAAATTCACAAAATATAATTGTTATAAACAAATAATTAGATTTCCCTATATATATTGGGTTGGTGTACAAGTTTTGTAGTTATGTAATGGAATCGTGGGAACAATAATAATTTATTTGAATTATGCATTGTTAACGTTTTATTACCAAATAACATGGCTTAACTATTGTTAGTTTAGTATCAAATAGTTTAAATGCTGTGCTATGTATTAGGAACCGGCGTTGTAATCAACGTTTTCTAAATTTGAGAGAAACTGCAGTTTAGTTAAGTGAGGGGAAGACTCCTCTCATGCTAATCATATCCGCCCTACTTGATCCGCGTAGAGGTTTTTCAGCATGTTTTGTATTTACAGTATAAGTAGCGTGAACTATAAAAAATACTTGCTATGGAAATTGTTGCGTATCAGGGGATATCAAGTAGTGTTATTCAATGACCTTGCAACTAATTAGTTGCACAGATATAGAGTAATAATGTTTTTTAAAATTTGAACCTATACTTTTGAATGTAACATTTGTTTAAGTGTACCGGATAACGCCAGTCCCATCCATACACTGGTAACTACCGCACAAACCATCTGTTTCGCATTAATCGGCTCCCTGGTCAGTCCCATACTTTGCTGCAATTATAAAATAAGGTGCGGCACCCCGAAAAAGAATTCACGATGAGTTCAGTCAAGAAGAGTTTAGCTACTGTGCAGGGAGTAGAAAACCCAGCACGAGCTGAAGGGAGTGAACAAGCAGGCTCCAAACAGTCGAGATCCAGCAACTGCAATGTTAGAACAGTGGCGAACTTAGCACCGTGCCATGATTCAGATTTCCAAAGAAGTGGCCGGTAACCAGTACATTGGAGAGGTGACTTTCATCACCTTATCTGGGAGGTAACAAGGCGAAAAGCAAAGAAATAACTCAAACCAGACTTAGAAAACCCTTATCGCCGACCGGAGTGAAATAGTTCCTAAAAAAATCCTAAGTAAAAATTGTGTGTTTGTATTAGTGATACACACCAAAAAAAACATTTAGGCGAAACTACTCTTAAGACGTAAAATACTTAAAAAAATTTGTTATCAATAATTAAATAACAAACATATTTTATATTTTATTTTAAAATTAATAATATAAAGTAAATTCAATGTACGTGATAAAATTAAACTTAAAATAAAAATATGGTTTAAAGAGTTTTTGCGAATTCATCGGCATACTACTACTACTGGCGAAGTGATCATCAATCTCACTATGTTTTTATGTTAGATCTATTAAATGGCCATATCCACGACGATCTTCAGAATTTTGTCATAGTTGTGGAATGGCCTGTTTGGCCAGAAGCATATAACAAACCGCTGTTTGAGTTTTTTCGACTTCAAAGGAATACTACACGAGATTTTGAGCGGTGATCATCGATTTGGCCATTCCACAACTATGACAAAATTCTGAAAATCGTCGTGGATGTGGGTATTTGATAGATCTAACATAAAAATTTAGTGAGATCGATGATCACCTCGAAAAATCTTGACTGCTATTCAAATAAATTCGAAAAAACTCAAACAGCAGCTGTTATATGCTTCTGGGCTATGTTTAGCCATTCCACAACTATGACAAAATTCTGAAAATCGTCGTGGATATGGACATTTGATAGACCTAACATAAAAACATAGTGAGATTGAGGATTTTTTTAGGAATTATTTCTTGCTTGCGTACAGGAGCATGAAATTTTTCCTAAACCATTCCTAATTTTTTTTTATTTAGGATAGAATTAGGAAGTATTTCACGCGCATTATCACCGCAAATTTCGTCAAAATCGTTCGAGCCGAAAAAAATCGAAAGAACCCACTTTTAACAATTTTCATCAAAGTTGATTGAATTGATGAACAATGAAGCAGATTAGCCCGGACCCCACCGTCGGACTCCTAAACGAATTTTCGTGAAATCGGAATCCATTGCAATCTATTCCTAAAATTTAAAATCTCTTCTTCACCAATTTTAAGCAAAATCGTGCGAGCCGAAAAAAATAAACAAAAAAAAGCTAGTCCACTGGAACTCGCAAACGCCTCCTCTAAAGATTAGTTAGCTACCGAATGCTATAAATCAAAATTGATACTCAAAACAACCAACATTTTGAAAAGGACGCAAATAACGTATCCAAATGTAACTAGACAATTAACTAACGCAAAATAGAAGACACACCACGAAGCAAGGTGCAACATCACGAGATGGTGCAAAACCTCATAACCTGGAGAAGCAATGTACAACATCTTACAACACGATGCAACATTTCACAAGATGACACAACATAATGGAATGCTATACAACATTCCTCAAGAATATATAACATCAACCAACATGGTGAAATATCACGCATCATGGTGTACTGTGACGCAACATGATGCAACATGCCCAGCGTAGTGCAACATAGTGCAATATACCGCAACATCACGCAACATGGTACAACATGACGGCCTCTTCAAAGGGCTTCTAAATGAAAATTTCGGAAATCGGAACTCCTTGAAATCGTTTCCTTGCAGTTCAAAACACTTCCACGACTAATTTTATCAAAATCGCTCAAGCCAAATAAAATGTTAAAAGAAGGTCCGCCCCACTAAGAACTCCAATGAAAAAATACTCTTCAAAATCGATTATTGGCACTCGGCACCCCCCACCAGTTTATATCAAAATAGACTAAATATAAACAAATGGGACTCGGGTCCCATCGAAGGATCTCTTAAACGGATTTTCCCGAAACTAAAACTCATCGCAATTCGTTCCAAGCATTAGAAACCTCTTATCACCTCAACCGTTTGAAAATCGTTCGACCCGAAAAAAAAGGAACCCACCGAAAGACCCCCTAAACGAACTTTCCCGAAATTAGCAATCGAAATCGATTAGATCGATTAATATAATCCTCTATTCTCCGTAATTTATATCAAAATGGATTGGGCCGAAAGAAATTAAAAAATGAACCCGGGCGATTCGAAATACATCGCCCTTCACCAATTTTTATCAAAATTGTGCATGCTGAAAATAATGAAAGGCGGACCCGAGTGATTCTTTCGCAGTCGTGTAAGCTCACACTTTATGAAGAACTTATTAGATCTGTGCTGGCTTTGGCAAGCGTAATCTGGACCCTGTCATTGGTTCCATCTTTGGTCCAATTAAAGTTGTGGAAAACGAATATCGGATTCGTATGAACAGTGAGATAAAGCGCATCTTGGAGTTGGCTAGGTCACGTTGCAAGGTTGTTGTTTGGACGAATGATAAAAAAAGTATTCCAGCAACAACCAGCCGATGTTCGTTGTACAGGAAGACCCCGACTGCACTTGCGATACGACGTTAAACAAGGCCTACGTATAACAGGATGACGAAATTGGAAGGCGGGAGCGATGGATCGAGATGGATGGAGGACCATCATGCAGGGTTTAAAATTCCATCAAAGAGCGTATTATCTAAAGAGAGAGAGAGAGAGAGAGAGAGAGAGAGAGAGAGAAATATAAAAGGACCCTTACCGGACGAATGCCTTAACGCATTTTCCCGAAATTAGCCTCCATACTAACTTTTATCAAAATCGTGCGAGCCGCAGATAGCAGGACCCATCGCTAACGATTCCTAGAAATTTAAAACTCCCTTCAATAATTTTTATCAAAATCTTGCGAGTCAAAAAATTAAAAAAGTCGTTTTGAGAAAAAGAATTAAAAAAGACCCTGGGCCCCATTGAACGACTCCCTTTCAGCAATTTTCATAAAAATCGTTCGAGTAATGTACACCTCTTGATGTTGACTAATGAGAGACATTTAATTGTTTAATAAAGACTTATTCTTATGGACAGTGATACGCATGTCAGAAACAATATTTTTCAAATTCTAACTGATCGCTGAATCTATCACTGCAGCTTAATCTAGATTTCTCGCAACTCAAATGTTCGAAGGTCATCGGGAGCCAGGCACCTGAAATTTGAGAATTTATGGAAAGCAGATATACCTCGTCGATACTCAGACCACCCTGATGCGTATTCTTGATGGAATAGTATCTCTGAAGAAAGTATAATTGTTCTTCCATTGAATGATACCGAAACTTAAATTCAGCAGAACATTCAGAATTCAGAATTACCTTATTAACTAGAACATTAGAATGCTAACTAGTGGCAACTCAAATCTAGGATTACGAGACCACTGATCTAAAATTAAAAGGATTTCGATTAATAAATCTTGATATGTAAGGAAATAATTACAGTTGAACGCTGACATACGAATAATGATGTGGTTCACGAATAAATGTTTTCGGATTACATTGTTTTACGATAAACGGTCTTACGATGACGTCGTGTTGGTACTAAGATGTAACCTTACGATAATTAAGACGATGTGGAATACCCAATAAAAATACTGACAAAAAGGAGCAGAGCTCGAAATTATTTCTGAATTTCGAAAGTGTTTTCAAAGTAAGTGTTCCCAATATTTCTCCGGATAGAGCAATCGGAAAGGAACTGTTTCAGGTTTAATCATAATAATTTTGTTCTAATTCAAGAAAAATAAATTAAAGCTTTAAATGATGATGTTTAAGGAAAAATTTACCACCAGAGGCAGATCAATTACAAAATAGAATTTTGTATCTCATATTTTGCTTTTGGCGGAATAAATTCACAAAGTTATTCTTAAATTGCTTTTAGGGTAAATTTCTATTTTGAAAGTGATTGACCCCCAGGGGCGAGGGGCTGCTATATAAAGTTTGAAACTAAAATTTCGAAGTGATCGGACACCAGTGTCGAAGAATTGAAATTTTGAAAAAAGAATCCGATTTTTATTGAAAAACTACACGTGTATCTCCGACTACAGCACATTATATTCAAATTTGGAAGTGATCGAACTCCATGGTTGATCGGTTGTCATTCAAAATTTGGAAAGTAACCCGATTTTATAAATTTATACTTATCATATTTATTTTCGGTGGCAACACTTTCAATTGAACTACAATTCGATACTTGGGATCTTGGTTCAATCCTATCTCCTAATCCCCAAGATATTTTCTTGAAACTGTTCACACAGCGAAAAATGACCAATTTATATCTAAAAATATTCGCTAATTGGTGCCTTCGAATTCTAAGGTAGTTTAGGAAAGCAAAATTTTGAATACAAAACGGATCAATTGATCTTCAATTCAATACTTAGGGTTTTGGTTCAATCTTATCAGCTAATCCACAAAAGATCTTCTTGAAACTGTTGACAGAGGTTAAAATAGCCAATATCTATCAAAAAATATTCTCTAATTGAGGCCTTCGCATTCTAAGGTAGCCTAGGAAAGCAAAATTCTCAATACAAAACGGATCAATTGGCCTTCAATTCAATACTTGGGGTTTTGGTACAACCTTATCCCCTAATCCGCAACAGATCTTCTTGAAATTACTCACATAGCTTAAACTGACAAATTTCTATCTAAAAATATTCGCTAATTGGTGCCTTCGAATTATAAGGTAATCTAGGAAAGCAAAATTTTGAACACAAAACGGATCAATTGATCTTCAATTCAATACTTGGGGATTTGGTTCAATCTGCTCCCCTAATCCACAACAGATCTTCTTGAAACTATTCACATAGCGTAAACTGACAAATATTTATCTTAAAATATTCGCTAATTGGTGCCTTCGAATTCTAAGGTACTCGTACTTTAAGAAAGTAAAATTGTGAGTACAAAACGATTCAATTTATCGACAATTTAATACTTGGAGTTTTGGTCCAATCTTACCCTCTAATCCCCAAAAAATTGTATTGTAAGTGCTCACAATGCTTAAACTGAGTAATTTATATCTAAAAATATTTGCTTATTGCTACCAAATCAAATTCTAAGTTCTACAAAATTTTGAAAACGATCGGACCCCAGGGTCGAGAGGCTGCCATATTAAAATTTTGAAAATAATTTTTTTAATTTCTTTTGTACTACTGGATTGGGATTATCAACATGAGTTTTGGACAGTTTCTAGAGTCTGCCCAGTGCTGGACGGAATCATCCATTTCACAACTAATTATGATGCAAATTTATTAGTAAGATTTGATGATAGTTTAGGATAGGATTAGATTGAGGTTGTAAATTGAACGAAGTTTTGAAATTTATCCATGCTGTCCCAACTCGGCCACTTTTTAATTAGTTTTAATGAAATTTCTCCGTGGAACATTTTGAGAATTTATCGTGCGGACGCGGTACAAAATTTTTCATTTTTGATTTCATCACTATTGAATCTGTCAATCATTTATTGAACATTAACATCATGTTCAGAAGGAACACTAACTTATGCTAGCATGTGACATAGTTCCTTCAAACTGTGCCCTTACAACTCTCAATCGCAAACAAACAAAATGAGATGCTGCCAAATAACTTTCACATGTGCAACATACTGAATTTTATCCAATTTTGTGTTTCTTTCGCGATTTCTATCGATTCGATAAAATTTGAAATATCTAAAAATATTTTAATTAAAAAAAATTAAATTAAAAAAAACCTTTTTCATTAATTTTCATCGTCAAAAGAATTTCAAAAACTCCAAACAATAATAGCACAGCAGAAACAACAACTTATCATCAATAGCAAAATTGAAAATTTGAATTGAAAATGTCTGCCTATCTTGATTACAACATACTTGTTATGTAAATATATATTCTATGTAGAACGTACGTATACACGAATATTATGTATACGCCGCCATGCGATGAACGAGTTCAAGAGAGTCGTTTAAAAAATTGCCCAAATCGAAGAAAATTTTATTTTATTTCAAAATCATCTCGATTTTGATAGGCAAACAACAACTAATAAACCAAAGTTTTCATTCGCTTTTTGACAAAAATTTTCAAACCACCATCGCATTCGTTCGACATTCAGGTCTGTTTTTAACGTTTATTTCCAAAACTCCATCGAAATAAAAAAATAAAATAAAATAAAAATCGAATGTCAATTTAATTTCGATATGCTTTTCTTCATTACTACTATTACTATTATTCTTTTTATTACTGTAGGCCATTGTTGCGAAGCTTTTTATTTGATTTTTTATGGTTCTGCTGGAAAATATACATCCGAAATTGAGATATCAATCAGAAATAATTTGAAACGCGCGATTCGGGACTACCATATTGGAAAATTGGATTTTCGAAAATAATTGTATGGGCACGACAGACTCACACACACACACATATATATAGCACACGCATACAATGAAAATTAGGTTACACAACAGTAGGAATTCAATAAAAGATTAATCTGGGGAGATTAGTAAAAAAGTGACCTTTTCAGATTTCCGTCCTATCTCTCAAACAGGATTGGTGGAGTGGACTCGGGTATAGGCGTTTTAATCTTTGTGAATTATACGGGTACTATATATAAGACTATTACAAGATATGTAGAGGTGCGGGATAATAATTTGTGTTCAGGCCATTATTTAGAAAGGCTAGCCCAGATAATAAAGATTTTGAAATCAGATTACAAATAAGCATATAGAAATCTATTATTAGGTGAGTGGTGTTACATTTTTACCTTTCGCAATAACCTACCCAAAAATGCGGTAGTACCTCTGAGAATTTTATATTTTTTTTATTTTGTTTTGCTACTTTTCAATTACGATACATTAAGAATTTATATGAAAATCTTCTAAAAACCTTAAAAGACTCTTTTGCACCAGTCTATAAATACAATATTAACGTCTCCCTTAGAAACGCACGAACCGTATAAAAAGCATTTCACTTTTCTCATATATAAAACACTCTGATCTTTATGTATGTGTGTGTGTGTGTGTATGTTACACAACATAAACATAATCATAAACCAAATAAACTCAATTTTATTGAATTAAAAATAACTAAGAAATCATGTAAAACGAAGAAATATATAAAACTTACCAAGAACGTATTGGAAATCGTCTTCAAATCAATATCTAAAAAATAAAAATAAAAAAAAGTTAATTTTCTATCTTATTAGTTATACCTATCATCTTTAATAAAACTCGTATAAATAAGAAAAGAAATATTTGGGGTACAACTAAGTTTTGAAGGATTTTCAAAAGATGGCGTAACTAGTATTAAATCGCACCAGCCCATCTCGTAACTATGTTCATGTTAAATCGTCATCATTTCACTCTTAAAATCAGCACTCAAATCTTCGATTACTGTGTGAAGCATATAGGGAACATGCTCCATCATTAAAAACATGTGAGTACTGGTTCCACCGTTTTAAAAGTGGCGATTTTGACACCAGTGACAAAGAACGCGAAGCGAGACCAGTGAAGTTTGAAGACTTGGAGGCGTTATTGAACCAAAATTCATGCCAAAGCTCCAGTCAAGAGGAGCTCAGTGAAACTTTGGGAGTGACTCAACAATTAATTCGAACCCGTCTTTCGAACACCATGAGTATGGTGCAAAAACAAGGAAATTGGGTTCCGTATGAACGCAAGCCAAGTGATGTCGAACGCCGTTTTTTCACGTGCGATCAGCTGCTCCAAAGACAAAATCGAAAGAGTTTTTTGCATCGAATTGTAACGGGGGACGAAAAATGGATTCACCACGACAATCAAAAGCCCAGCAAATCGTAGGGTAAGCCCGACCATGCATCAACTTCAATCGTCAAACCGAATATTCATAGCTAATGCTGTGCATCTGGTGGGATCATAACATCACTGAAGAACGTTATTAACAACAATTGATGCAATTAAGCCGAGCATTGAAGCTCAGCCACCCACAATATGGCAAAAGACATGATAAAATGATCTTTCCGCACGACAACGCTCGGCCACATGTTGCAAGAGTCGTCAAGGAAACTTTGGAGGGACTTCAAATGGGGTGTCCTACCCTACCCACCCCATTCATCAAACAGTGCTCCTTCCGAGTACCACTTGTTCCGATTGATGACTCATGGCCTGGCCGGGCAGCAGTTCATTGCTTACACGAGGAATTTTTTCGACGCGGAATCCGTATGCTGCCTGAAAGATGCGAACAAGTCGTAGCTAACGATGTACCATTTTCTCTGAATACAGCTTCGCAGTTATAAAAAAAACCTCAAAACTTGTGTGTACCCCCAATAGAAAACAAAATTGAATTCTTAGACATATTAAATAACCGAAACGTTTCAAAAATAATTCCGCGCTTTATTACATCTGCCGCAATACAGTACTGAATATTTCATTAGGCTGCATATCGAATATTCTAGAACCAATTTAAATATTTTATTTACGACTGAATGTCACATGATTTTACTATTGTATTAGCCTTAAAATACATAAAACACTCGTTAAATCTGTTTTAATAATCTAAATGTAAAAGTGCTTAATCAACTGAAAACCACGTTTTCCTCTAAGTAGTAAAATTTAGCAATAACCCGATTTTTATGTTTTTCAAGCAAGAAAAAAAGTTTCATATAAAGATGAGGAAAAAGAAATCCATTATTTTTACGTTCGGGTCTTTATTTAACATGGCTACAATCATTCGTTTTGGCTCAAATATGCGCCGTTTTTTCGTTAACTCGTTGCCATTTAGAAGGCAATTTCATTGCCAAAATGCCTTGTCCTTATTAGCAAAAAACTGAGATAGCCAGTTGTCACAAGCCTCATAAGGCGGATGCATAATAACCGCCTAACCAAGCTGCGGGAGCTTCTGCCGGTTCTTCATAAACGCGAGAGGCCTGGCGTTGTCCTACTGAAACACGACGTCATTCCGACCGCTTCTGGTCGATTGCTGCCTTCAGTTGGTCTCATTGCTGGCAGTAGAGGTCCAATATTGAGCATTTGGTCACTGGACAGCAACTCATAGTATATGGTTTCCTTCCTTTCACACCAAACACAAAGAAAAACCTTCCTGACCGTTTGGGCCGCTTCGCCGGCCTATGACTATGATCGTTTCTGTTTGACATTGTGGAATGCTACCCGTTTCTCGTCGCCAAACACCATCCGCTTCAGAAATGTCAGTTCATGCGGTACCCAAACATCGAGGTGCTTTTTAAAGCCAGAATAATACAAATGGTTTAAACCTGTTTTGTGGGCGATCTTCAGCTCCTGGGCGATGCTACGATAGCTCGCATGCCAGTCTACTTCGATAATTTCCAGGATTTTGTCACCATTTTCGACGATAAGCCTTCCAGTGCGTGGTGCATTCATCGAAGCAAAATTGTAAAATATGTCGAATTTGTCGAATAACAAAAGAACTTTTTTAGTACATGAATCCCCCTTTCCAACGAAAGGTTGGAGCATGGTCTACTATGACAAATACATAACGTGATATATGCCACTAAACCCTTTTAGCAAAAAAATAATGGATTGTTTTTTCCCCAAGTCATTATGAAACATAAAATTAAACAATTCATACCAAGAGATGATTGAAGAGATTGCAGAACTTCATAGGGCTTGCACCTATGCCAGAAGGAGTCTACAAAGAGAGAATAGATACACGAGAGAATGGTCAAGCGGATCACCATCGCGTTCAGCACTAAGCACTGCCTAAAATAACTCAAACGAAAGCCATTGGGCGCTCAACAGCCGCCAGCTGGAAGGACCTCTGTTCTAGGATTGACGAAAATCTTTGTGAAAAAATGCATACAAAAAGATTACAAAACAATTTGGATGAGAGGTTACGCCCCTAGCAGCGGACACGATGGTTGAAGATGAGGATGTTTTTTTGCATCGAAGCACAAACCGATTAGTCAAGAAATGTGCGAGATGCAAGATATTCCTAATTTCACTGACGTCAAACTCGAAATAACGTGACAAAAGAGCTTAGAAATTAACAGTGTAGGCCCCGATGGTGTCCCACCAAGGCCGGTAGGTTTAACAGGGCTCTGGGAATAAGAGTTCCTTTCCGTGTGGAAAAAAGCCCGGCTAATCTTATTAAAAGGGGCAAGCCGCATGATCGTATGTATTTACTGTCAGTTTATAGTGAACAATTTATCGTGAACAATTTACCGTAGAACAATTTATCGTAGAACAGATTATCGTAGGAAAAAGTCTTGGATTTGAAGTATCTTAAAACATAAAAAATTTGCAATCTATATTTCGTATAAGAATTCGGCCATTACCTAACTATCGTGAATAAATCGGGTGTGTCGGATGGAAATTGGATTCTAAAAAGATTTTTGGATGAAGTTCTGGACTATGGCCACCTGGAAATAAACTCGGCCAATTAGACGATTATGATGGGATTGGGAATGTTGGATGAAAATGGGATTCTTGAATGATTTGCGGAAGAATTTCTTGAACATGGCCACCTGGGAAGGAAATCGGCCATTTTTTAACCGATCATGATGGGATCGAGTATGTTGGATGGAACTGGGATTCTAAAATAATTTTTGGAAGAAGTTCTGGAAAATGGCCACCTGGGACGGAACTCGGTCAATCGAATAAAAAACGTGATTCATGATAAAATTGAATAAGGTGGATGGAAATAAGATTCTAATTGTTGGAAGAAGTTAATATGACCACCAGAGACGGAACTCACTCATTTTTTAACCGATTATCATGGGATGGGGTATGTTGAATGGAAATAGGATTCTTAAATAATTTTTGGAACAAGTTCTGGAAAATGCTTACTTGGGTTGAAATTCGGCCATTTCTTAACCGATCATGATGGGATTTTGTGTATCGGATGGAATTGAGATTCTTAAATAATTTTTGGATTGGTTCCCAAAAATGGCCATAGTACAGAACATCTTCCAAAAATCATTCTAGAATCCCATTTCCAACCAGCATTCCCAATCCCATCCTAATTGGTTAAGAAATTACCGAGTTCCGTCTCAGGTGGCCATATTCCAGAACTTCTTTCAAAAATCATTTAAGAATCCCATTTTCATCCGACATACAAAATCCCGTCAATATCGGTACAGAAATGGCCGAGTTATCCCAATCCCATCTTAATCAATTAATAAATGGCCGAATTCAATACAATTTTAAATTGGGCAAAATGCATTCAACAGTGCAACGTAGGACTTAATTCAACGGAAGCTGAAGGAACTATAACTGGTTCCATGTCTTCGCCGAATGATACAAAAATTATCTTACAGACCGGCAGATTACTATAGAATCGGGTGACTCTAATACTATAAGACCAGTTACCAGCGATGTTCTCTACGGTTCGGTACTGAGCAATATTTCGGCTCAACCTGCTCATGTGTGCAATACTTGTAAGAACTACTACCACACGTCAATACACCAATGAAAATCATCTCCGTATGGCTCCGCAGACATAGTCTAGAACTGGCGCCGGAGGAGACCGGAGCCGTAATAATTGCGGGAAGACGAGTTCTCACAAATCTGGAATTCTCCGTTGAAGGAGAAAGGATAAAACGAGTGAACCAGATTCGAATAGAAGTTCGACTAGAAGAAGGTTGCTGGCATAGGTGATATCATCGATCGTGCTATACTGGGTGCCAGCAAAGAACGATAGCTCTACGAGTATACAATGCCTAAAGGACCGTCTCGCCATAGCTTTCGTTGCCAGCGTTCTACCAATAACCCTGATTTCTAGAGACAGAGAATGAATATAGCAAAAAGGGGTTCCAAAGGAGGTGGCCCAAAAGAAGATGCTTGAGCAATGGCAGGGGCGGTGGAGCTTAAAATGGTCAATGAACGCAGCACCTGATGCCCCCAAATGAGGGAATGGCTAGAGAGAAAACATGACGACATGAATTTCTGCCTAACACAATTTCCGACGGATCACGGGTGTTTCAAAAGCTACTTACACCAAAACAACAGAAGTGACACGCCCAAATGCTCGTACTGCGAAGAGCGCGACACAGCAGAACACACAATCGTTCACTTCCTACGATGGGGGTGAAAAGAGATCAAGGTGCTTCGATTACACCGACCAGCCGACGATACAGAACATAATACAAATAATTCTGCCTGACAACCGATGCGACTCTAAGCCGAGCGGCACATGACCAGAATAAATGATATTCCGGCAGCTAAAGTGTCGCACGAAGAGTGATTCTGCCTGCACTGGGAAGAGTGGTATTGAAGGTAGATATTTTTCACAGGGATATTTCTTAATAATGTTTCGTTCTATCGATGAGAAGGATGATGCGCTCAGAATGAAATATTAAGCATTTTACGTCTACTAACTACACCCTAGGATGATACGAGTCTGTAAATGCGTCAAAGTGAATCCCGCAATTAATATTGTGTTATCCTACAGACGTACATAATTCAAGGTCGCAACATTGATATATAGTTTGAGCTATCTGGATATGATTCAAATCGGTTCATTCGTGTTCTTCCAAATCATAATTTCCGTCAAAGGACATCAAATCCACTGGACAATATTAATACTTTCTCAAGAATTAAAAATGATATTGCTGATTGAAACTTGGTTTTATTGAACTGATTCTAACGTAAAGTATGAATAGACACTTGACCATCTTAATCGATCAAGTTCAAATTTGGTGTGTAAGATAGAGTTTAGATTCTAACAAGGACTCTGGCCGGGGTTTTGAAATTTAATCTTACTCAATGAAACGTAGGTGGTCTTAGCCAATTACTGTCAAATTCGGTTTATCGGATGGGATTAGCGTTCCAACGCAGTAGTTGAAACCCGTATTTTTAAAAAACTATCATGATCTCGGTTAATCAAGAATTAAAACTCCCAGAAACTTCGTTTGTTTAAAAGGTCTTGGTTTCAGGAAAATTGCTTTAGATTCCCTCCAGATCCTTTTACTTATTTGTTTCCTCAACTCAAACGAATTTGATGTGCACAAGCGGGTTTTTGAGTACAAAGTATCGAGTGCTATGAGTCCTAAGCTTGTGGGAATTGGATTAGGGGTCATCCGGTGGGACCCGGGTCCCGTTTTTCTTTTTCTTTGGTTCGCACGATCTTCTTAAAAATTTATGAATATGTTTTCATTTGCCAGGAATCGAGTGCGACTAGCCCAGATTTCGGAAAAATTGGTTTAGAGGGTCGAATGGGAGCCCCAGATCCGTTACTTTAATTTTTTTCGACTCGCAAAATTTTTCGGGTGCCAGGAATCGATTGCAATGGGTGCAAATTTGTGAAAGTTCAAAGGGTCGTCCGGTGGGGCCGGGTTCTTCTCTTTAATTTTGTTTTCATCTCGCACGATTTTATAAAAATTGCTTTAGGTGAGTTTTCGAGTACCATATACCGATTGTGATGGGTCAAGATTTTGGAAAAATTAATGTAGCGGGTCCTTCGATGGGGGCCGGGTTACATTTTTTCGGTTTGCACGATTTTGATAATAATTGGTGAAGGGGATATTTCAAATGTCTGGAATAGATTTTCATGGATTTTAATTTTGGGAAAACTCGTTTAGAGGATCCTTCGGGGTCCATTTTTAAATTTGTTTTCGGCTCTATCGATTTCATTAAAATTGCGGTAATAAATGATTTATCACGTCAGAAATTGAATACGATTAGTCCGAAGTTTGGGTAAATCCGTTTATGAGGTCCTTCAGTATAGGGTCCGGGTCTCATATATTTGAAAATATTTGGCTCTTAACGAATTGATAAAAATTTGTAAGGGAGTTTCGAGTGCCAGGAAGCGTTCCGATAAGCCCTCATACATGATGGTTCTTAGGCTTGGAGCCTTTTTTAACATTTTATTTGGCTTGAACGCTTTTGATGAAATTTGGCAGGACACATTTTCGAATGCAAGAAAGCGATTAGAAGTTCTGAATTCTGAATAATTCATTTAGAAGCCTTTTGTTGCACCATGTTGGATGGTCTTGCACCTTGTTGCATTACTTTGTACCATGTTGCGTGATGTTGCACTATGTACTTAATATTGCATCTTTTTGCGGAATGATGAATGGCAATCCACTATGTTGCGTCGTCTTCGTTTCCGGCGTTTTTAAACATTTTATTTGATTTGAACGAATTTGATAAAATTTGGCGGGACCGGGTTTTGCAAAGGAATGCAAGGGAACGATTACAAAGAGTCCTGATTTTTGGATAATTAATTTATTAGTCCTCGAGTCGTTGCATGAAGGCGCAACATGCTGCTACATGGTGTGATGTTGCACAATGTTTCGTAATGTTGCACCATATTGTGGGATGTTGCAGGGATATTGTTTGATGTTTCACTACGTTTCATCATATTACAGAATGTTGCATATTGCGTGTTGTTGCACCAAGTTGCGTAATAATATTCCATGTTGCGCGGTTTTGTACCATGTTGCGTCATGGTGCTTCGCGTTGGCTATTGTGGTTTTCTTTAAGTAGATATCTGGCGTTCAGTTCTATCATATTTCGTTACGGTGACATTGTAAGATTGCACTAATCGCATCTTCTAGAAAATGTGGGTTGTTTGGAGTAACAATATTGAATTGTAGCATTTACCATTTAAATAACGTTTTGATGTTGGTTCCTTTTTCAAATTTTCTTCCGCTTCAAACGATTTTGATGTCGTCTGGTGAGGCCTGACTTTTTTCTAATTATTTTTTCGATTCGCACGATTTGGATAAAAAATTGGTGAAGAGAACGCCAAAGAATCACATGCTACGAATCGATTTCGACAAGTGCTAATTTCGACAAATTTGTTTAGGGTGTTCTTTGGATTTAGAAAAAATTGCGGTTTTTCGAGTGCTAAAAACTTATATATGGAGTTCTCAAATGGGATCCGGGACTCTATTTGAAAAAACTAAAATAGCGTAGCTCGGACGAAGTTGGTTGAATTGGAAGTATATTGTGTCATTAAATATTAACATACCACCATACCCACATACCAAAAGACGCAACATAAGTCACAACATATTCCTCCAGTTTTTATTAAATGCTAGTAAAAACATAATTTGTTAATACACCTACGTGATGCCATCGGGCGGTTTAGACCTGGCAAACTGTCAGTTCAAAGAAAACGATGTGACTTTGACCGAGCTCGGTGCTCCAGAGACTGCTTATTTAATTTTCTATTTCTGCATGTTAAAAAAATTTAAATTGTCGACAACTAAAATTAGGGCGAACGCCAAATCATAATTATAATGTTTACGAAATTCTTCGACACTTTGGATTATGTTAATTTATGATTAATAAAACATATTTTTCGAACCCCACAAAAACATAAAATCCTAACTTATTTCCGGAGCTACCCCCCTCCTCCCCCCTATTCTCTAATAAAATTTCAAATAATTATAAACCCATCATGTTTAACATATTTTTGATTATACATATTTATACATTATTTTAACTCATTAGAATGTTAGTATTTGAAATTTACATAATAACTTAACACCTTGTGCACCACTGAAATTCACGTGTAATCCTATATGATAACAAATTCTGTGAATCACTTTAAAATTATTATTATAAATAATTCAATATGTGCTTATTATGTATCAAATATATTAGTCTTGTCTCTCAGATCTTTAGACATATGCAATATTCGTTATGTGTACCTCTCGAGAAATCATCATCATTCGGCTTCAGTTCCAATTGTTCTTTATGAGATAATGAAAATGAATAATAATTTTTCCCTTCATTTCCAGCACATTTCCCTATACAGTTTATACATTTTTCCATAAGTATTTCGTATCAAAATTTAGAAAGCTTTTGTGGGTATCCACCCTCCCACATTCTGGGTGTGTATATATTCGTATACATGTCTATATGGAAATTGTTGGAAATTTTTCTATAAATAAAATATTAGAATTTTTTTTTTTTTCGAAAGGCAGCAGCAGCAGCAGCAGCGGCAAAAAAATTGAATATTTAATTTTTCATTTTGAATGAATTTCATTACGATGATGAATGCCAATTCAAATTATCGTCAGACGTGAAATAATAAATGATTCTAAGATATTACATCATTTCTGTTATGCCTTTGCCTTCTTCTTGTCTGAACTCATTTAACCGTTAATAATTTTTTTTTATGTTGTGTTTATGTTATTCTTGCATAAATATATAAATTCGGTTCGCTCGAAAAACGTCAAAAGGTTTTTGGGTGGCTAATATTTCGTTTACGACGTACAGCAACAAATCTCTTCAGGTACTCTTTTCTTAGATCAACGATTTAAATTAAACTCCAATAAAGTAGAATACAAAAAATTTCCTTCCTAAAAAATGTAAATTGAAATCAACAAATAACCATACATTGGTTGCACGCTACAACAACATGTTGATTCTGTAGCTACCGTCCAATTTGGAGAATTTTCAAAAAACAGCAATAAAGCTGAAAAATTATATACATTTTGTGAATTATTCGAAATCGGATTAATCGACTGAATAATTTTGCGTTTTTACAAAAATTTGGCTTTGTCCTTGGTATATGATATACGAGATCGTAGAAGATTACAGGGGTTGATAAATTAGCAAACTATGTATATTGAAGCGGGATATGGTTGGGATGGGCACCAGTATCAAAATATTTATAATTATGATATACTACGAGTATATATGATAAAATACATATGAATGTAATTTTTTATTTTCCGTTTGAAAAGATAAAAAGGACCTTTTTATCCGAGCAATGGCAGCTGAAGCATATGGCCTGTCTGTATTACAAAATATGTATATGTACGTATCAAATCTCGCAAATCTGCCAGAAATATCATAAAACTGGAACGTCACAGATGCATATAAATAGCAAAGTAAAACTTAAATATTTAATTAAAACAATCGTAATATAGAGAGAATAATTAAAACTTGGAAATAGATACAAAATATATTCTCGAATTTTTATAATATTACAAAATTAATTATCATAACAGATAGATAAAATGAGCACACACACACATACATATTCACGAACAGATGATATATCTAGATAAATCTAATTTAGATATTTATGTATCACTACTGCAATAATTTTTTGCGATTCGTATTTAACTATGCTATTAACATTATGTTTTAGTACTCGAATTAATTGAAGTTGAAATTATGCTTAAACGTTTAAGGGAAGGCGGAATTTCAATGAGCGTTTCTAAATCCACAATCACAACGTCGGGGAAGCAGATGAACTGAACTTTGATTAGGACTCGATTGTTTATTAAAAGTTTTAAAGAAACTTGTGTGTGAATTCATAAATTTTGTGTTTCAATTTATTCAAACAAAATAATTATTCCTGGTTAAAACAAGAAATAATCGTTAAGCGATAATTTTTACGAAATGTTCATAATAATTTTTAATAATAAAATTGTTTATTTTATTGTAAGAATTTAATTTCTTGATGTAAGAATATACTTTCTCAATTTAAACTATTTTTTCTTAAATTAAGAAATGTTATTTATTTTAAGGATATCATTCGAATATATTTTAATTCTTATTTTCACGAACAGATTATAGTCGTTTTTGACATTTTCCATAATTTTAATTGCCTCTGAATACTCAATGGTTTATTAAGAGATGGATTGCTTTTCAGCAAAAAAATGTATTTCATTATGTATACGAAATGTTTACTAACCAAATTTTATATTTATTGTACGAAGAAATTTAATTTCTTGATTCAATAAAAAATTGATTATATGAAGAATATTGTTTTCTCAATTTGAACTATTGTTTCTTGAGTTCTTAGCTCAATATTATTTATTTTAAAGAAATGAGTCAACGGTGTACTTCGAGGGTTCAAATTTTGAGAATAAGGAATTAATATCGTTATAATAAAGGGTGTTTTTTTAAGAGGTTGCCGATTTTTTTTTTGAATAAAACACATATAAAATTATGAAATGACCAAAATTTTTTTTTATTTGGTAGATAATTTTTTGGCATTTAACATTTAAACACAATTTCTGGCATATGGCTACCACGACTATTTTTCACAAATGTCATTCTGGAGGTCCAATTTTCCAGCACTTTTTCAAGCATTTGAGGGCGTATGTCAGCAATGACACGTTGAATATTGGTTTCCAAAGCGTCAATCGATTGAGGTTTATCCACATAAACCAATGACTTCACGTATCCCCACAAAAAGTAATCGAGTGGCGTCAAATCGCACGAACGCGGAGGCCAATTCACCGGACCATTTCTCGAAATAATGTTGTCGTTGAAAGTTTCTTTCAATAAGTCGATTGTTTCACGTGCTGTATGGCAAGTGGCACCATCTTGTTGAAACCACATTTCATTCATATCCATATCTTCAAGATTTGACAACAAAAACTCATTTAACATGGTTCTGTATCGATTTCCATAACGCGTCGTCCTTCCTCATTTTTAAAGAAATATGGACCGATGATCCCACCAGCCCATAGACCGCACCAAACAGTACATTTATCAGGATGCATTGGTAATTCTAGAACGGCGTGTGGATTATCTTTGCTCCAAATGCGACAATTTTGTTTGTTGACGTATCCATTTAACCAAAAATGCGCCTCATCACTGAAGAGAATTTTACGGTAAAAAAATGGATCTTCGTTCAATTGATTTAACGACCAATCACTGAATTCACGGCGCAAACGATGGTCGTGTGGCTTTAATTCTTGCACCAATTGAATTTTGTATGGCACCAAACCCAAATCTTTACGTAAAATTTTCCATAAAGTCGATGGACAAAGTCCAATTTGCTGAGCACGACGACGAATCGATAAATTGTCGTTTTCTTCGACACTGGCCTCAACGACAGCAATATTTTCTTCTGTACGAACTCTTCTCATTCTTGTCGGTGGCTTGGCATCCAAAAGAGTGAATGTAGACCGAAATTTGGTAATTACGTTCTTTATGGTGGTCTCTGACGGACGATTATGTGCACCATAAAATTCACGAAGTGCTCTATAAACATTTTTAATTGAACACTGATTTTGAAAATAAATTTCCACGATTTGAAAACGTTGTTCTGGAGTTAACCTATTCATAATGATTTGCCAAACAATACTGAGTAGAAATCGGAAAAAAATCGGGTGTTGGCTACAACATATTCGCCCCTATCTTTGTTTTATTGGTTTGAGGATTGATCAAACTGTAAAATATAAAAATGGACATTGTTGTTGTCGAAAATAGTAAAAATCACATTTTTTGAAAAATCATATTTTTTAGAACATATTTATAAAAAAACTACCATTAAATCACTTTTATTTAAGTCCTATTTTTGGTAAAATCACATAAGTAGATTTTGAAAAACTGTTCTTCAAAATTGGCGTTTTTGCGAAAAACCTAAAATCAGTGTACAAGGCTAAAAAATCAAACTTTCCGCGTTTCATAAATATAGAGAATATGTCTCGCACGTTTCATAAAAATTGGAGCGAATGCGGACAGAACCCTATCGTTTTCATGCTCATCTCCTGACCCGATTGCCATGAAAGTTTTTCGCTCTATGAAAAGTTCCGAGCCTGAGTAATGGAACAGTATTTTATTTAGAAAATGCATATTTATTATCAGCATATTTTCCTTCCAACTCGATACACTTATTGCAACAAGTTACTACCCAGCAGGAA
Organism: Nephrotoma guestfalica; assembly: GCA_963691935.1. Taxonomy (NCBI): domain Eukaryota; kingdom Metazoa; phylum Arthropoda; class Insecta; order Diptera; family Tipulidae; genus Nephrotoma; species Nephrotoma guestfalica. Next base: position 57,484,766 of record OY829915.1, read on the forward strand.
AGTTATTGACGACACACTAATGACTCATCAGCGACAGTCAAGCATGACACGTATATAGATATTTATCAACAAATGGTAATAATTTTCGTGGTGACAGAGGATGATGTCTAACGTTGATTGGAGAAGCCATTTGAGAACCTAATGTTACTTGTCAGAAAATAGGGATATGGTCAACATACCAACAAAAATTGGTAAAAAAAACATTTGTTTTTCACAAAACTGACTTAGCTTCACCTTGTTCATGCTAACATTATAAATGCTAATTGAAATTTTCAGAGCAGCCTGTTTCTGCAGAAACAAAATGCCTATTTTGAGGAATTGAGTACCGTGTACTATAAAAAGGTATCGAGGTACTACTCAGTTGGAAATTTGGCAAAATGCATTTGGTTATTTTTTTTGCAAAAGACGTACTTTTCTAGTCTTTACCTTTTTTCTAAATGTGTAGAATTTAGAAAAAAGTAAAGACTAAAAAAGTACGTCTTTCGCAAAAAAATAATCAAATGCATTTTGCCAAATTTCCAACTGAGTAGTACCTCGATACCTTTTTTATAGTACTCGATGCTGAATTCCTCAAAATAGACATTTTGTTTCGGCAGCAACAGGCTGCTCTGAGAATCTCAATTAGCTTTTATAATGTTGACATGAACATGGTGAAGCTAAGTCTGTTTTGTGATAGCCAATTACTATCGGAAGTTGGTTCATTCTACCTATTTTCTATATATGTCCAATACAATGAACCGTTCGAGTACCATCTGTGCAAAATCTAAACGATCCTAGGTTTTCATCGAGTAAACACCAAAAGGTAATGATCACTGGAGACTTCAATGCTAGAAGTAAAATGTGGCACGACCGTTGAAAACGGAAGAAAAGCATAGGACTTCGTGACTAGGAATGACCTTTTCATAAGGAACTTGTAGGGAAAACCAACGACGTTCACGACTAAACATAGATATGCTTAAACTTAGAAAAGCATACCAGACGGAAAAAACAAGGAACAAAAATGTTAAAGTTGTCACACTTTAGAGGGCCAAGTAATAATTATTTCCATGAAATATTTAAAGCGAAGCAAAGAAGTTTCCAACGATACCTTACGGAACAAGGTAATAAAGACCTCGATCCCCTTGATGGGGTCTAATACACAAATTTGCCGATCGCAAATCAAGATCTTTTGAAGTTTTAAATACCATTAGGAAAACAAATGGAGTAGCTGTAGATACGTGGCATGACACACGTTTGAAGTTACTGAACTTACTTCTACCGAACGAAACCCCAAACGAAACTGAGTCACATGTAGCTATGCGTGAGATCGCTATTAATAGTTGGACATCCACTGTTGCAGGATACCCCCATTTACGTGGGAAGAAGTCACCATTGCTAAACGTAACAAGTCACCAGGTCTTGATAACTTGATCGCTGAAATAATTCAGCTTGAATGGCCTATCATAGGGTTCAGCATAGTAAAATTATTAAACAATTGCTTAAAATTTGGTTACCTTCCTGGTGTGTAGTAAATAAAATATATGCTGCAGCTAAAAGGCCAATTGACTCTTGTCGACCTCCAACAATGTCTTTAAACGGTTGAAACATAAAAATGATCAATACTATGAGATATTTAGAAATTGGCCTTGATGAACATATGGAGTAACATTTAACATTCTAAGAGTTTGTGAAAACGCTAAGAAGATATTCCACACCCTGGCGAAACTGTCAAGAGAAGATTGGGGACTGAATCACAAAACATTTTTAATAATTTACAAAGGTGTGGCAGAGGCGCTATTTACGTATACCGCGGCTGATTGGTACGACAGACTAAACTGTCACCATATCAGTCATTAGGAAGTGATCAGAAGAATATCCTACTATGAGTAACAAAGGCCTACCGAACAGTGACTAAAGATGCTATTGGGGTTCTGGCCGGCGTCCTCCCAGTAGATATTCTAATCAAAAAGCGAGCGCACTTGTACCACCTAAAAAGAAGTGCTCCAAACGAAATAGGTGGCTCTGTACCTGTTGCAGGTAGTGGAAATATCCAAAATAGAAACAAATTTGAAATAGAGGCAATGGCAATTGACCTATGACAAAAAAGAAAACTTCATTCCCGACATAAAAGCAAGACTCAAACTAAAAATACCTTTAACGAGCACGATGAGCTAAGTAATCTCTGGACATGATAATTTAAAGCCTGTCTACAGAGATTCGAAATAGCAGATTAATGTCAAATGTATATGCGGTTCTGAAGTAGAAGACGTTAATGCTGCGTACATAACATTGGAAACAAAAGTGCATTGGTGATACGAACACAAACGAATTACCAATTGATGCAAATTTGTCCCGGTAATGTTGACTACGATTGATAATGAATGTGTGTATCTACTGTAGTTAGTTTTGTACAAGGGTGGTGTGGAGTATATTGTGAATAATTGGTCTGGATCAGGTGGACAGCACGATTGACGTTTGCGCGGTTTATGCCTGCTCTCGATTTGTTGTGAACATGGGACATGAGGCTGGATGGTGTTGAGTGTGAAGCTGCCGTGACGATCCTAGGTGCAGCGTGTGCCGAGCTGTCTCTGAAGCCATCTTTGCATTGGTTCTAATATTATAGTTTTCGGATTTTTAAGTTATTGAAATTGTTCGATTTGGGTACCGCCTTGAATATGACATCTGGCATCCTGTTTGAGTTTTTAAGGTTTTCGGAATTGTATGGGCTTCGTATTTTGGCAGCGAGGTTCGTTCTATGGATAACAGTACTTCCTGTATGGTTGTCATGAAGGCGTTAAAAATAAAATTGTTGTTTTAAGGAAAATATTGAGTCACTTCTTTTATGTTCAATAAACACAGGATTCTGTTGTTATTTTTCAGGATAGGTGGCGAATGTAAGGTAATCATAGTATTTTTGGGTTGAATAGTGAATTTGGATTTTTGGTGTAAGCAAAGAATTCGTAAGAAACCTTTAATTATAGAATAACATATAACTTTGGCGTACTCCAAGTGTAGCCGTGATGATGAGCTTCTGATGTCGCAGCCGCGAATGGGAGTTTGACACTTGGTTGTTTATTTGTTCGATTGTTAATTTGTTTACTTGATGTAGTTGTAGATTGTTTTTCACATGTCAGCTTTGCGAATAAGAGGCGGTAAATACATGTTTAGCAATAAGAATTAATAATCTCAGGATAAAAGGTTAAATTTGGGTTCTGAGGTGCATCAGTATGATTACTATTCTGTTTTTCTATAATTACAGCTAATACTAATCATCGAAGCTATTATTTTAGATCGGCTTGGAATTTTATAACTTAACCATTTAATTATATTGTTTTTCAGTAGTACTCGAATTATCTGAAATAACTTTTTAGAATGTAACAATAAATAATTTTTATTTTCAATTTGCTGCTTTTCTAAATTTCGTGATAAATTATTGTTTTTCTTAACAATATAATACGAGGGCGGGTGAGAAGTCTGGTAAAAATGAAACAAGGAATAATATTTTCCGCAAAAAAAATTATTTTTCAACGTAGTTGTCTTTTAGCTCGATACACTTAGTCCAACGTTTTTCTCATTTTTCGATCCCTTCCGAATAATACGATTTCTCCAACCCTTCAAAATAGGCGTTTTTTGCATCGATGATCCCCTCATTAGAGCTGAATCTCTTTCCGCCGAGCCATTTCTTCAAGTTCGGACACAGGAAATAATCGCAGGGAGTTTCGAAGCATAATTCATGGATTTTGGCCATGGCAACTACACACGTGTGCGCCCGTGCATTGTCTTGATGGAAGAGAACTTTTTTCTTCGCCAAATCCGGTCGTTTTTCTTTCAAAACAACACGAAATCTTGCAAACCATTATTTTACTATTGAATAACTCGCACAATACTCAAAGCCAAATTAATCAATTCCTTAGCTTGAGCAGCATTTTTTTTTCATTTGAAAACAGAATAGAATGCAATGACGTAAATGTTGCATATCGACAGCAATCTCCTAAAATTGATGCATACGGAACGGCAGCTTGTAAATTACTGAAACGTATGTCATAAAAACAGCAATGACTAAGTTACATAACATCTAAAATGGAGGTCGATTTGCATACCATATTGTGTATATCACCCTGATAAAACTAGATTTTACTTTTATTTATTATTATTTATTTATTTAAACAAGTATAATATCTTCTGTTTCACCTTCATAATCAATACAATCACTAGAATCAGACTCTTCAAAATTGTATATTTCCTCAGCTGCCTTTCGTGATTCATTCTGACAAGGCAACAGAGGCAACCATTCACGAAAAAGTTTATCATAATAGTTAAGATCTTGCTTGAGCGTATCGTTCCATGTAAAACACCGGTGACCTAACTTTTTCGGGCCTGCAATATAAGTCGTTGCCGCACTTAGTATATGATTCGGCCCACGGCGATAAATGTATCCCCAATAGCTAATCCGATGAACCTTAACTTTTTAAGTGATTGAAATCAGTTCGCACTTACTCAAACGGCGTCTATTCGCGGCGGTAGGAACTGCTGTTTTTAAACCATATGTTAGTATTGGTAAAATTGTGATGTTGTACATAGTTAGAACTGTATTAAATGGTACTTTATTTTGTCATATGAAGCCTTGCATCTGACGTAGAATCCCAAGTGCTTGATGACATCGCGTTTTAATAGCTAAGGGCCGGTATAATTTCGCTATCCAAAACGTTCCTAAGTAGTGCATGGTGTCGACTCTTGTGAAAGTAATCCCTGCAAGAACTATTGATGAAGGTGGATTAGAGGAACAATCGGGATCTCTTATAACAGTTTACATTTCTGTGTATTTATTTCTAATCCTGTATATCGCAAAAGAGTTATTAACTCCTGTAGAGCAGGTTCCAATGCTACAACATCTCGGCTAATTATGACTATATCATCAGCGTAAGCCAGGCGCTGATCCTGACGGCGTAAATGTAATGCGTCACGTTGCTCCAACTTCAGTTCAGGAAATTGGTCTACCAGTGTTAATAACACTTCATTTAATATAAAATTGAAGATGCGTGGAGATATTGGGCACCCCTGTTTTACTTCTTTATTCTTGCTAATTTTAACGGTGCACACATTAAACCACTTTAGGGCAGTCCGTTCCCAAAAGCACGCCTTTATTATGCGATTTACCAAATAGTGAGGTATATATTCTTGAAAACATTGGGATATGACGCCTAGGTCAACTGTATCAAACGCTTTTTGAAGATCAATAGACAAGATCGTGACCGAATTTCCGGTTCTCCATTCCTCCTCCAGCTCACGACGAACAACCTGTCCAGTAAACATTTAGCATACACCTTATATCCGACATTACATAGTGTGATTCTTCTATAATCATTTACATTCTTTGGGGCTTTGGCTTTCGGAATTGGAACCTGAACAGTTTCAAGCCAGTCATCTGTTTATTGTTTATCTAAGCTTCCTGTATTTCTTCTTGAAGTCCTTGATATATTCGATCCGAAGCTTGTTTTGGCATTTAAATGAATATTCCGTCGCTATCAGGAACCGTTCCTGAGCGGATGTTCTTATTATATCTTCCGTCGGCGGGGATACGCCCAATTGATCAATTTCCTCTATTAATGTTGGATGCTCACCTTCAGATTTCTTTATTTCTTGGGCCCAAGATAAAATGGGTATGTACCGATTATTTTGGGCAATGCCTCTTTTATATTTTTTTAAAAACGAATAAGTTTTACTGAGCCGTTCTGATGGTCGGTATTGGCTTATTGAAGAAGTGTTGGCATTCGGGTGCACGGTGATTTGCATATGCTGCCGACAAATTTCTTCTCGCAGTTCTCAGTAGATCTTGAGCACGGTTATCATTCGGATGGGCATCCTTGTAACATTTTGCACTTTTTAAGCAAGCCAATGCTCGTCTACGTTTAGGCGTTAAAGGAGATTTTGCAACTAAAGTTTTCTGCGAGGTAATTTTAATTGCATCAACGATAGTCTTCCATTGATTGGATGTCCTACACGATTTTAAAACTTGCTCGTACGTAGATATTAGTGTTACCTGGTAAAGTTTAATTGTTGCTTGATCCCTCAATAAGTTAATAATTAACTTTTTGGTATTGTAGGTTGATGGCGAAATTACAATTTTTCGTACAGATCTTACATTCGTAGACTGCATCATATTCACACCATTTCTTTATAGCCGTCGGTCCATGTTGTGATGGTCCTTCTGTGCCCAGAAGTTGTGTGTATATATAATTGCGCTATGCTAGCCAATAGTGCTAATGAAACCCTATTATCATTTGGTGTTTTGTGGAGGAGTTTCGACCCCATAATTTCAGAATTTAAGCCATCTTCCGAGCCAATATGGGCATTGAAATCACCAAGTAAAATTAAATCACTAGACTTTGGGCATCGGTCGACGATCGACAGTAATGTTGCGAAAATTCTTGATGCTCGGAATCGGTTCCATTGAGACGTTTGAGGTGGTACATATACTGCAATCAGCAGGATTTTGCCAAAATCCATAATACTTCCATACATAGTAATTATGCAACCAAAATAATGTTTAATCCGCTTAGACTTAATATTTAGTTGACTATTTACAACTAAACCTACACTTCTTCGTTTAGTTTTTGGATCATTAGCAAGGTACCAAAAGTAGTTCGTCTCTTGCACACTACAGATAACGATATTATTTTTTCTAAATATAGAATGAATATTATTACGTTTATGATGATTACGAATATTCCATGAGGCAAGGCAAAGTGTAGTTGGACGGAGTTTTCCATGCAATGAAAATGCTTGAGTTTTTTGTGACTCTTCGACTCGAGAGTGTATTGATTGTTTGCCGGTAGTAGCTCCCGATGTATAATATTCTCGATGTCATGAAAACTTCCATTCTGGGTTACAATAGAATCATTAAGACAAATTTCAAAACTATCATAATGATTTCCGTTATACATTACATTTATTTCAGCCGCAAAGGATCCAGAGCTGGGAGTAAATTCTATTTTATTTTGAGTACCATAACAGTACACATTAATTTTTATTTTCTTTAAATTAGAAATACCGGACAGACATTCTGCTCCGCCCCAAAAACCAACTGCTTTAAGATCAGACAAATATTTTGACACTAATTAAGCCTCCGTGCTCATAGCAATTATCTCCGGTGTGTAAGTGGTCACGCAAGAATCTATAATTGTTGGCAAATCGGTGCTGATTTCTTTATTAATGTATTCTACCGTTTCAGCGCGTAGATTAGCTGCATTGTAATTTACAGGCCTTAAATTTAACAATCCTAATTTATGATATTCCTGGTATAGTAAATCTGATCTATCAAGACATTATGTACCAAACTTGTGTAAGCATTTTGATAGCTCTGGATGAAGACGACAACTTTCGATCAAGTTATAAAATCGCAATCCAGGTTGATTAAGTAATATGGAACTATAAATTCCAGCTATCATGGTAATAATGTGATGAGATTTTTTTTATCCAAATATTTCCTAGAGAACCCCTCACTTTTTGTCACTTCCGGCTTAAAAATATATTAAAATGTATAAACTATAGCCATATCATCTAAATAAACATCATGCTGTTTAATCTACTTTCATTTCATCTCTCAATTGTACAAAAACACATTTAATCATTTCCACACAAAAATAAAAAATGAATTAAATGAAAATGTGTATTATACGAGTACAACACAGAGTAGTTCAGTGTATAAATTATAATTAATTTTTTTTTTTTTTAATTTATGAATATTTTTGGTGTTGTTGCTGTTTTATAATTATTTTTTAAAGTTTATTTTCAAAAAATTCACATTAAACGAATAAATTAAAACTGCAAACATAATTTTTAATAATGAAATTATAATTAATTTTTCGAAAAATGATTAAATGTGAAAATTAATTTGTGTTGTTTGAAGTAGCGTAGTGTTTCCTATAACACATCATGTGTATGTAACGTATTTACGTGTACTTGATACTTTGTAGAGCGCATAGTGTAACTATGAACCTAGTTGACCTGTTAAAATTATATCCTTTTGTAGGAAGTGAATATGTATTTGTGTGTTATATTGATTTTTAGAAATAAAGAACAAAAATGTCAGTTCCATATGCAGAATATAGCTTGACCATCCTTAAGTACAAGCAACGTGTTTGCTTTCAGTTACCTACTGAATATTGATTTTCATCAGGAAATACAGCAGATTGTTTGTAATTGCAAGGCAGAATGGGAGAAAGACACAAGTAACCGCCACAAGCAACCCGTATACTACACTTACCGGAATCTTGATAAAACTTTCTTGCATATTCAACACCACTATCCCTGTTTAAATTTCAGAATACCAACCCTTGTTGGTTGAGAAGTTATCTTGAAATTTATTTGAATGTTTTAACTCTTCATCGTCTTTGTAGATGTCGTATTTTGGGTGAAATAAAGTTTTTTATTAAAACTCATCATTTACAATAAAATTTAAAAAACGGTCTGAACCAATTTTGTTTAAAATTTAATTTATACAAATTTACTTTTCAAAATATTTACCGGACAAGTGGTGTAGTGGTTAAAGCTTCGGCACTTGGACCGGGAGGTGCTGGGTTCGAATCCCATCAGAGGCTAGATGCAAATCGAATTTTCATCAGCGATTACGATCGGTGATGCTAATAAATACAACTAACACCCTCTGATGGAGTGCAGAATTCCGTGTCACGCGCCGACCCACCTTCCATGTCAATGTACAGGTTGACATGGAGCTTGCAATGTGCAGGTGGTATACTGTAGTTGTGTGAGTAGGTGAAGTAGGTGGGTTAATGATGTGGAGTGAATGAGTGGTATCACAATGGGCCTAAAAATTGGCCTACGTGTGCAGTAAGCAACCACTGAAACCTAACCTACTTTTCAAAATATTTGGAGAAAAACGAAAAAGCTCCTATACTGGCACTTCCGCTGGTCTAATGTCGGCCAAATATTAACGAGATACCCCAATTTATGGAAAAAGCTTAAGCATCAAATTTCATTCCGATTAATCAATCCGTCTGGTCTGGGCGGTACAGATGGTGAATTTTCGTTCAAAAAAAACTCTCAAATCCGCTTAAATTTTTCAAAACTGATATTGACCAGTATTGTTGCAAATTTCATTTATAATCTTTTAGTTCACAGCTGTTTTTCTTGTAAATGATTTACTTTGTAAAATATTTACAATATATTTAAAATATTTCCCCAAAAGGCCCAAAGGCCAATATCGGCGAAAATTTACTGGGATCCCTCAATTTATGAGAAAAGTTTAAGAATGAAATGTCACTCCTATCAGCCAATCCGTTTCGGTCGTGAAGCTACAGATATTTAGTGGGCACGGTCCCACACAAGACACAAGCACATTTTTTAAAAACTAATGTTTTGACTTCGGCTTTGTAGAGAACGGTAAATCTAAAAAAATCTCAAAGTCTAAATTTTTGACGATTCTTGCAACATGTGGCCGAGCGTGATCGTCTGAAAGATCACTCTGAAAGTTGTCTTTTGGCATATTGTGGGCGTTTAAGCTTCATTGCGCGGCTTAATTGCATCAATTGTTGGTGATAAGGTTCTCCAGTGATGGTTTCGTTAGGCTGGAGTAGGTCATAGTAAATCACACCGAACTGATCCCACCAGATGCACAGCACTAATGTCTTGCCATGACTATTTTTGATGGTTGAAGTTGATGCATGACCGGGCTTACCCCACGATTTGCTGTGCTTTGGGTCGTCGTAATGGACTTTTCGTTTTCCGTCATAATTCAATGCAAAAAACCCATTCGATTTTGTCTTGTCGGAACCAGTACTCACAAGTTTTTATTGATGTAGCATGTACCTCATATGCTTCACACAGCAATCGATGTTCATCAGCTGCAACTTTCTTCAAATTAAAACAAAAAAGCAGCGCTTCCCGCAAATTGTGTTTTGTTGTCACAACCTACCTTTGTAGGTCGCTTTGTGCACAAAAAACATGTTGTTTACCCTTCAGCGAAATGACACTTAAGGCGGTTTTTTTCTCCTACATTTGTTCACAAGAGAATATTGGTCAAAAAAATTGTCAGAACGAACGAACGAAGAAAAGTACACAACCATAAAAGCGGCTTTACTGATTTTTAGAGGGAAATGATGACGCATTAACATAAATATAGTTACGCCATCTTTTGTAAATTCCTTAAAACTTATTTGTACCCCCAATATGCCAAAAATCGTTATTTTCGCCTAAATTTTGAAAAATTGATCTGGACTGATATTATTGCAAAAATAGTTTTGAATCTTTTAGTTCATAATCGTTTTTCTCATAAAGTTATACTATTAAAAATATTTGCAAAAAATAAGAAACTTCTTACAATCTGTCACTTCCAATGGACCAATTTCTGTTAAAATTCACTAGGTGTCCATAGGAGAACAAAACTTCTTTGAACTAAAAGATTCTACGTTAAATTTGCAGCAATACCAGTTAAGATCATTTTTCCAAAATTTACGCGGAAATAACGTTTTTTCACAGAAAACTGCTTTTCAACCAAAAATCGTCCCTTTACAGCAAAGACGGAATGATTGATTGAGATGAAGCTCCATACTTAAGCTTTTTCCACAAATTGGGAGATAACAGTGAATTTTGATCGACATCGGTCCTCTGCTGATCTCGAAATTTTTGCAGATTTTCCATTCGCTGTACCGCAGAAGTCAAAAGAGTGGGCTTTAAACCTGTATCCTTGAGTGTGGTGTCGTGCCGACTAAATTCATTTAGCTTTCCTACAGCCCAAATGGATTAACTGATCGGTATGAAACTTCAGACTTAAGCTTTCTCATAAATTGGGAGACCCCAGTGAATCTTGGCAATTTGTGGAAACTCTTAAGTACGAGGGACCAAATTTTGTGAAAAACCCAGTTTTAGTCACAAAAAAACATCATTTCCGGTTAAATTTTGAAAAATTATCTGAACCGGTATTGTTGCAAATTAAATTTAGAATTCGTAAATGACATACTTTTCAAAATATTTACAAAAACGAAAAAATTCCTACAGAGGCTGCCACATCCGGTGGATCGATTTCAGCTTAAACTCATTGGAGTTATCTCACCAATTTATGATAAATGTATAAGTATGAAGCTTCATCCCGATCAGTCAACCCATCTGGCTTTTAGAGAAGTTACAGACATTTTGTAGAGACGGCATCATATACACCGAGATTTTTTAAAAACTTTTTTTCTTGGCTTCAGTGATATAACGAATATAATCGGTTTTTATTTTACTACGTAAAAGAGAGTAAAAGTTTCTCATTCCAGGAAAAATGCAAATACTCATCAGGCAACACTATTTCAATCCATTTGCAAACCATTATTAAAATATGTGTAAAAGGTCGGGATGATTTTAGTTAAAATATTTGACAAACGAAAATGTTAATTCCAGAGTATTGTAACGGGTGCCCCATCTAGCGTTTGCAATTTCAACTACCGGTTATTTCGAGAGTGGCAACACTTACGTCATTCGTATTATAACAGAAAATTAGTTTAATGTTTGACTACGAAGTGGGCCGCTTTACGCTTGAACAAAATTGGGAAAAATTGAAAACCTACTTTCAAAGTGGTCGGTCTTATACCGAAACTGTAAGAAATTTACGTGGAAAATTCAGTAGAAATGAAATGCCTACAAGACAATTTGTAGATCAATTTGTCAAGTGAGTTCGTAAAACTGGATTGTTATTGGATAAATCAACACGTACACGTGCATTTACAGCGCGTACAACCGAGAACATTGCAGCTGTTGCTCAGAATGTGTCTAAGCATCCATCAACAATGGAATTGAACATTTCACGCAGTTCTGTAATGAGAATTTTGTGTAAACGCGTACAAAGTTCAATTAGTTCAGGAGCTGAAAAACATGACCATCCGCAACGTTTTCGGTTCGCTAATTGGGCTGTGGAACGCTTGGAATAAAATAACATTTTTACAGAAAAATCATCTAAATTGTCCCATTTGGGGCTCACAAAATCAACACATAACCATGGAAAAGCTGATGAATCCACAACGAGTGACTGTTTGGTGTGGATTTTGGACCGGCGGCATCATTGGTCCATTTGTTTGCGAAAATGAGCAAGGAGCTGCGCTTATTGTCAATGGGGAGCGTTACCGAGCCATAATAAACGAGTTTATGTTACCCAGAGTTCAAGAGGAAGACATACACAACATTTGGTTTCAACAGGACGGCGCAACTTGCCACACAGCAATCGCAACAGTCTTCAGGGATCGAACAATCAGCCGTGACCGAGATGCCAATTGGCCACCACGTGTAGTCCACCACGCAGTCTCTGAATGGATTTTTTTGTGATCCATCCAGAGACTATCTAAGACTTGAAAGATCAAATCGAAGTTGCCATTGATGAGATAGAAGCGCATACAATCGAAAATGTTTTGAAAAATTGGCTTGACAGAATGGGTAAAATCAGCCGTGAAAGTTATTTGAATGAAATTGTGTTCCATACTTAATGGCAATGCATAGACTAATAAAACAAACCGCTTTGAAAAATATCCATTCGTCTTTGAATTAGAGATTAATTAAGCTCGGCCAAAACCTCCTCATTCGGCGGAATAGTTGCTCTAATAGAGGTCACTTCGTCATTCCGTTTTAGTAGATTTTAGATTTTAGAAGCGGGTTTGCCAAACTGAGAAAACATTAGCCACGTTTGTTCTCAGTTCTCCATTCTCACCTTTGATGGTTGTATTTCTTGAGTGAAAGTCTTTAGTAAGATTTCTAGTGTTAGCAAAACACTCTCTCGAATTTTCTAGTTCCACTTGGAAGCGAATTCTTTTGATGCATTTTCTAACACATTCGCGCTTCTTTTGCCAGAGACATTCAGTCGTAGCTTTTTTGACACGAAGATATTCTGGTTCTATCTCGGTGATATTCTTTCGATAGTATTTATGACCGCAGTAGTTATGGCTGACTGAATAGCTATCGCCATTGCGTCTAAAGGGAGGTTTTCATCTGCAGATGCATTTAAAGCATCGGCATTCCATCGAACGATCTTTGTCTATTGAATAAAGATGATAGTTTCCACTTATATTTGAATATAACAAGCAAACACGTCTACAGTGATGTCTAATATGATGATAGAAGGTCTCTTTGAGACCATGACGTGATCTATTTGATTTTACGTTATTCCATCATTCGTAGAGATACTTTGTGGATTCCCTTACGCAGAGAAGACTCACTTGATACAACTAAATTGCACATGCAACCTGTTAGGATCAATGTGCGATAAATTGTATGCACCCCCTACCGGTTTTTGCATTAAAATCACCCACGATAATGTTTATTTCGTGGTGCGGTATGTTATTGATGACTTCCTCCAACTCGACAAAGAATAAATCTTTGACATTATCTGATTTAACTTTGGTGGGTGCATGTACATCTACGATCGTGATGTTAAATTTTTAGTGCGAAGTCTGCCCGTGCATATCCGCATAGGGCGGAAGTCGACGACATGTTGCTTCACGCGCCAACTTCAAATGGTCCATTCTGATGGCCATTTTAATAAAGAGTGTAACCATTGATGGTGTCATGGATAACACTTCCAGACCATCTAAGCTCTTCTAATAGAAGTACGACTAATGTGTAACTCTTTGCCTGGTTCGAAAGGTTTCAATCTCCAGGTCTTAAGAGACTAAGTACGTTCCGAGGTTGTGTTTGTTGTGAATCTAATATGGTAATCCGAGGTTGTTAGCTTGCTGCACAACCTGCTTGTTATGGGTATGAATCACGTACTGGTGGATAATCTTAAAGCATCCACTCCTACCTTAATCACATTTATATAGCGAGCCGCCTGCTCGGACATGACAGACGCCCGCTTCAGCCGCCTCTAAAGTGAAGAACAGACGCAGAAGTAGTATTGGCTTTAGGGCGCGAGTTTCTCGCCGTTACATGTAGTGTCCATGACTATGAACGGAATTTACTCTGCTCGTTTCCACTACACGGCTTGATTCATTTTGGATTACCCAGAGAGCATCGCGAGGAGGTATGAATCTAGGACTTCGCTCATAAGCTCATCAGCTCTGATAAAAATTTGGTTATGATTTGCGCTGCCAGCTACTTTGCATATGCTAGCCTTGTGAAATCTGTAGAAAATACTCAATACAAAACTTAATAACTATCTACTTAAACCTACAGAATGCCTAAATATTTTACTTTGGCATGTTATGATGTTCATCAGTTTTTATCAAAGTTTGGACACCATTTGGATAGTTTCCAAATTTTTAAAGGTATTGAAGAAGGTCATGTTTTCTTAGCAATGAATATATACCTGTATATCATTGTAGATGTCTTTAAAAATATTGAATAACTTATCATCATCCCCTATGATGACAAATAAATCCAAATCTGGTCTGATTTACCTAAAATTTGTTTATCTGGAGGAATAAAATATTCCGAAAATATTTCACTTTAAATCTACTTAGCTCGGAAAAACGTCGTGGAAGTCATTAAGTGACGAATTATTTTAGCGAAATGTTTCAGGTGGTATGTAATTTCTTAGAATCTCTTTCTCATTTACATTTATTGCCTATCAAATTAAAACTGGTTTAATTTTCCTGACGAAAAACTAATTTTTACAGCACATTTTAATAAGCCTTTTTGAAATCTATTTCCTTACTAAGAACTGGGTGATGTTCCCAAATTTTCTGGAATTTTTCCGGGTTGTTAATTTCCAAACCGAATTTTTGATTATCTATGAGGTTGCAGCACATAACATTTTCTCTCACGTAAAGATTACATTAGCCCACTTTTACTCGAATACGGACCGTTTCCTAAAATTTTGATACTCATAAATTTTAAAAATGTTCGTGAAGCAACACAAAACAGACGAGTGGTGCAGTGATCAAAGTTTCGGAACTGGGATAGGAAGATGCTGGGTTAGCCCACCAAAGACAGACAGTAAAAATGAAATTTTCTCATATCCTGAATACATGGAAGATAAAATGGGCTATTAAAAGTATTAAGCCCTTTAAATCAGCTGGTCCGGATGGGATTGTGCCAGCAGAAATTCAGAAGAACTCGGAGGTAAGACCTTCCCTGTCTGAAGGTTATCTTCAAAGGGTGTCTTAAGCTGGGGTACAATCACGAAGAAATGGGAGGAAGCTCGCACAGCAACCCTAAGGACTTAAGACCAATATCTCTGTCACCTTTTCTGCTGAAAACCATGGAAAGGTTGCTGGATGTCCATATTCGTTCCAGAATTATACCCATAAGTTGGACACAGTCTCAACATGCGTACCAAAAGGGTAACTCCGTGGACACGGCGTTATATACCTTGGTTCAGGAAATTGAGAAGTCACTGAATTTTCAAGAATACTCGTTGGTGGCGTTTCTCGATATGGAGGACGCTTTCAACAACGAGAAGGTGGGGGCTATCAGGGAAGATTGTTTACACTTGAGATTGAATACCCTGTACCCAGGCGGGTTTTAGAGGAAGTCTCCGTTAGAAGGCGAGTTATTCGAAGAACACCCCAGGGAGGTGTCCTCTCTCCCCTTCTTTGGAATATAGTAATCAATGGACTACTATTGGAACTGGAGGGGGAAGGAATAAACGTGGTTGCTGGGCAAGAAGATATGGATTGGGGATTAACCCATCTGAAACAGAGCTGGTCCTTTATACTAGGAGATATAAAATTCCGATAATGGTTCCATCATGTTTAAATTGCTTTACACGGCAGTAGTAAGGCCCGTACTACTGTATGGTGTGAGTGTATGGTGGCCAGCTCTGGAGAAATTATCATACGGGAACAGTATGGCGAAGGTGCAGAGCGCAGCCTGCTTGCTTATTAGTGGGGCGTTGAAAACACTAACCACTAGTGACTTAGATGTTATGCTGTACCCTCTCCCGTTGGATATTATCGGTAAGCAAATGGCGGTCAATACAGCTGCCCGGATATTAGCGATTTAGAGGTGGAAGAGCCTGCAAAAAAGGCACTCTACTATAGTCAATTATGTAAGGGATGATCTGGTGAATTTGGATTATGTAACACCTCTTTTATGCTCTGATAAGCTCGATGGTAGAGTGGGAGCTGGTGTGTTCTGTGGGGAAGTAAATGTAAGTTTATCTTTTCGTCTACCTGATTACTCCAGCGTGTACCAGGCTGAAGTGATGGCGATTGAAGAGGCCATGAACTGGTTGAAGCACAGTGTAATATCGTTGACTGATACCACTATCTGTGTGGATAGTCGGGCGGCCATTCTTTTGTTGGATTTAGTCTTAACGAGATGAGTGAACACTTCAATATCCAATTGGTCTGGATTCTGGGCCACTCTTACGTTGAGGGAAATTGCAGGGCAGACGAATTAGCAAGGTACGGTACGACTCTCCAACTTGAACCAGGGAGAGAATGTGTAGGAACCACACATATGTCCGTGCTGAAATCAGCGAGTCATAGGAAAGCAGTTGCCTTGGCCAATGCTAGGTGGCTCGACAGTCCGACTGGCAGGGTAGCGAAGCAAGTATGGCCTGTGTTGAGCTTGAAGCGATTCAAGATCTTGATCACACTAAGGAAGCGTGATTTAGTTAAAATTGTAAGAGTACTTACCGGACACTGCCTTTTTGGAGATCATGCTAGAAGGCTGGGTCTGGATACAAATCACTTCTGCTGATGCTGCAAGGACAAGGAGGAGGAAGAGACTCTTGTTCACTTCCAATGCTCATGTCTTGCGCTCGTAGCTGTACTGCGAGATCTCTTACGCTATGTGAATAGCACTAGATGGGTTTAAAGGGAGTTTATTGATGTCGGGTCCTGTGGTATCACAATGAGCCAAAACTGGCCTAAGTGTGCGATAGCAACCACTGAAATCTAACCTAACCTAACCTTGAGGTTTCTTGAAAAGTAAAGTTTATGTGAATAAACCAACAACAATTGCACAGCAGCTGAAAAACATCAATCGGACCGAAATTGATGAACTTAATGCTGTAATGTGTGAGCGAGTTCTTAAAAATGTTGATTTTTGTATAGCAGCCTGTAGACGTGCCCGTGGTGGACATTTAAATGATGTCATTTTTCACATATAATTGTTAAAGGCCATATTTTCCAAAAAAAAATAAAAAACACCAGAAAAATCTAAGTATTTCCGCATGTTTTATTTAAAATAAACATCTAGGGCACGACTTTTGAAAGACCCTGTGTATATTTTGCAAAATAAATTATTGAATTCCGAAAACAAACAAATTAATTAAAAATGACTTAAATTAAATAAATTTGAAAAACAAATTAGTATTTTAATTAGAAATTCTAATTTGTTACAATATGAAAATAAAATTACAGTGGAGTATTTTTATCACCGCAAACCTTATCATCATAACCATAATCGGCGCAACAATATGCCCATTACCGTGTTTTTTAATTTATTTGATTAGAAAAAAAAATTGTTTAGTTTAGGCATTTTAGCCATTGAAACGACCAAATATTTAAATACGTGACTCTAAACAGTAGGTGCTGGCCTAGGCAAATTTATATCATTGTTATGCGGTTTAGTTTCCGATCGAAACACACAAAATAATTATAATTCAAACGTTTTGTCGTAAAAAATTTCATTTCTGTAAATAGAGTGAGCCATCGCACACAATGCGCTGATGTTGTCGTCGTATGCCATAAGAATTTTAAATATCCGATATTAATTTATGTTGGAATCATTCTAGGTATAATAAATTTGTGTGTGTACGGTTTTATCGCTTTTTAATTGATTAATGCTTAATGTGGAGGTGCACACGACGGTTGGAGGAGCCCCTATATATTTTTATTATATTTTCTATAAAATATAACACAATTCAAAATTGGTAGATTTGGTGCACGAGAACGGAACTAGTTAATTGTGTTTAAAAATCGGAAAGTGGTACAATTTATCGTAAATAACTTGTGTGAGTTATTCCATTTTTTAATGAAACATGGCATACATTTTACCGTTGCGTGTTTTAAAACATACAAACTTTTCCGAAATAAAAATAAAACTAATTCATTGATTTTTTTTTCTGTTCTATCAGTTAGGAAATTCTTCTTACCAGGTAGCCCACGAGAAATTGATTTGAGACACGCAATTTATCTATTTAGCTAGGTTTACTATAGATATAAGCTGTAGACTAGTAAACATTAATTTTTTAATGTTCTGTGTTCTGTCGACAAATTATTTTGCCTACACAAATTGCCAAAAAATATTTAATCATAGAAAATTGTATCGGAAAATGATATCGATGATTAATGAACGATGAAAACGTTTGGAAGAACGAAGCTGGTTTATTTTAGAGTTACACAAACAAATTGGAATTAATTTTGTCGTAGTAAGGTTGAGACCGACCAAATGTCACAGTGGTTAAAGCTGCGGCGTTTGGATCGGGAGGTACCGGGTTCGAATCCCGATAGGGACAGGATGCAAAGGGAATTTGCATCAAGAAATTACGATTTGTGATGAAATGGAACACATTTATGACCCCCTGTCGGAGTGCAAAACTCATGGGCCGACCCATCTTCCATGCCAGTATAGGCTGGCATGGAGCTATGCAATGTACAGATGGTGATAAGATCGGACCTATAACCGTACGTACTCGAATTGGCCTACACTGGCGAAAAAAAAAACGGTTGCCAGAGCAGTACCCAATTCTCCGACCACTTTTCCAAGTGGTTTTTGAGGCTATGAATAAGCAACGAATTTTTTTTCAACACGTTTCTACTAACTTGAGCAAAATTGATTAACTTCTAAATTTTTAACACAGATCCATTCGTATTTATCAGTATTAGAAATGGAAAAACTGGTAAAGCTAATATGTTTCAGTGCACAAAAAATGTATGATAAGTAGAAACGTTGTTTGATAATGCCATGGGTTCGATTCCGTTTTTGGATGGTAAGCAGTGTGAGCAAACCAAAATAAAATAGCTTGCTATTTCTAAGAACCTTCGATGACCTGATCATCAGATCAGATATTGATTCAATGAATTCTAGCATGGTCAGATATGGGGGATATTGTCCTGGAGTTTCGTGGTCCAATATATAACTCATTAAGAGCTTTTTGCAAAATAGGCAATTAATACGAAGTCTAAACAGGGCAGCGTCTTTTAACTCTAGAATCCTTTAAAAAATTGGATAATGTTGCCATATCGTTCAACATTTATTCACTTTACAAAACATGGCCAAGTCTGCCTCCTTTGAAAATAAGTAGTATTTCAATTGATAATGTCGTGGGAAGAAGAAATCCATGTTATTTACAACTTGTGACGAAAATTGCAGTATTATTTTCCAAGTTACGTGTTATTATTTATGGAAATGCAAGTTGATTTCATATTCGCCAATAGTTTCTGTTCACGAAAAAAGTTAAATTTGTAAAAGTGTTAAAAATGTTAAAACTGTAAAAAAGTGTTAAAATGTTACCAATGTTTCTAGTGTTTTAAATCGTTTAAAGCGTGCAAAGTATAAAAAGTGTTTAAAGTGTTAAACGTGTTGAAAAATTACAAGAGTTTAAACTGGTTTAAGTGTTTTTTTTTTTTTTTTTTTTTTTTTTTTTTTTTTTTTTTTTTTTTTTTTTTTTTATTGGTAACTATGCGATCTGTTTTTGGGGCTCAAGGCTCACCCTGCTCTTCCGCGGTTATGCTTTTAACGTCCTTACTTTACGCCTTGCGGCCAACTCGAGGACGTACGGCTATAGGACCGATTTTGAGACCATCTGCACATTGCAAGCTCCATGCCAGCCTATACCAGCATGGAAGATGGGTCGGCCCATGAGTTTTGCACACCGACAGGGGGTCATAGATGTGTTACATTTCACCACAGATCGAAATCTGTTGATGAAATTTCACTTTGCATCCTGCCCCTATCGGGATTCGAACCCGGTACCTCCCGATCCAAACGCCAAAGCTTTAACCACTGTGCCATTTGGTCGGTGGTTTAAGTGTTTAAAGTATTTAGTGTAAAAATTGTTCAAAAGTGTTTAAAGTTTCACCTTAAAAATTTAAACCTTGCATTAAAGTCATGAGGGAAAATCGGCCGACCAAATTAAAAATAAAAGTAATTTTCTTGTTGCACGTGCAGACTTGCTAACAATTTTTGTTCCTGGAAAAAGTTAAAATTGTATAAATGTTTGTTGTCAAATGTTTCAAGAATCGTTGTAAAGCGTTGAAAGTGTTAATACTAGTGCGTGTTAGGTGTCAAGAGTGAAAAGTGTAAAAAAGTGTATAAAGTGTCCAAAGTGTTCTACTTGTTAAAAGCGTTTGAAGTGTTTAAAATATTGGGAGTACAAAGTAATTCGGTTCGTTTTCAAAAAGTGGCTCTGACTATAATAATTTTGATAGTGACAGCTGATTTCCATTGTTTTTGACAGATTAGACATCTGCCATTAACATTCAGTTTGTATTGCTTTGAGTTTCATACAAAACGTGTTTTTTTCGGTGTTGAATATGTCGAATTTTGTGATAACTAAACAGCATTTGCGAGAAGTGTTAATTTTTTGTTTTAATTGGACAAAAATGCAACTGAAGCACATCGAATGCTTGTGGAAGTTTACCGTGACAATGCTGCAACCGATAAATCATGTAGAGAATGGTTTTGACGCTTCAAAAATGATGATTTCAGTGTTGAAGATAAGCCCCGCTTAAGATGATCCGACTCAAACGCAAGAGGCGCTTGCCAGTACATTGGGGATGACCCAACCCCATTTTCCATATGATTGAAATCTATGGACATGATTCAAAAGGTAATTGGGTCCCTTATGAACTGAAACCAAGAGATGCGGAAAGGCGATTTCTTTCCGGCCAATCGTTGCCATCGATCTCAACATTAACATCAAAAACGAACATTCATGATTCGTTATGCTGTGTAGCTGGTGGGACCAAAGAGACGTTGTGTACTACAAGGTGCTACAACCTGCCAATTCCATTCGGGCGAAAGGTACAGACTACAATTAATTCGTTTGAGCCATGCATTACGAGAAAAACTACCGGAATATGAGGAAAAGCATGATACAGTTATTCTTCTGCATGACAAGGCTCGGCCTCACATTGCAAAAGTGAGGACATTTCTCCTTCTGAATACTGGTTGTTCCGTTGGATGCAATACGATTTGGCAGGTCATCAGTTCACTTCTTTCGACGAAATTGAAAATTGTCTTCAAACTTATATCGCCTCAAAAGGTGAAACGTTTTTCTGAGATGGGATTCAAAAATTGCCTGAGAGGCGGGGAAATAGCCGTTAGCAGCGATGATGAATATTTTAATTAAGCTGTTCATTCATTTTAGTTTAAAATAAATGCATTTTTAAAATTAAAAAAACTGACCGAATTAATTTGTACTCCCAATATTTAAAATTTTAAAATGTTAAAAAGCTTGAAGTATTCTAAAGAGATTAGAAGTGTTTAATTGCGTTAAAATGTTTAAGATGTACTAAAACTGCTAAAGTAGCTAAAACTGTTAAATTTAGAAGTGGTTAAAGTATGTAAAGTGTCAACAACGTATAAAATTATTCAGAATTGTTTAAAAGATTACAAAAGCGTTCAAAAGTGTTTAAAAGTATTCAAAACTGTATAATATATAACAGTACAAAATTGTTTAAAGTGTAGATGTGTTGGTAGTATTAAAAATGTTAAAAATGTAAAACATGATAAAAGTATTAAAAGCCTTAAAGTGGGAAAAGTGTTAAACGTATTGAAAGTGTTTTGCTCGTTTGAAACTATTAAATTATTTAAAGTTAAACAAGCTAAAGTATTCAAAAACGGTTAAAGTGCTTAAAAGTGTTCAAATTGTAAGAAAAGTGTTTAAAAGTATTAAAATTGCTAAAAGTTTAAAACATAATGAACATGTCAAAAATATTACAACTGTTACAATTTTTTGAAGTGTTTAAATTGTTTAAAGTATTGAAAGTGTTAAAAAAGTTAAAGTGTTAAAAGCGTTAAGTGTTTAAATTATTTAAAAAGTTAGTATTAAAAAAATTTAGAACACGTAAAAGTATTCAAAAGAGATTAAAAGTGTAATTGGGTTTAAATGTCTTTAAATATATTGGAAAGTGGTAAAGTGATTATTTGTTACAAATTGTTAAATCAAATTTTTAGAAGTGATAAATTGTTACAAATATTAAAATCGTTAAAAGTGTAGTTAAAAACCATACTAATTAAGTTGTACTAGAAGAGTTAAAAATGTTTTAAGTGTTAATAGGTTTAAAAATATTAAAAAAACAATTTCTCAAACTGTAAATTATACTTTTATGTTCATCGCCACCACCTGCAATGCAAACCTCTTAAAATCGTGACATATTAAAACAAGATGAGGGCGTTTGCAATCTGTTCTGGTACCGAAGCACTCCCAACTCTTTCGCAGTTCGCTTTCACAATCGATATTTGAGGGTGAAATTGAATGGGAACTAACAATTTATTAAAAATGGTAGGACCAGTGACTATAAAATAGTTGCAAAAATCGGTTTTCGCGGACTTAGGAACGACACCCAAGAACATAACAGTATTGCGCAAAGTGTAGTTTTGACAGCTGAAAAATCGATAACCACTCCTCTCAAAATCAAGGTTCACCACTTTGTACACATAAAGGTGTTTTAGTGGCAGGATGTTGCTAACTTTAAATAACGGCTAAAATGAATGTATTCGGTTTTTGAAATGCATCAGTCTCAGTATGAATTTTTGAGCAATGACTATTGGTCGGATTATCTCAAAATAGGCCCCACCCAACAGGAAACCCATAACGCAATATAGACCCGACCATCTACTCACCATGGTAATAAATTTGAAATTCATTGAAAAAGCAATTCGAGTGTAAGAGGTACATTTTCCGAATGCCAGAATTAAATGAATTCTTCAGCTTTGATATATGGCATTTACAGTCCAAACTACTATCAACATTCAAACCTAAGTATTTAATGTGTGGCAGTTGCCAGGTAATATCATCGCGAAAATAATTAACCTCGTTTAGATTAAACAACATCACCTTAGTTTTAAAATAAAAATAAGTGGGTGAGCAGCAAACCAATTACTTAAAATATTCAAATCTTGTTGGATAAGCGGAGAAACAGTGGAACTTACTGAAGGTGTTGGTGAACAATTCGAAAGCTAATACTGAAATATTGAAAAACTGAAATATTGAAATATTGGAATATTGGAATATTGAAAAATTGAAGTACTGAAATATTGAAACACTGAAAATTGAAATATTGAAACATTGAAACGTGGAAATATTGAAATATTGAAATTTTCAATTTTTGAAATTTTAAAATACTTTAAAATATTGGAATTTTTAAATTTTGCAATATTGAAATTTAAAATTTTTGAAATTTTGGAATTTTGAAATTTTGAAATTGGAATTGGCTTGTTATGGTCGTAGTCGTATATAGTAAGTGAGCTTTTTAAGTGATTGTGGGCTTTGTCGTCTTGTCTCTTTTTCCTTAAAAAATCCTTGTCTAGTGGATTTTCTTCGAAGACTGCATTGTATGTGTTCAAGTCCGATTGACGTTGGACTGATGATCTAGCAATTCACTTTCAGGCTGAAGTTATCCTAAGTTGATTGAACGGTTTTCTTTCAATGGTTGCCCCTTGCGTTCTTCTAGAAGTTTTCTCATTTCCTTGAACTAAGTTATGCTAAGGTTTTAATATACTTGGGGAATCAACGTACTGAGTTTCAGGTTATATTACATTCAGGATATGAAGGCTAGAAACTATTGGGTAGTGTATTCGTAAATCGAAAATACAACTAGAAATAGAATCGGAATTGAAATTAAAATTCAAATTCAAATTCAAATTTAAATAGAAATAGAAATTGAAATTGAAATTAATTGAAACGGAAAATGAAATTGAATTTGGAATATTGAAATATTGAAAAATTGAAAAATTCAAATATTGAAATATTAAAAAATTGAAGTACTGAAATATTGAAACACTGAAAATTGAAATATTGAAACATTGAAACGTGGAAAAACTGAAATATTGAAATATTGAAATAATGAACTATTGAAATATTGAAATATTGAAATGATGAAATGATGAAATGATGAAATGATCAAATATTGAAATATTGCGATCTTGAAATATTGAAAAATTGAAGTACTGAAATATTGAAATATTGAAAAATTGAAGAACTGAAATATTGAAACACGGAACATTGAAACGTGGAAATATTGAAATATTGAAAAATTGAAATATCGAAATATCGAAATATCGAAATATTGAAATATTGAAATATTGAAATATTGAAATATTGAAATATTGAAATATTGAAATATTGAAATATTGAGATATTGAAATATTGAAATATTGAAATATTGAAATATTGAAATACTGAAATATTGAAATGATGAAATGATGAAATGATGAAATGATGAAATGATGAAATGTTGAAATAGTGAAATGATGAAATATTGAAATATTGAAATATTGAAATATTGAGATATTGAAATATTGAAATATTGAAATATTGAAATATTGAAATACTGAAATATTGAAATGATGAAATGATGAAATGATGAAATGATGAAATGTTGAAATAGTGAAATGATGAAATATTGAAATATTGAAACATTAAACTACTGGAAAATTGAAATATTAAAAATTGAAATATTTCAATATTTCAGTAGTATTTGGATCCTTCCTCTGTAATTCTGAAGTCGCCAAATGATATAATACTGAACATTGTAGTTTAGAAAGCATTTGTCAAACAAAAATGTTGTAAAGAAAGTTAGAATTAATGAGAAAACAGAAAGCGACAAAAATATGGAAAATAATAAATTCCAAGTAGAGGAAGCCTCTGAAGTTTAAAAGATTGTTTGTTTTTGGATTATGTTAAAAGTTTTTATATGTTTTAGTAAAAAATTGATAACTTTGAGAAAAAAAATGTCGGGATGAAAATTTTGAGCTATCTTCTCATAGATAGATAAGCGTCAGGTTGATAAACTCATTGTGACCTACCTAGGTGAATCGTAATTGTGAACAGTGACAACTAAACTTCAAAAAACTGTCATATTGTTTTTTTTTTGTTTTTTCCCTGAAAACGATGTATAGACATAAGCGCGATCTCACGTGTAGATAACTGTGAAGCAGTTTCATTATGCTTTAATCAAAGTACTTAGAAGCTTGAATTACAAGTGTTATAACTTATAATCACAAAACACCCCAAAGCATGCACTTAATTTGATTTATGATCGAGATTAAAGAGACAAAACGAAAAAGAACATAAAATGTAAATGTGTCCGTCATCTGTATATATGCTCGCTTATGATCGCATATAGAGATCATCAACTTTGTGTATACAAAAAAATTAAAAATAATTACTGATACTAGTCATTTAGAGAGGGACGGGGCTAGTGATATAATTACAATGACATTAATTATAGTTAGTTATACATTTGTGTTGACACAAAAATTATAACAAAGATTTATCGTAATGACATCAGATAAAATGCATGTAAGCATGATTGTACATCAAACAATGATTTTGATTGAAGATTTTCTACATGAGTTCTATTGATAATGATGATGAATGATAATGGGCTGAGGCAATTTTACTTTACTTATTTTCTATTAAGATTTTAAGAAAGGAGTACACAGTGATATTCATTTGCTAAGCTAATCAACCTTTCTCATTTATCATCAGAGAATAAACCTTTATTTTGGCAGAGTGGATTTTGGTCTCTAAAATATATATCGTTAGAAACATATTTTATTAAAAAGTGCTTAGTGATTCCACTCTGTTACCACCAACGGATGACGCGCTTAGTTCTAACCGTGGGATACTTTTAGTTTTAAAAGATGCCACGCTACTGTTCGAACAAAAAAAGTTAACATAATCACTCTTTCCAGTCTGCAAAACCATGAACTACGGACTTCTGACTAACAATTGAACCCGTTCCAATAATCTTTTAGTTGAGATGGTAGGTACACAGGACTCTAAAGGGTCAGTACCGATCCGCTAATAACGACCTTTTGTACATTGTCTTGTCATTCTATAATTTTTAAATGAAAAATTATATTTATCGGTTTCAGTGTTCCATTGAATTCCTAGGACCGATATCGAGTTCAAATTATGTAGATTGTAAGAAGGCGACACTTAAGAGTGGTTTGATGTTATTGTCGTAATTCTAATCCTCCTTTACTCAATAGATCTACCAGATCATATTTTAATGTCCCCACTGTTTCTAAACTGTCAAAGCCAGTCAAAACATCGTCGACATAAAAATCGTGATTCAGCATTTTCGAAGTTTTTCGAGCTGAAACAATATTCGTATTACGAGGAATGGAGCGCTCGCTGTACCATAGTTTACTGTTCCGGGCTTATAATATATTAACGGGGCTGATGCCAATACACGCCACCAAATTCGATGAAATCTTGATTATAATCGTGCACTAAACTCGGTCGTTACATTTTGGTGATACTGCCAGTTATGCCAATTCCGTATTTTCCGAAACTTAGGATTAACGAGCATAGGTTATGCTGAACAGGAACCTCACCCATCAGACAGTCATTTAATGATAAGTAAATTCGAAGATATTTTTGACAAGGCATTAAAAACGGCCCGCAATTTGGTCGTGAGACTGTTAGTAATGTGATTTATACATTTTTCTTAATTGATTGGACCGTTGGTTTAACAATGCTTCACGGAAGCAAAATAAATGATATCTTTATTTTGCCGAATTTAAATTTGCCGCCATTTTGTTAATACGAGTTGTACGGTGATTTTTTTTAACAGTTGTCACATACGAAGTATTCAACAACGTTTAATTATTGTAAAACCACATTACAAAAATGGTGAAAGTTTTGCCGGAAGATCATTGTTCATCGTCGTCCTTGTCGGTCACTCGAAAATATAGTCACAGTAAGGGAATCTGTGGCCGAGAATCCAGGAACTTCCAGTCGGCATCGTGGTCAAGAATTAAACATTTCCAGAAGCACTATGCAACGAATTTTGGTAAAAGATCTGCATTTGCACAAGGTTCAATTGGTGCAAGAAATCAAGCCAAGGGACCATGCTCAGCACTGTGTATTTGCTGATTGGGTATTGGAATATCATCAAATTAATGCGAATTTTTCGAAGAAAATCATTTTTTCAGATGAGGCACATTTTCAACTCGACGGATACGTAAATAAGCAAAACTGTCGAATTTGGAGTGCTGAAAATCCTCAAACACCCAATGCATGCATCGCACTGTTTGGTGTGCATTCTGGGCTGGCGGAGTAATTGGGCCGTATTTCTTTGAAAATGCGTCTGGAAATGCGCTAACTGTTAATGGAGTGCGGTATCGCGAAATGTTAACGGAGTTTTTGTGCCCCGAATTGGATATAATTGATGTGGAGGACATGTTTTTTATGCAAATAAGCTTGAAACAGTTGAACATCTTCAAGAGGAAATACGGCGCATTATTGCTGAAATGCAGCCACATTTATGCGAAAACGTTATTCGAAATTTCAACAAAAAAATAACCCTGTGCCAGAGGTTTCGTGGTGGCCATTTGCCCAATGTTGTATTTCACGTTTAATCGGAACTATTTTTCTTTATGTTGAAATAAAAAATGTTTGCTTAATTCAAAAATAAATGTGTTTTTCTATCAAATTAAATTCATTTTGAAATTAATTTCAAATATTTCGACCTCTTCGTTATCGTCAGTGGAAAAAAATGTGTATAAAAGCGACACCAGTGAATAATAGCTGCAGTTTCAGTAGAAATTTCCCTTCGGCGCCGAATAGTGCTCGAATAATAAAACACAGCTACAGATACAATTACACATCTCTTATTTTTTACATATTTGTCAGTCATGCTGCTACCTCAGAGCGAAACAGATATGAAAACAGTGGAATTCTTGTTGTTTGTTTTTTAAACTTCCGGTTTTTTTATTTCAAAACAGGTGATTACTAAGAATAACCATTATAGAATATGTACCTCAAATATATTTGGATTATGGCGTATTTTTTGGTTTATAGCTTGCCACGCGGAACTAAGCTGAGTGAAACTGAAAAAGGAGAAATAACGGCATAGAGTAACTTGAGACAAACTACTTCAAAAAATTTAGTCTACAATTACAGTAAACTTCTCAATTCGCGTTCGAATACGCGAACCTGTCCTGTGCCGAAAATTATTTAGAGAGAGATAAGCGCAACATTATTTCGTGTGCAACAATGAAAAAGATGTCAGCATCAACCATAAAATGTCAACAAACACCATAAAAATGCTCGCCTAAAATTTGCACATAATCACATGTCATGGACCACCGAATGGAGAAATGTAATTGTTAGCGACGAGAAAAAATGTAACTTGGATGGCCCGATGATTGCCAATATTACTGGCATGATCTGCGTAAAGAAAATGAGACAATGTATAGTCGTAATTTTGGTGGGGGAACTGTTAAAGTATGGGCTGCCATTGGTTATTACGGAGCCTCTCTAATATGCTTTATTTCAACGAAAATGAATGCTGCTAAATATACAGAGCTCCTAGAAGAAGTCCTACTTGAATATGGAGATCATTATGAATCGGAAAATTGAATCTTTCAGCACGATAATGCTGCACACACTGCCAGGCTAACAAAAGATTGGTTTACTTCCAAAAACCAAGAAATTTTGGATTGGCCTGTTATTAGTCCTGACTTAAACCCCATAGAGAGGCATATGAAGTTACTCCAGTTTTTTATCCCAGAAAAAAATAAAATTTCCTTAAACAATACATTTCATCTCATTCCAGTTTTTTTCTATTTAAACTTGTATAAGACGGAAATTAGTTTTAAGTTGAGTAAAAAACAACAAAATATCCATCCCAGCTTATTCCATTTAATTGTTGTTTTTGTACTATTACGTATGAATAAATGATTATAAATAGTTTTTCTAAGTGATATGATTTACAGGTAATAATTGTTTGTTTTGATTAAAGATAGCGATTGATACTATTTTAAATTGGTAACAGTACGAGCTTACAATGACTAAGAGGGCAGTATCAGTTGTATGGTAGTATTAGCGCAAATGGCAAAGTTCCATATGGGTCCATATAAGAATATGAGAAAATCTTGCCATTTTCCTAGAAATATGATGTGCCGGAAATGATTCTTTATGTTTTGAATAACTTATAGGATGGAGTAACTGCCGTATGGTGGGATTGGCCCAATCGGCCAGATTCCATGTGGCCCAATACAAAAATTAATAATTGTCATTCTCCTAGCAATATGATTTGCCGCAAATGATTGATAGTGTGTTGTGTTGGCAATAGTAAGGACTTACGATGACTAAGAGGGAAGCACCTTCCGTATGGTAGTATTGGCGCAAATGGCCAAGTTCCATATGGGTCCATATAAGAATATAAGAAAATCTTGCCATTTTCCTAGAAATAAGATTTGCCGGAAATGATTCTTTATGTTTTGAATAACTTATAAGACGGACTAACTGTGGCCAGTCGGCCAACACCAGCCGTATGGTAGAATTGGCCCAATCGGCCAGATTCCATGTGACCCAATACAAAAATTAATAATTGCCATTCTCCTAGCAATATGATTTGCCGGAAATGATTGATAATGTTTTGAGTTTGTAATAGTAAGGGCTTACGATGACTAAGAGGAAAGTACCAGCCGTATGGTAGTTTTGGAGCAAATGGCCAAATTCCATATGAGCCCATATAAGAATATAAGAAAATCATGCCATTTTGCTAGCACTATGATTTGCCGGAAATGATTCTTTATGTTTTGAATAACTTCCGGCAAATAATATTTCTTGGAAAATGGCATTTTTTCTCATATTCTTAACAGTCCATATGGAACTTGGCCATTTGCGCCAATACTACCAGACGGCTGTTACTTGCCTCTTAGTCATCGTAAGCCCTTACTATTTTACCAACTCAAAACAGTATCATTCATTTCCAGCAAATCGTATTGTTAGGAGAATGGCAATTATTGATTTTAGTATTGGTCCACATGGAATCTGGCCGATTGCGCCAATCCTACCATACGGCTGGTGTTGGCCGACTGACTACAGTTAGTCCGTCTTATAAGTTATTCAAGATATTGTGATCTAACGCCGTTAGATTACTTTCTATGGGGTATCTGAAATCATTTGTTCCAAACCACAATCGATTCCTGCATTAGAAGCGAACATAACACTCGTAATTAACGAAATATCGGCCGAAATGCTCGAAAATTGGACCCATAGAATGGATCATCTAAGAGTCAGTCGCGGGCAACATTTAAAGGAAATTATTTTCAAAGTTTCTTATTGGATCACCTTTGAAAAACGTTTCATTTGGGAAGGAAACATCTTTGGTTATCTCTGCACAGTTTTTTCCCCTGCTATCTGTTCTGGGGCCAAGGCTCTCCCAACTGCTTATTTACGTCCTTACCTTTACGCCTGTATTGGCCAATTCGAGGACGTACGGATATAGGTCCGATTTTATTACCATTTGCACATTGCCTAGCTCCATGCCAGAATATACTGGCATAGAAGTTGGGTCGGCCCATGAGTTTTGCACTCCGACAGGGGGTCATAGATGTGTTCCTTTTCATCACAAATCGTAATTTGTTGATGAAAATTCCCTTTGCATCCTGCCCCTATCGGGATTCGAACCCGGTACCTCCCGATCCAAACGCCAAAGCTTTAACCACTATGCCATTTCGTCGGTATCTGCACAAAATTAGCGCACACCTAATTAGCGATCTGCGCAATTAATTTTTCGAGCGCATATGATGATTTGACAAATTGCGTCCCGGATTCGCTGAAAATGCACTATTTACCACAAAATTAATCTAAACGCAAATACGTTACCCGAATAAAATGTAATTAGCATATGACTAATAATATTTCATTAGTAAACACGCGCTAAAATACATTGAACTCGTCGCGCTACGTCGTACGTCACCCTATACAGTTACATTACATTATAAACGAATACAAACTAGAATTGCTCGATCATCAATTTTAACGCACGTCATTTTTCATAAGCGAGTTTATTCACGTGTCTTACGTATGCATGCGATATTTCAAGTTTAGGTCTGGATAATTTTCGATATTACAAAACAAAATTAAATTTTCTTCTCACCATATCGATAAATCGATTTCTTAATTATATACTGACATACTTTTAAAAGAAAAACGGGCGCATTGCATAAGATCGCGTAGCGTTTTAACCTTCGATTCCAATATAAATATCTACACTACATACAGTACCGATCATATACATACACATACACTCATTTGTAATGATTTTATTTATAACATCGACGTCCAGAAACATGTCTTATAATTGATCTTGAAATTATGATGATCAAGCCGCGTGTAATGTCGTCTACCGTGTATACATGCGATTTTCTTGTTGTTTATACAAAAAATACGTTTTTAAGAGTTTTGTACGAATTTTGCAGCAAACAGTGTTCGATTAACCTTTCTAACACTTTGTTGGCGATATGCGCGCTGCTTATCGTCAGGCAATGAATGTATGTACATATATGATGTAATGTACGCACATACGAAGGAAATGTGTTTGTGATCTTTGACACATTCTATTTATATTTTGACGGTATCCATAACGAGATGTTGTGCGTGTGTGTGTGCGTATATGTGTATTTGGATTTAGGGGCGGGTGGCTTTCAAGAATATTTATATACCAACACTTTCATTTCATAAATAATCCAAGCCTATATCATAATTCAATGTTGATATTATCTTGTGCCGATAAACTTCCCACAAACAAAAATAATAACAAAACACCAAAAACCTACGGAAGTGGAAATAAACAGTAAGGATAAATGAAAACAGAGAAAATTTCCATCGTTGTATCCGTAAAATAATGTCTATATATATACGTATGTATTGTGGATGTGGAACACCATGGAAGGAAAATGATTGACGAGCATCGCTCCGACTTGGTACACATACAACAACAAAGTATGCGGAATGGGAAAAAACGTGCAGATGGAATATCGAATATAAGATGAAAATATTTCTACGATGTTTTTATGTTTCTTATGCGGTACATTACGTTTAGTTTTATTCTTATTTTTTATGATCAATGGCTGTTGTTGTTGTTTTCGTTCTAAATCGATTAAATTAAGTGAAATGACGGTTTATTGATTCAGAAATGTCAAAAACTTTATTTTTTATTTTCATTTTTTTTTTTTTTTGTTATTCTGATATCGTGTCTTAAGATTTTCACATACGCAGCCGAGTTCGTTTCTGTACATGGCTAGCAAAACAAAAACAATTTATGTCGATTGATAACGAACGACAAGTAAAATGTACAAAATGTGGTTTTGAAAATACGCAAACAATTTTGCTACTTAGTTTAATTCAATTTGTATATAATGTGTGTAGAACATGCGATTTGCCAACATGCGTTTAATCCAGTGGTTTATCAATGTTTGATTTTATTTTTTACTATTTCATGGTACCAAGAATGGAATGAAATTGACGAAGTTTTCACAAATTACGAAAGCTTTATGTTTAGAAATCAAGGACAATAATCTTTCAAATTTGTATGGCAGCACCAACCCCAAACCGTTGGTAACTTATTTACTTTGAATTTAGTAACCTAAGGTTCCCATCTTATCGTACAAGGTTGCTCAACGCTCCGCTAATGTTCTCGTACAGCGATTTATAAAAAAAAATCCTATGTGTAACAGAACAGTACCACAGGTGGTGGATAGTGGACGGCTTATCGATAGGTAGGTTAGTGGTGAATTACATAAGCCGCCCTCAACCGCAGCTCTGCTGGAAGGAGGATCTCAGGGAACTGGGGAGCGATTAACCTCTGTTCACTAAATTCTGAGTGCCTATGATACCCAGTATGAAAGGACGAACTGATGGCGCCATAAAAACATCGACTACTAACCACGGCGAACTGAGCGTCGCATCTCCCTGCACTCTTGAGTCCCTCAGGTAGTGAGTAGGGAATCCCATAAACGGGTCATCCCTTGAATGGAACGGGTCCCATTTGTTTGGGATATCCATTTGAATGGCTGAATGGGCGGGTGAATGTTGGAGAGGGAGGGGCGCCGAGGCCGCGATTCTCTATGACCCATTGGGCCGGATTAAGGTGTCATGCAACCCGTGCTGATGATTGACTAGGCTGAAGGCCTATTTAACAAAGCCCAGTCGTAAACGGAGCCCTCTGGATACCAGGCTATCTCCAGTTGTATTTAGCCTTACCTGCGAATACGGATCTCTGGACCTGTATTTCTCCGACACTCGTGAGAAAATGAACGATCAAGAAAAAAAAATAAAAATAAAGGGGCCGAGACCCTCCAAAAACCGGAAAATACAAAGAAGGAGAGTAACTCTAACCATAAAGGTGAGACTCCCTCATCAGTGGCAAGGGAAACCGACACCATGGCATCGAAGCCAGGAGGAAGCGGGACCGCCAAACAAAATAGTGGGGGTTAAGAGAGATCTGGTCGGCGTATAAAATGTTAGAGAAACTGGCTGCGACCCTGAGGGGCAGCTTACAGTAGAACGATAGCTCGGAAAGGGTCCTTGGGTCTAAAAGACAAATTCCAGGATGAGCTTGGAGCGGGCGACAGTAAGCGAAGCAAGGTGCAAACAGACATGATGTCGGGTGCTCCTAAGAATCAAAAACCGAAGCTATTCAGTAAGATCCTAAAGGAGCACGTGCTGGTGCTAGCCGTCATTGACAGATGTCAAGAAGATGGGAGCATCACGCCGGAGAAGTGGAAAGTAGTGTATAATGCACTAAACTCCATATTTTTAGGGTCCTGAGAGAAAATTCGGGATCCCAGGCCGAGGGCGTTTGGTTACCAACCGAGCAGGACAAGCCAGAGGAGATCCTTGAGATCATTCGGGCCAGTAATCCCGATCTTCCAACGGAAGATTGGAGGACTGTAAAGCAGGAAGAAGTTAAGGGAGCTCTAGATTGACATTCATGCTAAACAATAAAGAATCCCGGGCTTCCCTTGCAAAATCAAATTCGGGTTCGGGTCGATCACTCTTAAAGTATATAAGAAAGATGAGATCAATACGGGCGCGGGAGACGGTCAAGCGGGCAGGAGACGACCGGGGGAGCGATGTTTCGGACGCGGAGCGTTTGGTGAGGTGAGGTCGCCTCCTCTCTCTTGAGGCTGATGGGGACATCCTGTCGAACTCTCGTCGAGAGGCGGATGGCGTCCAAAGAGATGAGTAAGGCAGATTGCAATGATTAATATTGTACCAATAAACCTGCATCACACGAAAGCCGCAGCTCTCGATGTCGGACTGTAAGTCAGATGAGGAAAGAATCTTGGATTAACAATAACAGGAAGTAACTCTGAGAAGATCAGATCGTGTATTTTAGTGAAAAGTAATTTTTCGTTTTCCTCAATTTAGTAGTGGGGATGTTACAGCGGTGAGCGTTGATGCTGGCTGTGAAAAATTATGGCTATCCTCAGCCTATATGGATCGCGGGAAGGAAGTTCCGCCATATAACATGGAGGAACTGATCCGGGAAGCAAGTCAAAGAAGGGTAGGTGTTATACTTGGATGTGATGCAACCTCTTAGTTTGCAATTTTGGGCGAAAACCAACATTTGTTGTTAAAAATCTACAGGAAGTTTTAGATGTAACCTTTGCGAGGGAGCACTCATTCTCTGATCACCGATATGTAACATATAACCTCAACGTTAAACCTGTTATCCGGAAAGCTTTCAGGAATCCCAGAAGGACAAACTGGGGACGGAGGAACAAATACGGGGAGATGTTGGAGGAATTATTGCCGCTGGAGGTCCCTGGACTTCCGGCGACAGAAGAAGATTTAGATTACATGGTTGATATTGCCACAAAGGCATGCAATCTTTCATTTAATGCTGCATGCCCCCTGATAAAGGGAGCAGGCAGGCAGAAACCGACATGGTGGAGCACGGAGTTGGGAACCTATCGGATGGCGTGTAGGACAGCCCTTATTAAAGCCAAGAACACAAGGGAGGAACTAACAAAGTACTAAAAAGAGTTGAGGAAGGCACAAACAGGGTCTGGGAAACTTTTCTGTTGTAGAGTGGAGCAGGTGTCTGAAACGTCTCGCCTTAGGAAAATTCGATCTACTAACCCAGCCAGTCCTAGTTATTTAATTAGATCGGACGGGTTATGGATAGCTTCAAGTGCGGAATCATTGGAGTTTCTCATTGAGACCCATTTTCCGGGAAGCTTTGATGACACGATGGAGCCTGGAGCTCATCGAGGAACACCTTCAATAGATATGGAGGCATCGTGGACAGGGAACAAATCCTGAGGGCCCTGAACGGTTTTCAGCTTTATAAATCGGCGGGCCCGGATCGGATTATACCAGCAGAGATCCAAAGGAACTCGGCAGTTATCCTCTCCTGGCTGGAGGTTATCTTCGAGGGATGTCTGAAACTGGTCTATATTCCTAAGAAATGGCAGGAAATCAGAGTAGTCTTTATCACGAATTCGGGAAAGAGCTCACATGCTTGTCCAAAGGACCTGAGGCCTGTAACTCTATCATCCTTTCGGTTGAAAACCTTGGAAAAGCTGGTAGATGTAGTTATTCGAACAAAAATTGAGTCAAGAAATTGGGCAACGTCGCAGCATGCGTACTGTAAGGAAAAGTCGATGAACACAGTTTTTCACGATCTAGTACGCACGATTGAGAAGTCAATTTACTCGCAAGTTTTGTATGGTAGCATTTCTGGACAATGAGGGTGCCTTTAATTATATAAAAACGGAGGCGATCATGGAAAGATTGTCATTTTTGAAGGTGGACTACCCTATAAATAGGTTGATAAACTTGATGCTGGTAAGCAGGATTATTACCTCGAAACTAGGGGAGTCCACCATTAGAAGACGGGTGGTTAGAGGAACTCCGCAGGAAAGTGTAATGTCCCCCTTTCATTTGAGTGTAGTGATGAATGAATTGCGGTTGGAACTGTAGAGAGAGGGGACAGGGGTGGTAGCTTATGCAGATGACGTAGCGTTAGATGTCTGATCGTTACGAAATGGGCCAGCAACTGTGGATTAGGAGTCAACCCTTCCTCCATCTTGGAACTATTTACTAAGAAATACAAAATTCCGGTAATTCGCCCTCCTACCATGAACGGCATTAGACTGGCTTTTGCTGACAGAGCGAGATTTTTGGGCATAATCTTGGACAGTAAGCTCAGCTGGAAGCCTAACATTATGGAAAGGGTGAATAAGGCTAATGTAGCCATTTACTCGTGTAGGAACGCCATAGGTAAAAGATTTGAGCTGGTACACTGGCTCTATACCGCAGTGGTAAGACTTGTGCTGATGTACGGGATGGGCGTGTGGTGGCCAGCTCTGGATAACATAACATACATATATAGGGATGATGGAGAGGGTGCAAAGAATGGCCTGCATGCTTATAAGCAAGGCGCTTAGAACAACACTTACACGCGCCTTAGAGGTTATGCTCCACCTTATCCCAATTGAATTTTTCGGTAAGCAGATGGCAGCCAATGTATCTACGAGACTCTCGGCTGTCTCTCAGTGGAATTGTCTTCAGGCGGAGCACTCGACAATAGTTAGATCACCAAGGGAAGAATTGGCGAATATAGATTATATTAAACCAACGTTGTGCTTCGATAAAGGTTTCCGGACCATCTGTCCTTCGAGGGAATCCTAGAGGAACGGATCAATACTGGAAAACGAGGCAGTGCAATATTTCACGGATGACTCTAAGCTAGACGACAAGGTAGGAGCCGGAGTTCTCTGTACCAGGCTGAAGTGGTGGCGATCGGGGAAGTCATGACATGGTTTGCTAGGTACGGTACGACTTTTCAGATGCAGCCGGAAAGGGCAGGTCTGGAGAGACCTATAGCAGCGCTCAAATTGGCGCTCAGTAAAAAGGCAATCGCCTCGACAAATGAGAGATGGACCAACACTCTCACGTGCAGCCTAGAAAAATAGGTTGGGCCAAAACTGAACTTGCGGCGCTCCGCAAGTAGGCACTAGTATCTCTGGGGAAACGAGAGATAGGACTGGTCGAAAGGATACTGACAGGACACTGCCTTTTTGGGGAACGTGCGAGAAGGCTGGGTATAACATAACTGCCTCTTACTGAGTATAATAAGCTGGGTATCCGACAACCGGTGGTCTGAAGATTCAAAATTAGTCGAAACAAATCCATCACACCGTCACTGTCACTACATGGAACAACTCGGGCATGTACTTTGACAATATTGCCAAAGTAGAACTCGAACTTTTGACTAAATGGGATCTGGTAGTTCGATACAACTTGTCGAGTTATTGGCAAGAATTAAATAACGTGGAGAAGGGCTTGACCTTACTTGACAAAGCCTGCAAAGATGTACAACCAATTAAATGTGATCTCATCCTACAACAGTTATAATGGCAGTTTAACAACATTATCCAAAACAACGAGTTGATAATGCATAGCGACGTCAGTCAACGTAGGACGAGACGTGGAGTAGGCGATACAATAGAGTACCTAATGGGGGACATGTTCGGGCTATTGTCGCAAAGAAAGGCTGAACAGTACGAACATCACATCGGAGGCACAACAAAAGTTCGACGTCGAGTTAACACTCCTCAATGAATACCGAACCCACCAAGATAAAGCAATAGTGGTCATTCTTTAATCCCTGCAATTAGAGCTGGTGATCAAACATCTTGAAGATACACAACGAGGATTAGTGGACGTACTTATAGGTGCGAAACACCAGATTATTCATCCTTCGCTGATATCGCCGTGGCAGCTGGAGCAAGAAATGTTCACTAGAGTTACACAACCTGTATATTAGACGATACAATAAGGACAAGAGTAACTAAAGCCAACGTCATAATCGTGATACAAATCCCATTGGTGCAATCATGGGACTACCAGCTCTACGAGACCATCTCTGTCCCAGTTTGCCGCCACGATTGACAAATAAAAATAAAGCCCACCACACAGTACATACTTGTCGATCCGTACCGAGAGCGCTTTGCACCCATCACGGTTCAGGAACTAGCCAAGTGCAAGGAATTACCTGACGGTTTGTTGATATGTGACATAGCGACGTTGTATACTCAACAAAGCGAGCAAAATCAATGTGAGATATCCATGTTTCTCAAGGCAACTGTCCCCCATCCAAGCTGCAGCACCGAGGTAATGAATGCTGAAAGCTACTTCATCAAACTACAAGCTGCAAATCAATGGATTTTCGGAGTCAAGCGAGATAATATCGATAGATAGAATCTTGGTAGATCGTGGATTTACAACCTACGATCAAATCTACCAGATTTACACTAAAATTAAGCAATTAATAATAATTCAATAATAATAATACATACTGATAATAAGTCTTAAGATAAAAAATTGTCGTTTTAGGAATTTCACACTTCTTGTTAATTTCGTACAAACAAAGATTCAAGAATTTGCTTATTTTGGAGCTATTTGGATGGCTGGATTCAAATCGGCAAAAATTGTTGCGAGTGGCAAAAAATAACGCTAAATTTGGACGGCAAATATGTCATAACTTATCATTATTTTGCATCCGGCTCTGGTTCTTTCGGCGACGGCTCACAGTATTCGGCCTGTATTCGGCATATCACTAAAAAAAAGTAATTAAGTAATTGAGTACGATTGCATTTGATCTTAGCGATCGACGAAGAGCGCAGTCAATTTAAACCTTAAATTTTGGGACGCGGCATCTGATATAACTACTACAATGCTGTGAAAAGCTATTAGAGAGCAGAATTAATTCCGAAAACTCAAATTCGACCAATTTTATAAAACTAAGTTCCTACACTGATTCGAGTTCTTATCGCAACTCAATTATTTATATGGAATTAGAAATTTGCATTTCAAATATAGTTAAACCATAAAATGTGATAACCAGCCTCATTAACAGTAAATTGGTTTAATTTTATTTTGTGGCAACTAAGTTATCAAAATTACGTGGAAAATGTAAACTTTACACGTCAACAATTGAAATATAACAAAAGTCATAAGTATATTGAAATGGCAAATAAATTTCAAAGTATTGAAATGAATAATTGCAGTATGACCCAAAAACATAATCACATACCGCCATCAGCACACGTATTTTGCGATAAGAGTACTCGTATGTGAAAGTGACAACAATGTAAGCAAAAATATTATCGTATTATGATAAAAAAAATAATCTCGGATGCCGCGATACAGGTCACCGCACTTACAAACAAAGTAAATGCGATGAATAGATTAAGATGCAACTAAATAATCTAAGTAAATAATACAGAGGCGCCTTGGGAATTAAAAACCGGCAATGGAAAGTAACCAAATCTTCATTAAAAACCAAAGATTTTGCAAAACTCAGAAAATTAAATATTTAAAAAAACGTGATGAGATACGAGTAAGTTCAGAGGTACAAGATAACCCATTAAAGTCATAAAAATGATAATAAAACTGACTGGCAAATATTTAAAAAAAAAAATCGTCAAAATAATTGTCTAAAATACTTTTTATTAAATTACATACTTATGTATGTATGAATAGGGTGGGCTAAATAAATTTTTTTTTTTAAATGCAATAAAACAAAAAGTTCTCAATATTTATTCAAATTTATTTTTTCATTGTAAAGAACAATCCTTCCGATTAATTGTGGAATACTATTTCATTCATATGACTGCCTCGGCTGGCCTTGACGTACCCCATACGGTCGGTCCAATTTTTGAGCACATTGTCGATGGTACGCGGCATTATGTCTTCAATGGCAATGCGAATATTGTTCTTGAGAGCGTCAATCGTTGCTGCTTTATCGGCGTAACACTTATTTTGACGGCACCCCAAAGATAATAGTCCAACGGCGTTAAATCACAACTCCGAGGCGGCCAAATCACATCAGCATTTCGGCTGATAATTCGATCTTCGAAGACAGTGCGCAAAAGATCAATTGAAACGTGTGCTGTGTGGTACGGAGTGCCGTCTTGTTGAAACCAAATGTTGCCTATGTCCTCCTCTTCAAGTGCCGGGAACAAAAAATTGTTTATCATGGCGCGGTAGCGCTCACCATTGACAGTAACGACGGCTCCTTGCTTATTTTCAAAGAAAAATAGCCCAATGATGCCACCGGACTAAAATCCGCACCAAACAGTCACTCGTTGAGGATGCATCGGCTTCTCTACGATCACGTCGATCACATGCGCCTCATCCGAAAAGATGATTTTTTTGCCAAAATTTTCGAATTAATGTTTCAATATTCCCCAGTGTTGTTCAAGCAAAATACACAACCATTTTCGTTCAGCGGAAGGATAAAACTAGCTAATCAGAAGTGACATAACCCTTACCATACTCAAAAAACCGCTAGTTCAAAAAAAAAATTGGCCCACCCTGTAAGTATGTATATCAAAAAATTCGAATGAACCTGAAGTCAGTCAGGTCACAATTCATGTGAATTATAAACAAGGGAACGAACTACTTTACCAGTGAAATTAGAAGCGGCACAATATGTACTCATTCGTATCAAAATTAAATTTGATTCTGAAAAAGCAAACTAGGTGGATAGCTAAGCAAAACGATACCCGGTCGTGGAAGCAAGGAAAAACGGTAGTTGAGCCCGCTTAGTACGAACCGATTTAAATTGCAAAAAATATCAATCAAATTCTAGGGGATGAAGTCTCACGATGAATCAGAACTTCGGTTTGAAAATTGACAAAGCCGAAAAAATTCAC
Organism: Nephrotoma guestfalica; assembly: GCA_963691935.1. Classification (NCBI taxonomy): domain Eukaryota; kingdom Metazoa; phylum Arthropoda; class Insecta; order Diptera; family Tipulidae; genus Nephrotoma; species Nephrotoma guestfalica. Next base: position 57,525,326 of record OY829915.1, read on the forward strand.
AAAATTGTTCCTTGCAATCAAGGCAATACTTAGCATGAGAGTTAAAATAGAGCCATTGAAAATGAATAACGGATTAATACCGCAGTGCAAAAAATGTCAAGGTTTTAATCATACGCACAAATATTGCCAAAGAGAGATTAGATGCGTGAAATGTGCCGGAAAGCATCATGCCCAGGTATGCCCGGTTAGTAAAAATATTGCTTCAAAATGTGTCAATTGCAATAAGTCACATCCCGCAAACTACCGGGGATGTGAAATAGCTAAAGAGCTACAAAGAATAAGAAATAAAACGCGAAAACAAAGTCCAGGAATATCGGTAAAAAATTATCAAACTTCCACCAAAGAGGAACCTAAACCTCATGCTAGTAAAACGAGAGAACCAAACCAAAACTGTACTCGCAAGTAGTCATGACAAAACCAGTTATTTCGGACGACACTACTGAAGGTACAGCAGTGCCCCAAAAGATACTAAGAAGCATGGAAGCTCTTAACATTCGTCTAGCTAAACAAGACAAATGCCTTCAAGCTCTAAGCAACAGGTCAGATAAGCAAGACTCTAAATACTGAAAAAATAGATATATGCCTTGTATCGGAAACCCATTTTACTTCAACTTCATATCTTAAAATATATGGATACAGTTGTTACCACGCCATTCATCCAGCAGGAAGGGCAATGGGAGGATCGTCGGTGGTTATAAAATAAACCATCAAACGCTTTATAGATCTTAAAATTGAAGAAGAATTTATGCAAGTAGTCACCTTAAAAGTATTTATAAATAACAACAAAGAATATAGTGTATCGTCAATATATTGCCCCCCAAGATATAATTTAATTAAACAAGACTATTGCACGTTATTTAAATCACTTGGATCAAGTTTCATAATCGGAGGTGATTTTAAAGCAAAAAACACCTACTGGGGATCAAGCGTAACCTCTAAAAAAGGAAGAGAGCTGTTTGCAGCAGGAAGACTATGCAATTGCGATTTTCATTCTGGAGATCAACCAACTTATTGGCCTACGGATAGAAACAAAATACCCGATATCATTGACTTCTTTATCACCAAAGGTATAGACAAAAACTACATATACCTAGAAAGCAGCGAGGGGATTATGTCGGATCACACACCTATTATTATGACAATCAGTGCAACGATTGTTAAAAAAACTAGTCCACCTTCGCTAACGAACAAAAAAACCTGCTGGGAGAAATTCCAGAAACTTGTTGAGGATAATATTGATCTTCACGTGCCAATTAAAAATCCGATAGAGCTAGAAGAAGAACTAGAACAACTCAACAACAGTATACAAGAAGCGGCGTGGAGTAGTACCCCCTCAAGTTCAAAGGAAATGCGCCAAAATGCTATTTATTTATCCTCTAGAAGTTAGGGAACTGGTTGCAGCAAAACGAAAAGCAAGAAAGGCCTGGCAAAGAAGTCGAGCGCCAGAATATAAAACAACTCTTAATTTTTTATACAATAAACTAAAGTTGCTAATTAAAGAAATACTTGAGTGGCCTTACTGGGGAAAAAGATACCGAGTACTCCCTTTGGAAAGCGACAAAACGTTTAAAACGACCTAAACTACAAAGTCCACCAGTAAAAAATGAAGATGGCACATGGGCTATAAGTGCAAAGCAAAAAGCTTCGTTGTTTGCAACCCACCTCGAGAACACGTTCCAGCCTCTACCTAGACAAACTGCAGAGGAAAACATACCACCAGTATATAAAATGGATAACTGCAATATATCTCCTGTCACATTACAAGAATTAAAAGAGGAAATCAATCTCAACCTAAATACAAAGAAATCTCCAGGATATGACTTAATTACAGGACAAATAGTAAAGGCTCTTCCTGAAAAAGGTCTACGTAAACTACTCCAAATAATGCAGTGTTCATACTTAAACACGTTCCAAGTCAATGGAAAGTAGCAGAAGTAATTATGATACCTAAACCAAACAAACCACTTAATGACAAAAATTCGTATAGGCCGAAGAAAGAGTTTCGAGAAACTACTCCTAAAGAGACTAAAACCAATAATAGCAGAAAGAAATCTTGTTCCTCCACATCAATTTGGCTTCAGAGAAAACCATTCAACAATAGAACAAGTACACCGAATTACAAACATAATTGAAGACGTACTTGAAAAAAAGAAAGTATGTTCAAGCGTCTTCTTGGATGTAGCACAGGCCTTTGACAGAGTATGGCATAAAGGTTTGGAATATAAATTACAAAGAGACTTACCAAAGCAGTTTTATGAAATTCTAAAATCTTACATATCTAACCGACACTTTCGAGTTAAATTAGATGGCGAATACTCAGAAATAAAGAAAATATCAGCAGGAGTACCACAAGGTAGCGTTCTGGAACCAACTTTATATGTTCTATACACCTCGGACCTGCCAACGATAGAGGAGACTAAAATAGTAACGTTTGCGGATGATACTGCCATCTTAGCAGTTGCTAATTGCATAGAAGAATCTACAAGCAAATTGCAAAGAGCTACTAATATTGTCAGTACCTGGACCAAGAGATGGCGAATAAAACTTAATGAAACAAAATCTGTTCACGTAAACTTTACCAACAAGAAGGTCAACTGGATACCAGTAGAACTAAACTCCCAGAAAATTCTCTATACAAAACGGCAAAATATCTAGGCATGACTCTAGACGCGAAACTAAAATAAAAAGCGCATGTGAAAAACAAAAAGGAAGAGTTAAACATCAAATACAGAAAGATGGATTGGCTCTTAGGAAGAAATTCTGAGCTAACTCTACATAATAAATTGCTACTATACCGGCAAATCGTAAAACCTGTGTGGACTTACAGTATTCAGCTCTGGGGCTGTACAAAGAAAACCAATGTCAATATCATCCAGTCATTCCAAAGCAAAGTCCTTCTTGGAATAGTTAATGCACCGTGGTACATAAGAAATGATAACCTCAATAGAGATCTGAAGATGGATTTCGTTAGTGAAGAAATAAGCAAACACGCGAGAAAACACATGCAACGTATTAGTCTACACCAAAATGCTGAGAGCTGGATGATTCAAACCCAGTAAGACGGCTGCGAAGGAAGAAACCGCATGATCTACAAGATCCAATCAGGATCGACTAAAAATATAATAAAATTGTAAAGGGGACTAGCCAAAGAAAAAAAAATTGTTGATTTTAGGCCCTGAAAGATTTATATGTGTCACATGATTTTATTGGAATGAGCTAAATGTACCTACTTCCAGTGCCACAACGGTATTTTGAGTATTAACGAGTGATTCACCTTTTCATTGATATGTGATACGTATATAGTCTATACCAAACGAATAATTTGCTGATAAAAAATTTTCCTTCGTCCAAAATCTTAAAAACGATATACCACATGCATGTAACTGTATCAGCGCCGCGACGGTAATTCGGAGTACTAATATGCTTCAGCTAAATTTGGGACATTCTTCAAGGCCTTTTCATTGGCATGCCACATTCAATAAAGCCGAACCAAAACGATGGTTTTATCAACTACAACACTAATAACAAAATTGTTGCTTGTTTCAAGACCTTTCAAATGATATGGCACATGATTATATTGGAACTCGAAAAATTGGAACTGTATCCAGCGCTGCAACGGTAGTTTTGCTTCCAGTTCAGCTGTTAGTCTCATTCGTTCCTACCTATTATATCTAAGCGAACCCAATGTTTATCAATAAGTGGTTTCTGATCTGGGGCCCATTCTGTATAGCCTATTTACCAACGATCTACCTTAAGTGCTCACTAATTGTTTTATTCATATGTTAACCGCCGATGCCCAAATTGGTTATGCAGCGAAGATCCCTGACCTATCTCGTTGTGTTATGCGTGTTAATCATGACCTGGCTGTAACCGGTGGGTTCAAAACCCTGTGAAACCCAGACTATAGCTTTGTGTCGCTGCCGGATAGACCTTCTCCAGCCTGTGCTATTAAATGGCCTATCGATTCCCTAATTGCGAAAGGCCAAAAGTTTGAGTTTTAGAGTTGTTGAAACTTGTCTTGCGACTATCATGTTAGCGCCTCTATCAGTATGATAAGGTCCGACCAAGTTCGTACCATGCTCGTCAAGTCGTTGCCACATTTATATTATGGGGCTAACATCTTTACAGCCGCAAGCGTAGTTAACCTTGTCAGAAAATGAGATAAGGTTCCAACCATATCTCATTATCATTTTTTTAGGCATGCGATTCTTTGATTTTTCGAACTTCAGAAGTGTGGTGGTATTCTAACCAATCGTCACAAGGATTATTTAACTCGGCGCATGCTGTAAAAAGCGTGACTAACAGTGTGTCATGATTTACGAACGGCGTGAGCGCATATACACACAAAATTCACGTGCGTTCATATCTCCAAAAAATTAACTAATGAAGTTAGCCACATCTGCAGGAATTTCAATGCTGTCTACGTCAATGTCTACAGCCCTTATTCCCATAACAACATCGTTAACGAATTTCGACCACTCATGCCCGTAATACGAAGTCTTCAACGCCAGTTGAGATCACAACCGGGACAGGAAGCAGCGGCAACATATCGAGTAATAACCTTTCTAGTAGCAACATCATGATCAATACGCGTCGTTCTTCAGATAATGTCGAAACGAAGGCCAATATGTACAAAGTATCAATCAAATGCGGACGGCGCCAATCCTGATGAATCATATTTCTTGTGTGAACCAGTTGGAGCTCAGTTTCAAATCTGTGGTGTCTTCGTCGATGCGATTGCGGTAATTTTGTCATGGCTCTCGATCCTCAAATAGTAAAGTGCGTACGAGATATAATTCTTACCTCGCAAGATTTCAATAAATACGAAGATCAGTCAGCGAAAATCAAACTCCACCGACTGCTATCGAGATTGCAACTGGGCAATAAAAACCCATAGCAGCTCTTGAGGGAAATGAAAACATTATTCATCGGTCAAGTTGCCGAGCCGGCTCTACGAAACTTGTGGTTGCAACGGTTCCCGACACACGCGCAAGAGATATTATCATACATGGACGTCGCAAAACTAATTAAACTCGCAAAAGCAGCAGACAAAATCGTTGATGTGCAAAAGCCAGCTTGTGTTTACAATTTAAATACATCAGCAAAAACTGATAGCAATACGGGTAATCGGGGAACTGTTTGTTCAGTTCGATGCAAATAATTCGAAATCATTTCGTGGTCGATCGCAATCACCAAATTAAAACTAATCGATCGATATTGCAGTCAAATTCGCTCAAAGGAGTAAGTAACCAATCATTCGATTTGTTGGTACCATTACAAGCTTCGTTCGCAAGCGAAGAAATACAATAACCGTACTTCATGCAGCCGCTTTATCGTAATTGATTCACAATACAAGTTCAATTTCTAATCGACACAGACGTCGAGATTTTATCGATCCCACCAAGGAATATAGAAATAGCCAATCTGTTGTCTTTCATACTATTCGCGGCAAACTCCTTAACAATCGATACAGACGGGCACAATCATCTAACCCTTAACATCAGACTTCGTAGGCCATTAACGTGGAAGTTCATAATTGCAATGGTCGATCGATACATTTGAGGCGCAGGTTTAATAGTCGACATTAAACACAAGAAACTCGTCGACTCATACACCAATCTGGATATAACGAGAAAACCAATTCGAATTCAGTCGTACGGCATAACAACAATCAAAGCCGATTCGTAGGTTCTCGGCATCACAGAGCTGCTACACGAGTTACGCATGAGTCGCGAACCTAAATACTGTAAAGCACAAAGCCACTCATGGCAATGCAACAATCAGCCAACCGTGCCAGGCAAAAGTTCGGCCTAAACGCTGACAAAATGGTCATCGCAAAGTCCGAAATCGAAGTTTGGTTAGCGCAAATAGTATGTCGACCATCAAAAATCGATTGGGCGAATCCGCTTCATATGACTAAAAAGAAAGACGATAACTGGCGATTATTACCCGACCGTTATCGAATTCCATCTGCTACCGATTTCACACATCAACTTGAATGGTGTATCAAGTTGGCGAAAATCGATTTAGTTCGAGCTTATTCCCAAGTACCAGTTGAACAGCAATACATAGAGAAGACATCAATAAGAACACCATTTGGTTTGAGTTTCCACGACGTTCGGGTTACAAAACGCAACTCAAACATTCTAACGGTTAATCCATTCCTTTTTTCGAGACTTGGCTTGTTTTTCCTAAACATCGATGACCTTTAATCGCGTCGAAAAGCATAGAAGAACACTATGAACACAAACATATATAAATAGTTTGACGCCTTATCAACGGTAGTACAACGGTAGTACAACGGTAATACACCACGTTGTATTACAACGCCACGGTATTAATTCTAGGGAAGTTTAACTTCGCAAAAGATGAAAAATCGTTCCTCGGTTTCAAAAATGTCACACGGCCAGCGTCCATAGACGAACTCCATCGATTTTTTGGCATGATAAAATATTATCGAATTTTTCTATCGAACGCTGCACATGATCCAATATTATTATACGAGTTTTTAGGAGGCCGCAAAAGAAAGACAAATCAATAATAACGTAGAATGACGAAACGATCGAGACATTCGAAACGACAAAATAAAAAATTAAATTCACAACTTAAGTCGACGCAACGAACACAGCTATAGGAGCAGTAAGCAGTGTTACAGCGACTTATGGAAAAAGGTTGGGAACCATTGTTCTTCCATTCGCGAAAATTACACGACGCCAAAACCCGTGACAGTACCTACGATCGATACTTATTTTATCGAACGTCGAACGACGTTTAGACACACAATACACATCGCACAATACAGAGACTGAAACATCGTAGCAGAAACCCTTTCACATATCGAACAGGTTGACATCGGGAGCACGATGGATTTTGTCTCAATTGCCGATGCATAAATGAATGATTCGGAACTCGTATTCGGAACCGACAAAACTATTTTGTGTGATATTTCAACTGATACTCAGCGCACACGCATTTCAAAATCATTCCGTAGAGAAATTTACGAATCATGCCATAATGTGTTTCTCATCCTGGTATTAGAGCAACAGCGAAACAAATTGGTAAAAAGTTTATTTGGCCATCAATGAATCAGGAATGGTCTTGGTCTTGGGCCAAAACTGCATATACCAAGTCATAGGGGCTAAGTAACGGGGACGATTTCCAAAGTACGTCAGCCGAACTCCTCATTCAATCCTCATCTCTCATAAAGCGAAACGAAAAATACTCCACTCTTTTGATCAAGTCGGAATTACGATATCGATAAATCAGCTTAAACATTGTTTCATCGAAACGCGACTTCGATATCAGAAACAACACGGTCCTACCAACCAATTGATCACAAAGGTGATGGGCCATGGCCTTCACTAAAGCAGTATCAAGTATTACGATGCTTGTTGGTTGTTGACCCCCAAGTATGATTTTTGATATACAGCCGATTTTCACTTGTAGACGCAGTCCGTAATGCTTATCATTTCTTTGTTCTTGACTGTCCACCAATTCTTCCTTTATTTACATATGTGTCCCGGATCGACGAGTCCAGACATTGCTTTTCATTGTTGAGTGAGATTTTCATTATTTTAGTTTTCACATTAACATCATTGGTTTGGTTGCTTTTCCTTGAAACGAACGTCGCAACTCAGAAATATTTTCTAACTTGTTGCTTTTCCAAGGCCCTGAAACATTTATATGTGTCACACGATTTTATTGGAATGAGCCAAATGTCTTCCAGTGGAACGAATAATTTGATGATAGAAAATTTTCCTTCGTCCAAAATCTTAAAACCGATATGCCACATAAACGTAACTGTAATCAGCGCCGCGACGGTAATTCAGAGTACTAATATGTTTCAGCTAAATTTGTGACATTCTTCAAGGCCTTTTCATTAAATTGCCACATTTCATATTCTAAAACAAATCAAGCTACTAGCTTGAGCAGTTGGGTAATAAATATCTCGCGTGGGGTGATTACAACGCCAAATATACTCAATGTGGTCCAAAACTAACAACGCCTAAAGGCAAACAACTTTATGAAGCTATAGAGGAACAGTCCCTGGATTTCTTATCTACCGCTCATCCTACTTACTGGCCCACGGATAAAAAGAAAGTACTTGATCTAATTGATTTCTGCGTAACCAAAGGCATTGCGCGTGCGTATGTTAAGGCTACCGATTGCTATGATCTGTCGTCTGATCATTCACCGATAATAGTAACAATGAGTACTGTTGTCTTAAAATCAGAAACACCGAAACGTCTGATAAACAAACGAACTGATTGGGATCAATATAGGAGACTAGACGAACTCGATTGTCATCTTGATGTCCCGCTAAAAACATCAGCAGATATTGATGTTGCTGCAGAAAATCTAAGAGGCACAGGAAATATCAGCTGAAAAGGCTTCACCAATCATCAAAAATTCTGAAAAAATTAACGAATTATCACATAATATCCAGTCACTAATCCAAGAAAAGCGGAAAATTCGACGACAATGGCAAAAAACTAAATGACCATTGTTGAAATGCAAATTAAATCGAGCTATCAAAACCCTGAAATTTGCACTGCAGGAAGAAGAAAACCAATATGTCCAGAATTATTTAAGTGAACTCTCGTCAACAGAGAAGACTAATTATTCTTTGTGGAAGGCAACAAAAACCTAAAAAGGCCTACAAAGTCGAATCCACCGATTAGACTACCAACTGGAATTTGGGCGAGAAGCGATGAAGAAAAAGCCAATGGTTTCGCTCCACATCTAAAGATGGTGTTTTCACCACACGAAGGAACTAATAATATCGTGCTGCCTCACTATATGAATGATGATTCAGCCTTTAAACCTATAAAGTTTGAATGTAAGAAAGTTAAGAACAGAATTAAAACTTGCATTAGCCCGAAAAGGCGCCAGGATATGACCTTAATACTGGAAAAAGGATAAGGGAATTACCAGACAAATGCAAACTAGTCATATTCCTCAAATGTGGAAGATATCTTTGATCACAATGATACATAAGCCTGGGAAAAACGAAACTCAAATCACGTCTTATCGTTCAATAAGCATGCTTCCCACAATCCCCCACAAAACTGAAACAAGTATTAGAAGAAAGGCAAATTCAGACCATCAATTTGGGTTCCGAAACCAACATGATACCATAGAGCAAGTGCATAGAATTGTAAATGCAATCAGACAGACCTTTGAGGCAAAGCAATACTGTTCTGCTATCTTCGTGGATATAGCAAAAGCATTTGACAAAGTTTGGCACGATGAACAGCCTCAAGAGAAGTGTAAAGTCATCTGAGCAAAATTGAGGATTGGCCCAAGATCTGACGAATAAAAGTAAACGAAAAAAAAAATCAATTCATGTCACATACACGCTGAACAAACGCTCCTGTTCACCAGAACAATTAAACGGTATATATATTCCTCAACAAACCAAGGTCAAATACCTAGGGTTACGCCTGGATAGACGCAGAAGAACATCCAAGTTATCATTAGACAATAAGGTCTTACTATACAAAACGTTAATCAAGCCAATATGGACATATGGTATTCAGTTATGGAGATCCACCAGTGCATTAAATAGACAACTCCTACAATGCACTCAAGCGAAAATACAACGATGTATCGCTAATGTTCCATGGTATATCCGAAATACTAACATACACGACGACCTTGGTTTCCGTGCACAGAATTTGGCATATTTAAAGGTATATGCCTAATTAATGCACTGAGCATCAGCATTAATCACCCAAATTCTCGTTACCTTACATTGAGGATAAGAGGCCTCCCCAGCTGATTTAATATTCGCTTCTGTCAGATTGGGTATCGGAATTATGCTCCTATGTTACCATACATTTCTCCGTTCACAGAGTTTGGCAGATTTAAAGGTATATGCCTAATTAATTCACTGATCATCAGTCATTCATTCACTGATCAGCATTAATCTCACAAATGCTCGTTACCTTACAGTGGGGATAAGGGGCCTCCCCAGCAGATTTAATATTCGCTTCTGTCAGATTAGGTATCGGAATTATGCTCATATGCCACCATAAATTTCTCCGTTCACAGAGTTTGGCAGATTTAAAGGTATATGATGCTTACAGTGACTACAATTGGCACAACAAAACAATTGGTAAACTAAAAAAAAAATTACGGCGCATGAGCTCGACTACAAAAGATTATATAAAGCTTTCTTGAATGAATTTCTCGACAAGTGATAATCGAAAGCTCCGTAGACCTTGATGAACACTCGTGATACCCTCGGAATTGGGTCAGAAAGATCGTAGTTCGTTACCGCTCGGTCGATGAATAAAGCTCCATCACGTTGACGCATTCGACGTTCGGGAGCGTACAAGTTGATACGTGCTAGTAACTCGATACAATCGACACGGGAATTGATGATATCACGCACAAACAGCGCGGAAGCTACGTCTCGGTGATTGTCAGACGTTGCAGTTTCAAAAGATTACATCGATTCTGATAAGGAGGAAGAACGTAGTCCACGGCATGACTGGATGGTAAGCGTCGTAGCACGAACAAAATAAACTGTTTCTGGATACTCTCAATCCTCTCGGAATGACAGTGGTAGGAGGGTGACCAAACAGGAGATGTATACTCCAAAATGGACCGAACAAAGCATACGTATAATAATGTCAAAGTTAACGGGCCACGAAAGTCCTTGCAGTTTCGTTTAATGAAGCCAAGCAAAATGTACGACTTTGAAATAATGGCGTTAACATGACTGGTAAATGTAGCGTCAGATACAAAAATCACACCAAGATTCGAAATGAACTCAACCCGATCAATGGTTTCGTTGTACAGTTGATATTGATAAAAAACAGGCGAGCGGATAAGGAAGGAAGAAATAGTTTTGCATTTACTCACGTTTAAAGCCACTAAGTTGTTAATTGACCAGCTGCAAAATCGGTTTAATCCGTCTTGTAACATTTCGTAGTATAACACGCTAGAGACCCGGGCGAAAATCTTCATGTCATCTGCGAAGTGGAGGCAGTTGGCAAATTTAAAACATTTTACAACGTCGTTAATAAATAATGAAAATAACTGGAATCCAGAATCCTAACAGATTGTCAACGATCTGAGAGATAAGAACGCAACCAGTCGATGGGAATTAAATCACAGTCGAGACTCTTTAACTTGCTAATAAGAATGGAGTGATCAATCACATCGAAAGCCTTTGCGAAGTCTGAGTAGACAACGTTAAGCTAGTGATCAATCACATCGAAAGCCTTTGCGAAGTCTGAGTAGACAACGTTAAGCTATAAATTCAATGCTGAAAAGGAGAAATAATTCTCTTCGTATGGAAGTGCAATACTCTGTGAACCATGAACTCAAACAGTTTGGGTAAGACAGAGAGAATGGCGATCCCACGATAATTACTTATCTCACTTCTATTACCCGCCTTGAAAATTGGATGAATGCATGATATTTTCCAGGGATCTGTAAAAATACCAGGACGAAGGCTTTCGTTAAACAAGAAGGTAACTGCAGGGGCCAAACTTACGGCACAACATTTGAATAGGATCGATGAAAGACCGTCATAACCCGCTCCCTTGCTAACGTCGAGAAGGAGCAGTTGATCCAGAACCTCCTGTTCGGTAAGTTTGAAATGATTGAGTACAATGGAGGTGGAAGTAGTAGGAGACCCGGTGTCTGTGGACCGAAGTGGCTCGTAAACCGATGCAAAGAATTTGGCAAACAAATTGCAAATGTCGGATGGTTGACTAGCGATAGGCAGATACCTTTTACTTGCTGTTAATGAAGTTCCAAAATTCGAAGTCTTAAATTCATTGCGGACGTTAACGAAATCGGGACAGTATTCTACGCCGTAAATCCTGTAAATGGAATGAAACTTATTGCGTCGTTTCTCGAGCAGCATCAACTCGGTATTATACCATGGCTCCCGAAAGCCGGATTTATTATTGATAACTCGCGGAATGTGTCTCTCGATACCACTCCCGAGAAGCTCGATGAATCTGTGCACCGTGTTATTTAAACCCGTACCGCGCTGTAAAAAGTCCCAATCGGGACTGGGTGCTGAGAAATTCATTCAAGGATGCGTAGTCGGCCATTCTAAAATTAAAGCATTAACCACACAAATGCTCGTTACCTTACATTGAGAATAAAGGGCCTCCCCAGTTGATTTAATATTCACTTCTGTCAGATTAGGTATCGGAACTATGCTCATATGTCACCATAAATTTCTCTTTACATTATGAATCAGAAAAGAAACATAGATTCTGGAGTAACCAAAAAAACGGAAACTTTGAATGAACAAAAACAAGATACAGCATAGCAATGAAAGTTAATGACAAAATGTATTTGGATTCTAAGAACTTCGCACACCCTTAAATGAGCTCATAGCTCAAAAGGGGTGTTACGCTTCACAAAATTTTTGTATAAGTAAGTAAGTAAGTATGGCTAACTAATTCACAAATTTTCGTTACCTTACAGTAGGGATAAGGGGCCTCCCCAGTTGATTTAATATTCGCTTTTGCCAGATTAGGTATCGGAACTTATATTTTCTCGGAATGGAATTCGATTTTCTCCTTAAAAAAAATATTTAAATTTTCGGGCTTACACACCTAAATTTTAAGTGCGTTTCCCGGGATGGTTTTCGGACCAGCTGCACATACGTGATTTTATGAGGTACTAATATTTACCCATAAGCGTTTACGAACACGATTGATTAATTTTCAGATTGCTAAAAATATCAGCATGAGTTGGTACAATAAATTCTAAAATGACCTTAGACCTAAAATAATCCGTTAACTTGGCCTGCATAAAATTTAAACAGGTTTTCATATTCGTAGAAAGGTCAAACAGCAAAATCCAAAACATCGAACTCAAAAATCCCGTTACGTTACTCGGTCAAGAATTATGTACAACAGCTTACAACGCATTACGTCATAGCATGCTAAAGTACAAAATTACTAATCGTAAACACTATCACTTTCTTACGTCGTCATAAATTTAATTTATACAACATAACGGTATCCGGCACCAGTCCAAAAGCAAGACACACACGAAACACGGAAAGCGATTAAAATCGATGTTAAGTAATAAATTTTGGTGTAAACACGACGCCACACAGATGATGTGCGGGTAAATGAACTCTCGGGGTGCACAACAACAAATAATAATAAACATTTCTTAATAATAAATTGAAGAACTTACCGCAAACAATAAAAAATTGATTCTCTTTCTTATTCCACTGGTGCTAAAGACTACGTGAAATTCTCTTAGTACTCAAAGCAAGCAAGCAAGAAGAATCGTGATGATGATGTTGATGATGACGATGATGAGATACCGCGGAATCTCTTATAAATAAACACAGATACACCAATAAATATTTTTTTCACTCTCGACTATATATTTTTCACATTTTCATTTGCAGGAAAAATCTTTAAATTTTCCCTCCCCGGATAAAAAAGCTACCCCACAAATTAGGAATAACACATGGGCCACTCACACTTATACACTTCAACACATATATATTTTTTTTTGTATACATATACGGAAAAACACTCAACACACACTTCACGGAATGAAACAGTCACGAAATCAAACCAATATTATATTTTCTTATAGGAATCTAATTAGAACGACGAAATATTAAAGAAAACAAACACATTTATCGTCACGAGTCACGACACACACCGACCGGCTTGTTATTTATTTTAATAACAACTTTGACGAAATAAACTCGGCACGAAAAATTATTAATTTCAGCAAAATCACCAAAATAAAATTTTGTTCGTTCACAGTTAGGGCGCACACACAGTAAAAATTAAAATATAAATCCAACCAAAAAATGATAAAAACAAATTAAAACAATAACACTTCTGCACAATACAACGCGTATGATCGGATTGACATAGCAAAATACACAAACATTTGTAAGCCCCGTCTACGATGCAACTGGAAACAAATTGGATTTTCTTTAATTTTTTTTGTATATTTTGTGTACTGTAGTTTTTGACAGATGTATTTTTGTTTTTCTCGGTTTAGTTTGGATGGCCGCGGCGAATTCGTTGCTGTGTATGGGTGGGCAGCGAATTTTGACGTGATTTTAGACACTAATGACGATGCGCGACATCTCTGGAAATTATTTATCTTTACGAATTAAGCGTGAATGAGGGTTATTGACAGGAAATGGAATTGTTTATTAAGCTTGTCAAATTGTTTGCTATTTTCACACAAAGGTTTTAAGAAAAATGAAACAAAATTATAAATCGAATGTAATCCTGACATCTATTTAATAGTAGTATAATTTTTGTTGCGCCATCTTTACTAAAATGTTTTAAGCTGTGGAAAAATTCTCTAGTAATGAATAGAATAACTATAATTTGTCAGGGTTTAATAATATTGTGTTGTCGTTGCCACATTAAATTTTTTGCGACAAGATACGGAAAAAAACGTTTTAATTTATTAAAATTTTGCAAATTGAGTTGCTTACAGGCCAGATAAACTAATAAAGCTACGTTGTACAATTTGATGCCAATTTTTTTTCGATTTTCACGAAACTTCGTGCCTTGAATGTTCCGAACCAGAAGTAGGGCGTTTTGTTCGCTAAAAGCTTAAACAATAAATCCAAATAGAAGTTTGTAGAGGCTCAAGAAGAAGACAACCAAATTCAAGGGAAAATGGGGTTTTAATTTGGATTGAGTTTGAAAAATGTTAATGAACTCCAACGAAACCACCAAAGAATGAAAAAAGCGATAATGGGATGAGACGAATAAAAGGCTCGTATGGATCCGTTGACAAATCCAACACAAAGAGGCAGGATATAAGTATTCAGGGACGTGTTCTGATTGAGAATGATTTTAAATAAATCTTTCCCAATGGCCGAAAACGGTACGTTGCAAACGCTGAAATTTTACCCGGTTGCCTTACCTCACTGTATTGATCGAAGGTAAAATATTAACCGAGGATTAGAAAAAGAGAATTGTGCTGCTAGGATCGTACTTCACATACTTCAAGCTCGTGGAAGAAAAAGTTTAGCATCTTTTAGCCCTAAACAAGAAGATAAAGAAAACTCCGAAAATTGGATTAAATCCTACCAACAAAAATTAAAAATAAGAATACGTTGGGGAAAGCCTAGCAAATCGAGTAAGCCTTAATCAAAGAAGGTATGGATGTACCGGTAATACGGCACAAATTAAGGGCAAGCATATGCTGAAAACTCCTGGAACTGGATCATAATAGCGAGGGTAGAGAAGTCTTTACTACCTTCTATAAAAACTATCTTCCGGAATAAAGCAAGCGAGCCTGAACTCGAACCGAAAGTTGCAGTCGAAACCTAAATTTAGTGTTCCATGCCAGAAGAAATAGAGATGTCTCTATACGAGAAAAAGTCGATCAGTTAGAAACGTTTGGGATACCCGTTCGAGAGGCCATTGTACTATTGGATGCATTGTTAGATGAAAAAGCGAGTCCCAGTGAGTCGTAAATTCAGATGATGTGGATAGCACTACAACTATATTTGCGAAGTAATTAATTGCTTTCTTGCTTACGAGCTAAATTTTCGATGCCCGCCATGTTATTTTTATTTCGTTTAGTTTTGCGATAACATTTTCGGCCCTTTCGTAAATTATTTATCGCGGTTCTTTATACACTGACCAGCGGGCGGACACGATACACATTTGTGTGAGATCCGCGCCACTGTGTAGAACAATTTGTTGGCTCTATCACCAGCGTTTTTAATTATTCCCATACGCAATATGGGGTCGATTTGAGTTCAGGTTTCCATTTAGTAGCATCATAACAGTCTTTGCTGGTGAGAGCTAGTTGATTATTTTTAGATCATTCCCTAAGAATACCCTAAGAAGACAATATTCTAAATGTATGGTCCAATTGCTGGGCCCTACGGGCACCCTTTTATGGCGGTTTTACCTATCTTACCGTAATTATCCTGAATTATGGCCATTCTATTTCTAAATTAATCAAGCATAGTTTTATACATATTCCTTGTACATTACTTTCCTTGAAGCGTTCCATGACGCATGGCCACCACCAATTGTCAAATGGTCCTGCTAAATCAAGAAATAAGCCGATTACATACCTTGGTCATGTGTTCTTAACCTTTCTGAGTACAGTCCGCTTCTAGTGAACTTTGCCATTATCCTAGAAATAAGATTTTTTCGAAAAGCTTCCCAATGCTTAACCATAACACTATTGGCCTATTTGTCTTTTGGTCGGTTTCAACTCTATTTTCACCCGTCCTTATATAACTATTACTTTCCCGGCTGTCCAGATGATCTTACGGAAGACTCCGTTATCCAGACATTTATTAAAAAGTCACATACATTTTTCTCCAATAACGAGTCACAAGCCTGGCGCTTTGCTCGTTTTCATACTCCTTAGGGCAAGTTCTACTTCATCTTTGGAGGACAAACAGCACATTCATATTGTTCCTTAGTTCTGCCTGATTTTCGCTGTTCTCAGACGAGTTGTCGTGCGGAAGGGGAGTATCCAATAACTCTTTATTGGTATTTTCCATGTGGTGGACAAAACATCTCTTAGCAGCTTGATTGGTACTTGTAGATGTATCCCCACGGTCCACTGTTTTCACCTGACGATTCGAAACTTTGGAAGCTCATTTTTTGGCGTTGGAAACTTCATATAATTCTCGTTTTAGTTCTCTTTGTTCATGTTGTCTGGATTTCTGGAATTCTTTGCTGAGTTTTGGAATTCTTCCAGCTTGATTATTGTGAGGAGTTGCGTTCCCGCAGTTCGCTACCGACTGCTTAAATTTGTGTTTGGTGTCTGGAGTTCCGTTTGGTGAACGATTTTATCGCTTTAATGTAATTAACACGTTTCTGCGTTTCATTCCTTTTAGTGCATTCTTTGTTGCTGTTGCCTGATTCGGAGCAGCATATTTTAGTAATTTGTTTGATGTTTTGCAACTCTTTTGTTTGCACCAGTTATGGTCGTTGGTTTAGCAGCCTTATACACCTCAGAATAGGGTAGCCTTATATTTATGATTGTGGTGCGCGATGTGTTTAGATTTTTCAGAACTAAGCTCGTCTAATTTACATTTGAATCCACGGCTCCTTAGCCAGTGTGTTTGCAGAAGCCTTCACAGCACCCATCATTTTAAGCAAGATTTTAGTTACACTTTTGTTTAGCTTGGACTAAAGCGGCACCTAGGCCGTTTAAGCAAGCCGTATTATTTCGTCCTCGAGTATTTGATATTGGCGAGGAAAAATCCTTCAATGCTTGTACAGTAATAATACTTATTCGCATCCCAAAAACCAACAATGTGGTAAAGCTTATGCGAAATACAATAAGGTAACATTTTTCAGTGAACACATTGGAAGACGCTGTTCAAAGAACAGCGAGAGTCTTCAAAGTTCTGGGAGGTTCTCACGCTAGAGCGATTGAGTTAAGATCTTCCACCAACTCTCGGATTAGCAAAGTACTTGATACGAGGAACTGACAGTACTTGCGGAACTGACAAGTAAAAAAAACTTTGTGACCTTCAACAATAAAAAGTGAGCATTTGTTCGCCTATGCTGTGCTGGACGAACATGAAATATACCAAGCTACCAAAAGGAATTTGGAAGGATGCAGTCGTATTAAGGATTGCTCTATAAAAGTTACTGCAAGGAAATAGAAGTCTGCATATTGGTGGTTAATGGATCAGACCACTTTAGAGCAGAAGGTTGTGTTTATGTTAAAAACGGAAGACCACAAGGATGAGAAGGAAGGAGGTACTAGAATCAGCAAATCGGAATGTGATCCTTGGAATTAAACAAGCGAAGTGAAATTTATTCAATTGCCACTGGACTACAAAGTATAGTTAAGATTAAGAAGAAGATCGATAAACTAATCCTATAGATTCGCCGAAGACACGCAACGTATTGTCGATAGCCTGTTACCGATTTAACCAGATAGTGGAGTAAGATTAGGCAGGTGAGATAATCTCCCAAACCTGTCTTGAACTTTTGCTCAAAATCTTTAAGTTTAATCCGACGATAATATTCATTAGTTACACTAGCTACGATAAATCGATCGTTACAGGAAGGATACACTCTTCTTAGACTGCTGCTGTTAGTAACCTGATTACGTCACACGATTACCAAGCTCCTGTATCCCCAAGGTTAATTTGCATTAACGTATGCCAGTAAGCTATTAACAATTAAACTTCAGGCAGCCTTTCCCAAGCTATGTAATTTTGGCAGTGTTCTTGCTGCATGTTTTCTCTTTCATTAGCTTCAGCCGGCCTCTTAAAATTATAGTGCAAAACTTAGTTTTCCAGATCCACGCTCATTAAATAAGATGGTACAGATAATTTCATTCAAAGTCTTATGTGTCCTGTAGCTGGCTTCTTGCAATCCCTGGCGGTTGTTGACATCTGTAACGTCGAAACCTGAAATGGCTTGGTGTACTTTCCTTGCAGATAAAAACGCTCATAAAAGAGGAGTCTTTGTCTACGTGACTGTACTTACACTGGCTGCCTCATATTGTAGTGTTTATTCTTAAATGAAGTTTCAGATGGTCGTAATTGACAGCACTGGGTGCTTCCATTGTTAATCAACACATCTGAAGAAATATTGCGGTAGGCCTGAAATGTCATTTTAATTACTTTCTGTTCTAGGTCCTGAAGGCTCTCTCCTCGTGGCTGTCGCTTTTGTACTAGTGGCTTTAATAGTGGTATCTGGCATAACTCTCTGGCATGCGGCTTTCTTTATCTCAGTTCTACTTCTTTCAATACACGATCGAAACTCCTTTGTGGTGCGTGCAGTTTGCAAATTGCAATACGTCAGCTTTACGAGAGTCAGAGGTTTCCAAATTCTTCTAGAGCTCCTGGAAATTTATAATCTGTTGAGATTCAGTATCATTGTGTGAGGTGTGAAACTCTGCACGAGTCACCACTGAATCAATTTTATGTTCAAGCTCTTTGATTTCACCTTGAACTTCTACTTCAAGGTTTTTATCTCTCGCCAAAGCTCTTTAAATTTGAAGCACTTAAGGTTGTTTAATTTGATCGAGATTTGCCACCGACATAATAGTTACATTAAAGTCCATTTTCAGAACCCCAAATTATTTACTTCATATTTTCTAAAGCTAACTGAGTGTTACAGTTTTACATTTCTGTATCACGGACAACTTCCGCTCAATGTTTGATGTTAAATTTCTCGCTTTGTTCCTCAATCCAATCTTGGAAGCATTGCCGAATCTTGAAAAATTATTCCTCGTATGATATCTATACGATGACGTGTGCGTATGGAATCTGGAATAAGTTGCTTGCCATCATCTTCAATATCCGGTCAGTACAAATAGCTTCAGACAAAATATTTCATTGCGTCTATTCCGTGTGAGCTTGATGAAGAAAATATAAAACTTTTCGATTTTCTTGGGGCAATCCCTGTTTCAGTTTTCCTATTTTGATTTCCCCTATCGAATAGATAGTAAGGAACCACTTTAAACGACATGCACCTATTTAACGTTTAACTAATTTCACGGTTATACTTTGCTATTTAATCTTTGTAATTTAATTTTAAACATTTTGTTGGCGGTAGTTTTTCCGCTTCCGAATAGTTGGCAGAAGATTATGATCCCAAATCCAAAATATTGTGTACAAATTGTTCCGCGGCAGAAATCATGATAGGGCCCCAGTTTTACCTTGAGCTCAAGCTTGAGTAGAAGAAAAACCAACAGAGGGGGGGGGGGGCGGTGCTTCAAGAATCAAAAAGATACAAGACTCTAATAAATCAAAAAATCACAAACGTAAATTATAAATAAAATGCCCAATGCCGAGGCATCCTTATGCCGATAAGAGCAAGGAAATAGTTTTGCTGAATCGCTGAATCTTTTAGTGCCATCCTCAAAACTATTATCGAGAATACTGCAAACTTGCATAAACTACGAAAAAGCCCAGGAAAGCATAAAAAACAAACAAGAGCAATGATTAGCATTTCGTGAAAAACTCATACGAGAGGCCATTATATACGAGAGGCTTTCATGGTTCAAATTGAATAGGTGAACTACATGAAGAGAGAGGAGCTATTGCGCCGCGCTGCTTTGATTATGATTGCACTCAAGCAAATTGTATAGGAACAGACAAAAGAACACAAAGCATATATGTAGGCCCGAACAATCGAATCCCAAGGTTTCGAACACCAGAAGTGATCAATCATGTTGCAGGGAATATATAACGGAGCTGAATGTGGACTGCTAATAATCAGCGAGCAGTTCAAGACCCATTGAAAGAAGAAGATTTTAATGCTAAAAAAGATAAGCCCTTTATCAACCGTCGTTTTACAATGGGGTTCCTCGATTTTTACATGGAACAATAAAATATGTTCCCAAGCCTGATGTATTGCTATGAAGATAATCGCCAAACTAGCATCAAGCCAATAATAATGAAAATAGTTTCTAAAGACCTGTACCAATGTAGTGCTAACTGAGGTCATTAAACGAATTGCGGAAATCTTTCCTCAAGTTTTGCTTCAAATCTATATTTAGCGCTTAGAAGAAGTCCTTGTCATTCTTGGTAAGAGGAAACCGTTAAATCTTCGCCGTTTGGCGGCTCGACAAGGTCCACAATAAAAGGAACAGAATAAAAGGAACAGCCCATGCTACGTTTAAGGATATGATCTCCAAAATCACGCATTCCATAATGCCATATAAAATACAGAAAGTGAATTGCGTCTGTCTAAAGATAGGTGGCTCCTAAACAGGAGTTAGTATATTGCGAGAAACATTACACCTGACAAAGTTGCCGAGCAGACGTTTTCCTTTCGTGGATTACCTACATATATAAGCGTACAACTTAACGGCGGGAAATGATATGGTGGAGATCGCTTGAGCTGAAAATTTTGAACAAAAAATGTTCAGCTTGAGCTGAAACCCTCCTAATTTGCCCAAGAGATTATATACAATTGTTCAACATTTAACCTATTGACGATTTCAAGGTTTAAAGTAGGAAGAAGGCAACTAAGAATATTGATCGATTTTTGAAATTAGAGAGGGTCAGAAGTGTAAAATAATTACTCGAAGATGCTGCGTGTACATCACTCTTTCAGAAGGCATTGAGGCGGGACCCAAAGATAGATGGTTAAAAGAGACGCAAATGAACCGATTACAATCAGAGAAGAAACTAACCATAACCAACCTCTTCAGCCCACCTCATTTTACGAAAATATCAAGAAAAATTTTACAAATACGTTATCGCCAAACTGAGACATATCTTTGTATTTCACGTGAATCTATCATCCAATATTTTCAGAATCCCAAGGAGCCGTTTTTTCGAGATGTCAAAAATTTCTGACTAAATGGGAAGAACTGCACCCCAAAAGACATCTTCAGGCTATACCTTGTAGTCGAAAGTTAGGACGTGACAACACACTACAACACATTTACTACTTGAGATTCCTCGATACATCAGCTGTTCTGTAACCCCTCCGAGCATGCCTACACAAAGCAGCAGAAGGTAGTTATAAAGCAGGCCACGAAATCCAAGTCCACGCGCAATACAAGTAATGTTGACAGTCCCTGCCTATGGCAAGAATTATTAACAAAGTTGCCTCAACAGATGTTGAGCATTGGAATCACAAAACCAACGACCTCGAACACGAATAAAGAACAACACTTTAAAACTCAGAACATGGACCGTACAAGGTTGGCGGTTCGGTACAAGTTCGATTAGAACCGTCACGAATTTACACTCTATCAAAATAATAATATCGGCAAACACGAATGTCGAGTCGGATTCCTTATCAGAAACGGATCTCGTCGGTTGATGATCTTGGAATCATTGGCAGTAATGGGACACGAAGCACATACGTCCCCCCACAGCGCATCCATAAGATCAGATGGAAATCAAACGAAGGCATAACGGTCAGCCAAATTGACCACCACCACCACAATTAAGATGACGCCATCACCAGCTCCATCGTATGATGATATACGCAACACGATATCGAAGGTTAAAAATAACAAAACGCCTGACGGAATCGATACGTATCATACCATCATGAAATTGTACGGCGAGGAAAGTTTCGACAATAAACCGTTAGATGAAATCGAGAAGAGATTGAAAATGAGTAGTGCGGATACGTAAGCAAGCTGGATCGCTAATTTAAAGGAAGTAGCGCAAAACGTGAGCTCAAACCCACAGGATAGAAGAAATCTTATTCAAATTTCGCAATTCGAGATATGATAATTTTGAATAACGAAGGCGAAATTCATTCGAACGTGAATGAGTTGAACACTCGAACTATACAAAATCGTGCTCAGTCGTTCCGCCGCACTCGGATTGTGTCGAGCAAGCGTAATCGGAGTGTGTCACTAAAAATCATCAATAAAAATGATTTAAAGTCATCTCCGGGCTATATGGGTCAAAGAATGATCGCAGCAAATCTCGACTTTTGAATGCCGAATGTCGGAAATGGTATTTGTATCGAGAAATAGTGATCAGTCAAGTTGATGTCAAAAGGGTGGTGATCGAAATCAATCCAATAAGAATGTTAATTTGGTGGATGTCATCGAAAGTTTTAAAAATTCCCGTGACGAGTTGTTCAAAATGGTGAAAGTTTGAGCCAACAGAAAGTCTTCGTTTGAGGAAATCCGTTCGAGTGATAATGTGGTCGAATCTTAACGGAAACCGTTGTATGAAGTTGCAAGCTTCGAATCCAAACCAAAACAAAAATTTACCAAATTGGATGGAACGTTGAAGCGGAAAGCCTGTGAACACAAGCTTGAGCGGCAATGGTAATATTCGGATGCCAGTGCGACGTAAATTGAACGTTAATGTGAAATTTTTGAACATTCAGGCGGATTTTTTTTCTTGCTATCTGTTCTGGGGCCAAGGCTCTCCCAACTCTTTCGCGGTTTGCTTATTTACGTCCTTACCTTTACGCCCTTATTGGCCAATTCGAGGACGTACGGATATAGGTCCGATTTTATTTACCATCTGCACATTGCAAAGCTCCATGCCAGCCTATACTGGCATGGAAGATGGGTCGGCCCGTGAGCCCCGCACTCCGACAGGGGGTCATAGATGTGTTCCTTTTCATCACAAATCGTAATTTGTTGATGAAAATTCCCTTTGCAATCTGCCCCTATCGGAATTCGAACCCGGTACCTCCCGATCCAAACGCCAAAGCTTTAACCACTATGTCATTTGGTCGGTGAGGCGGAATTACCACTACTTGTGACTGTTGATGAACTGGTTCGAAGTACTCGTTCTTCAAATTCAGTAGGTATATTGAAGTGGGAGAAAAACATTTGTTTTATATTTCGTGCGAATGAGAAACTAACATCGATGATCTTCTAAGATATATTCGAGCTTTTTCGAACCTGGTTTAGGTCACTGTAATCAATTTAATGTCCACTTAACCTAGAAATGGACGAAGTTAAAAGAGAGACTAATAGATTGGTTTTTCTTCACGTTCTTCAAGCAATCCAATTCAGTCGATGACTCGATAGTCGATGGGCCACACCCATCGTTGTTGGTGTTGCCCGTAAAGCTGACAAAAGTCAATGAGTTGTCTGTGTTGACCAGTATCTAATTCCGAGAGTTGCGCGATTATTTCAACACCTGCAAGGAGGTAAACGATTTTCGAAGATTGACCTCAGCACAGCATGTTTGCAATTGGAACTTGATAGTGAATCGAAAGATCTGGTGATAGTTTTGTCTCCATTTGGACTATTCCAATACCAAAGATTGCCGATAGTATTTCAGCGGTTCATTGAGCAGATGCCAGCAAAAGCGGAGTTTATTACGAGTTACTTGAACGACATAATAGTAAGAGAAGGAAGCGAAGTAGAACTTCTCAAAAATCTGGAAGAGGTTTATAAATGTCTGAGTACCAGCATGAAATGTAATATGAGCAAGTGCAAATTCTTCCAAACTAAAGTGGATTATCTAAGGCATGTTTTTCATCATCTTCAAAGCATTGCAAGCTTGATTGGTAAGGTTAATTATTATAACCTTATGAAAATGTTCCGTTTGTTTGGTCAAAAGAGCAAGAAAATTATTTTTATCAAATAAAGAATTCAATTGTAAGAGCTTCTCAGCTTGTCCACTATGGAAAGGAATATCCGATAGTTATTTCATCGAAAACGCTTTCGATCGCCTATGGCTGTAAAAAGGTTTCACCAATATCTCTATGTCAGAGAATTTATTCTGGTGACATCATAAGCCCTTCGTACCAGTGTTTCACCCAAAAAAAAGCTTGCCAGTGACGACAGCCAACCGTCTCCAGCGTTTGGCTGTATTTCATGGAATACCCGTATACTATCAAGTGTAAGACAAGCGACAAGTCTGGCAACTCCAATGCACTTTCACTACTTCCGTTGGCCTGGATGTGAAATTGTAAAGTCAAGTGTTAAGTGAACGAAGAATATCACGAAATGTTGGAAGTCTCCTCTGGACAGTAAACAAATTGCTGCAGAAACAGCTAGAGATTCCATTATAGCGAGTTTCAGTCCTATGTGAAAAAAGGATGGCCTGGATGACTGGGATCTTCAAAAATTTCATGTAGCGTGCTTTAATAACGTTCTTTTATTCCAGTCTGAGTTAAGTCACACTGCTGGTGGCCGAACATCGACAACGAAAACGAAATCACAATGAAGAAATGTCGAGCATACCAGAATGTTATTCCGTTTTTAGGTCACATGTGGATGTTGTGTGTGGATTGTTTCTCTCGGTATCGTCAAGATACCAGATATTACTACCAAATCTACGAAAGTTCGCGCGCTACAAGAACTTTTTACAATGCAAGGGTTGCCAGAAATAATTGTAAGTGATAACGGGATAGCGTTACATCAGCAGATTTTCACGAATTCTGTCAATGCAATGGTATTGATCACTTAACAACTGTGTCTTTCGATCCCTCTTCAAATTGGGAGGTAGACAGGTTTGTGAGATCTTTCAAAACCGCCATGAAGAAACCATTTGGAGATGGTGATAGCACTGACCATGTGAAGCTGACGTTCCTTAGCAGTTACCGATTTTCGCCGAGTTCTCTGCGCCAAGGACTCTGTTATCTCTCATATATCGGTACTCAACTACAACGAATAATAGATGAACAAAGTTCATTGTGGGCCAGCCTGTCTTCGTGAAAACCTTCTCATCTGGTGCGAAGTGGATTGAGGGAGAAACCAAGCATATGCTTGGCAAGGTGATGTATTATGTAGTTAAACATAATGGTTTGGTGCGACTTCATCAAAACCAAACCCGAGCTCGAATACCTGATATAGATCCGTTTGTTGTCGCTGGAATTTTGAATAGTCACACACTAATTATCGAACGACGATGCTACAACCCGCCCTCCACGATCAATTCTTCCAAAGCTGGTTAAGAGTTACTACGTCGAGGAATAATTCAACAACCTGTGGTAAAATTTGATCCTTCATCATGATTGAGGACTTCATCAAAATAAAATCCTCTCATCATCGATGGTTCTTGAACATTGATTGCCATTCACTTCACGTTTGGACCTCGTATGGCGTGTTAGCCGGTCAGTTTGATTCTTTGAATTATTATAAGCAAAACAAAATATATGGTTACTGCAAGGATACAAACATGCCAAGAGCGTCAATTAATTTGCCATAAATTATCTTATAATTCTTTCCTAAAATTTAGGCTCAACTCATTCGATTTCAATCGCTTAATGAACTATCATGCAATCGAATTTACTTTTCGCATGCGACAAGGCGCTCAGCGGTTAGCCCCACTTGTTTAGGACTTCAGCAACTGAGCAGACGTTGCAATCTTTGTCTCTATATTGATGAAACTGCAACAAAGAAGATGAATGTAGCCAAGTCTACTGCCATAAATACATAACTTTCGCGTAGATTTTATCACTTCCGCTTGGATACAATTGAATTGAAATATTGGCAGCTGTGTTTAGGTTTATGTTCATTAGTGTTCAACTGTGGTGAACTATTGTTTAAATTGTGGTATTACGTCTTCTACCTGTAACGGATGCACGTCAATAATTTGTTCTTAATTTTTGGAACTCCTCAAAGTATTTGGCATACTGGGAACTTTTTGTACTTTCCTCAGTGGATATCAAAACATGTAGCATCTGCTTCCTAAATTTAAGTATAGAATTAATAAATTAAATAACAAGGTATCTGCTAAATCTTAACTTATTGCTTACCTACCAATAAAATTTGTATAAACGTGTGATTTTATGTTATACAGGTACTCTTGTGGAGGCTTCTCAAAGTAATTCCAACCGAACTAATTTCTTCTTCCTTAAAATTAAATTTATTTGTATATTTCCATAATATTTTAATTCAAAAAAATAATTAATTTCTATTATTTATAGGTTTGATATACACTTTGGTAAAAATTTCTTATCAATAAATTTTCTTAAAGAGTTATCGTGTCTTGAGGACTAGAAAAAAACTCTTGTTCTTTCTTCAAAATCATAAATCGCTACGCTTATCAATAGGTAATTATTGTATTATATAGATACTGTATCAAAAATTATAAAAAAAAATTTAAATTGTAAAATAGTCTTATAGATGAGTGAGTATCCCATTTTTAATGTCTAACGGCGATGACGACAACTTATTTTGAATAATTCCGCCATTCGAGTTACTTTTGATTTGGCCATTGGATAGGTCTCGCGATCCCTTACTCGCGCCCAAACTCTTACTCGCCATCGGGGTGAGCGGTTGGCCCCAGAATTTCATCAATGAAAACATTTTATAGTAGGCCACCCTGTGGATGAAAGCGAAAAATATTATCTCAAAATGGATTAAAAAATCATTGAATTTGGCTACTTACCGATAACTGCGATTACTCGCCGCATAAATAAACGGATTTATCACGCTAGACGCCCATGCCATAACCGACGATAAAATATGTACCCACGGAAATTGGGTATCATCATCCGCCACATTCACCAGCATCAGCGGTAAAAAACAAATGATAAAACACAAGAATATCAGGAGCATCATAGCGGTGAGGCGGCAATCTTCACGCTCCCGCACCGAATACCCTCCACCAAATCCGCTCGTCTTTGTTGAACCACTGTGCGCAATCAATTTCATACGTTGCCGCCTCACCGTCCAATAGATACACGAATACGATATGATTATGACGAGGCACGGCATCACAAAACCGATTAGAAAGATGATTTTTTTCGGTGATGTTCCATCCTTTTTGAGTATCGTACACGAAAATGTTGATTCATCGAGGCCGAGTTGACCCCATGTTTCCAACAGTGGCGGCAACATGATCGAGAATGATACGACCCACACGCACACGAGTTGCAGGCAAATGTATCGCCATTGGTAAATTTTTGAATATAAGCTATGATATGCTATCAATATATATCTGCAAAAAGAAAATTAAGATCAAGATTAGTAAAGTAACGCCACATAATCCTACTTGCTACTTCTATGTTATGCAATAGTAATAATACGTGTCTAACTACGAGTACTGCAAGAATCAACGATTGACGTAAGCCGCGCATAATTTTCGTGAATATACGTCACACAGACACATGATGCAGTTGTGCTTTATTATTCTGTAACAAATAATCTCATTGTTGTTTATGGACCGCATAGCTTAAATAAACATGCCGTTTTCATTTAAATGATGGAATTCATCTGAATTGTTCGTTGGCCTTGCAATTTGCGCATGGCGAACAGCGAAAAAGGGTCAATTGATAAAATGCATACGATAAAAGATTTCAATCGTAATTTAATTAACATCTTTGTTGTACATTTAGCCGCATCTAATGATGATTTTCATAATTTCTAACGAACTGGTTTAAATGCTTTTGAATAGTTTTTACACAAAGTTGGATTCGTGACGCTCTTTATGATCGTGTACAGGGTGTACTTTCCTCTAAGGTTAAAAATTCATGCGAGTAGATGAGGGAACAGCAATTAGTGGAAATCCGTATAATGTATCCATCTGATAATGGTTGTCCATCATCAAGAAGCACTGGCTCATTCATGGGTTGGTGCATTTTATATTCATGAAAAGTTAATCGACCAAACATCGTGAAATAGCCTCCGAAAACTGCAATCCTACGACCGTAGTTGTTACATTTCAGCTGTTAGAAGTAATCATAGGGCTAAGTGGTATTGCTGAGTCATCATCTACAGACACGCTTCAATTAGAGCCAAAACGTTTGAAAGATCTTAGTTTGAAATCAATAACGACATCTGTTGCTAGGTTTGTGCAGTAATGCCGCGACAACACCAATTTTTAGATGCATCGGTCATCTCTAAAGTTTTATTTTTTATTCGTACTGAGGGAGCGGAGAGTCGAATAAGACATGGCACAAAGGAAGGTTGCACATTCAACACGTCTATTTGTTTTGTGAAAGGTTAGTTTTTATTGAATCGCATTATTTCCAATTTAGCTGAATAGCTGAATTGAAGTTGAGGAGGTCGTTGCGTACAACCATTAAGTGCATAGCGACTATAAAAGAACATGATTATGCTCCCGATCGGGTGGAAATCGTACAATCGTTGTGTGGCATTAAAGCACATTTCTGCCGATTCATTGAGAATCACATGATTTTAGTCGGCAAAGCTGAGCAAGATGTCGAGTCCTCGCGCGAATTTTCCGAATTTTGTCCGATGTTCACAGTGTTATGAGTAAAACGGAAGTGAAGACATATTTTTATTCATTTTTAATACAGTGTTGCCTATAACCCAATTTATAATAATTTCCAACTAACAAAAACATAAATGCACCCTATAAGCTAACACTCCCACTTGAATTTACACTAATTTTAGTCCCATTTCTCCTCGATGTGGTTGATGTTTGGACTTATGGGAAGATGCTTCTACTTTCTCTTTCACAAAATTATGCATGACATCGATATGTTTCGTACGAGGATGGTATGCATCTGTCTTCGAGAGATTAATTGCGCTTCGACTGTCATAAAAGTTCGGAATCGCAGTTGGTCTGCTGAGTTCCACATGCAATTTTCGATGCCATAATGCTTCTTGACAGGCTGCCGAGACAGCCATATATTCGGCTTCAGTTGAAGAAAGTGCAACGGTTTGTTGCTTGCGTGATGACCATGTTATTGCTCCTCCGCCTTTGTGAAAAACTTAACCAGTGGTGGATTTTCTTTCATCAAGATCATTCGCCCAGTCTACATCACTAAAACCAGTAATGTTTTCTAATTCCGATCTCCGATATTCCAGCTTCTCATCTACTGTACCTTTCAAGTATCGGAAGATCCGTTTCACTGCAACCCAATGCTGCTTTCCGGGATTATTTGAAAAACGACTCACCAAATTTACTGCGTAGGCAATATCAGGTCGTGTATCCTGTGCTACATACAGAAGGCTGCCAGCCGCTTTTTGAAATGGAATTTTCTGCATGTCCCCAATTTCGGCATCGCTGGTTGGTGACATACTTTGGTCTAGTTTTACATTTATGTCGATTGGTATCGCAACAGGGTTAGATTGAGAAGTGTTGAATTTTTCCAAAATTTTGGTAATGTAATCCTGTTGATCCAGCAATAAAAAACCCTTTTCTCGATCCCTTGTAATTCGGAATCCCAAAATGCCTTGAGCTTCTCTTATATCTTTCATTTGAAAACGTTTGGATAGTTCGTCTTTCAAACCCGTGCACTGGGCTTTCTTGGTACTTAAAATCAAAAAATCATCGACGTATACCGCAACAAACAACTTGGAATTTCCGTCGATTTTATAATAGATACACCTATCAGCTTTAGATCGAGTCATGCCGGTCTCTACCAACGCTTGTTTGCATCCATAAAGTGTCTTGTTTAATTTACAAACTTTCCCTGTTCCATCCGCGAATCTTTCTGGTTGCAACATATATCTGCTCAACATTCATATCGTATTGAACAGCTAGTGCCAACAAAGAGCGAATTGAGCTATACTTCACTACTGGTGCATACATTTCCTCATAATCCGGACCGTGCCGTGCTTTGTATTGACCGGACCATCTAATTTTAATTTGGTTTTAAACACCCATTTTGGCTTGATTGCTTTGCTGTCACTCGGTAGATTACACAGAGTCCATGTTTCGTTTGCCATAATCGCTTCATATTCATCTTCCATAGCTTGTCGCCACAAATTACTATCACTGAAGCTCAATGCTTCTTCAACACTAAGCGGATCATTCGCCGATAACTCAATTGACGAATAAACGAAATCATTTTTTCTGTTTAATTTCGGTGTCCTTTTTGAACGCCGTTTTCCACTATCATTAATTTCTGCAATATCTGGACAATAATCGCCATCAGAACCATTGTCTTCTGCGTCAACAATCGTTTCGTTCAACAAACCTGGTTGTCTTCCAGTTTAAACCGACTCTGGTATCCGCCCTGATAACACCTTTGTCGGTGATCGGTTGATTAAATATACAGCCGTGTTCACCGCTTCGGCCCAAAAACGTTTCGATAACCCAGAATCAAACAGAGGACACCTCGTTTTTTCGACAATTGTTCGACTCATGCTTTCACACAATCCGTTCTGCTGTGGGTTATATGGAATTGTCGGCTGAATCCTCAAACTCTGAAGAAAACTCAGGAGTTATTTGTTACAAAACTCTCCACCGTTGTCTGTCCGCAACACTTTTAGTTTTTCTCCACACTGATTTTCGACAAATGCTTTAAATTTTTTGAAAACCGACACTTCTTCATCTTTGAATTTCAAGTAGTAAACGAACGTCTTGTGCGATTAATCGTCAACCAAGGAGAAAAAATAGCGCGATCCATTAATCGATTTCTCTTCGATTCTACTGTGATTTCGACTGCTTTCCTTTACAGCAAACGACACAAATGTCGTTTTTGTCACTTGGTTCAACAATGTCCATTCCCGACGATTTTTGCAACTCTTTCATATATTGGACGCTCATATGTCCAAGCCGGCGATGCCACAATTCAATTTCAATTGTCCTTGGCAACTGACCCGATTGAACAACACGAACTTTTATCCATATTGAGTTTGTATATCCTTTTCTAGAGTTGCTGTCGCAATTAACTGATTACGCTTTTCAAAAATTCTACACTGGCGGTCATCGAAAACTATCACTTTACCATTCTTAGCCATCTGACCCACAGAAAGTAAGTTCGTTGATAATTCAGGCACATACATTACGTCTGCTGTGACAGTTTACACGTTCCCTTACAGTTGACTGGCACCTTTTCGTTGTTAGCCATGTCTTATGCGATTATGCGCCGGAATCGATATACCATTCATCATGGATTATTGTTTCATTTACCGCAAAAATTGAGAGCAAAGCCTGTTTATCCTACGTCTCCTTTTTTTGGGCAAAAATTTGCATTTGTTTGCGAAATGACCGATCTGATAATAGTTGTAGCATCTTGGTTTAAACCCCATTCTATTTCCTTTTGAAATAAACGCTGTATTCACCGAACTTTTGGTATCACCGTACTCACTAATGAGTAATTTTGACTTTATGTACTGCCCCGTAACCTTCGTTTCAGAGCATTCCATGGCCATACTTATTGGTTGAAATTTTTCTGGCAAACTCACAAGCAAAAAAGTGCCACTCCATTCTTCGCTGACTACAAAACCAATGTCGTTTAACTTTTGTGAAGCACAGTCCGTCATGCTGGAATACTTTCTTAATTTTTCCCACACTTCTTTTGGAGTTTCTAAACTCCGAATATGAACATAAATACTGGAATGCACGCACATGATGATTTTTGATTTTGCTTGTATTTCCCGCTTGGCCTTCTTTATTTCATTCGCTGTCTGGTCTTTATTTTCGATACAACACCACAAATCTTCATGCTCAAGATACGATTTCATGGCAAATTCCCATTCATTATAATTTTCACGTCCCATTAATTTTTCTACTGGAACACTATTTGACGCCATGACTTGTTCTAGTTCTCGAATTTTTACTGACAAGCTTTTACTTTAATTACTTTATCACTCAATTTACAAGGATTTTTTATTTGATTCCACAATAAAAAAAACTGCCAAAAACCTGGGCCCATAACCTGTTGAAAACAGATATTTGGTATGTGGAAAATAAAACACGGCTACCTCTTGTTATGTGTAAAACGGAAGTGAAGACATATTTATATTCATTTTTAATACAGTGTCACCCTATAAGCCAACACACAGGAGTTTAGATGAGTGGTGTATGAGTATCGTATGAGATACGATCAAGTACGGCTTGAGCTCAAGCGACGATATGATAATTCACGCCGATTAATTGAGAGACACGTAAATCGCTTGCTGATCAGCCTGATCAGCCATTGACCAACACCGAGCAAGATATCGTGGACTGTATCCGTAGTAATTTAGGAGCATTAGCAGTCATGTAGTTGCCAACTGATAAATGGGATGTCAGCATCTATCCTACCCTTTGGGAAAAACTGCCGAAGGCCGCGGGCAATTAATGGGTTTGCTGATTTCTTTTTAGTACCAAGTAAATGTAAATAAAAAGATAAGACTCTGCGAAACGCCATCCCCAAGGGTATCTCTATCGCTAGCTGATGAAATACCACAACATGCACCCCAAAACGAACCCCTACCACCACCAATCAATGTGAGAAATGTTAGAAATTTGAATATTATCGGAGCTCAAGTATTGGCAGTGACTGAGAAACCTGTTGAGTTTAAGCAATATCTAATAGCGATATCAAAGTAAAAAGCAGTCTGAAAATGACTACCATAAAATTAAAAAGCTACTTAGCGACATAAAAGAAACTGAATCCAATAACGAAGTTAATGGAAGATGGTATAGAGTCGTAATACGAGGTTTACTGTCGAATACCGACCGTGAAGTGGCCAAAGCGTCGATCGAGGACCATGGCCATAAACTAACCAACATCATCAACATTCATAAAAAGTTGACAATTAATAATGAGCACATTATTAGACACTTCGCATTGTTTTATGTAGACCTGTTGCAGGGAGGAAAAAATCAGGACATGTACGAAATTAGGAATGACATATTGCAAGTATTAAATGTGCAGAGAACCATCAAACAAAACAATGTCAAAAAACGCGAAATGTTATACCAACTTGTATACTGTGCAGAAAAAAAGGTCATCTGGGGGTTTCCTACGCCCAGGTGACCAAAACCACATATAACAATCTAAATCAAGAAAGCAGGCAGAAACCTGTGCTAAACGAGCTAACCGTAATATAATGAAAATGCTCAGCGATATGAGGCAAAATATCAGGCAGCTAACAGGGTGGAAAAACTGGAAGATAATTTCAAGCCACCAAACAAACCGCTAAAACATAAACAGTAAAAGACTACGTATATAATACTGGAATGCTAACGGGCTTAATGCAAGAGGCCAACCCTTATTTCTAAGAACCAACTACATAAATGTAGCTTTAATATCAGATACACACTTTAGAGAGAAAAACTTTATCAAAATTACGGGATATATAGCCTATTGGACATTGCGCACCAGTGGTCGTACTCGAGGAGGAACAGCAATCTTAATCAAACACAATATCTTACATTTCCAACCAGAATAAACTAAGGAGCCGTTTATGCCAGGTATTCCGTAATAACAAGTAACCATGGTGATGCTGAACTAAGTTTAGGGGAGATCTACTGTCCACCAACACATAATAACGTACGAAATCAATATGCCTACATTTTGAATAAACTTGGACCAAGGTTACAACGTCAAACATACATAGGAAAAGGAAAAGAACTCCTAAGTGCAATAGAAATGGCAGATTGTGAATAGTACTCATCGCATAAACCAACCTATTGGCCTACAGACATCAACAAAGTTCATAATTTGATTGACTTTTATATTTCGAAAGGAATAGCCTCAAATTACATTGAAGGCGAAGGCATTGGCGACCTTACTTCTGATCACACACTGGTTTTATTGATTCTGAGTACATTAGTCATTAAAAAGAAAATGAAACCTAACCTCACAAATAAATTTACTGATTGGGAATTATTTAGAGAGACACTAGCCAATCTAATTAAGATAAAAGTTAGTCTTAAAACTAAACAAGAACTTAAATTACAAGCTGGATATTTTATCAACTTTATGCGTGAAGCAGCTGGAGAGGCTACACCTGTATTAGGTGAGAAAGTTGTACAATAGATCAACTATTCCCAGGCGATTCGAGAACTGATAAAAGAAAAATGTAAGAAAAGACGATCAAACATCAGAAGTTTCACCTCACTAGAAATTGCACAACAAATAGATGTGAATTTGAATGCCAAAAAGTCACCTGGAATTGACGAAATTTCGCTTTCGACTTACATATGTGCCTGAGTGTTTCAAGGTTGCACAAATAATCATTATAAAAAGCCAGATAAACCAGCTGAGCAAATTGCATCATACAGGCCGGCCCCTGTGTTACCTACTATTTTAAAGTGATTATTGAAACGACTAAAACAAATGATCATTATACCTGACTTGCAGTTTGGATTCAAAAATAAAAATTCGTTAATTAATCAAGTTCATCGCGTGGCTGCCAAGATAGAACAAGCATTTGAAGAGACAAAGTATTGCCCTGCCGTATTTCTAGATGCATCACAGGCTTTTGATAGAGTGTGGCATGAGGGTGTATCTCTCCAAACGAAAATTTAGAGTATGACATGAAGAAACATACTCCAACCTTCACCCAGCCATAGAAGGGGTGCCCCAGAGTAGGGTATTAGTACTCTTCCTATATCTACTTTACCAGTTCCGATATAGCGAGACAACGGAAACAATCTTCATCGGAACTTTGCCGAAGATAGCGCAGTATTGGCATCAAGTAGTTGAATACTTACAGTAAGCACTCGAAAGTTTAACGAGCTGAAATCAGTTCATGTAATATACGCGTTGCAACACAAAAATAGCAACCTCTATACATTGCTCAATGGGGTACAAATTCCCCAGAATCTGCTAAATATCTCTAACATGGAAATACCATGTTACAACACAAAAAGCAGAGCAAATTAAAATAAAACAACGGGAGATTCACTGGCTGATAGTAAAACAATCTAAGCTTAGCCTCTACTGTAAACGCCTTATCTACGAATGAATAATTAAACCAATTTGGACGTAATGGTATCCATCAACTCGTTTAATTATTCAAAGTTGTCAAAACAAATTTCTACGTGCAATAACGAATGCCTACCGCTATGTAACCAACGAGGAATTACACAACGACCTAAATGTTAAACAGAGGAAATCTGTTAATTCAGAGGAGATCTAGTGAAGAGGAGCATGGAGATCTGGATGCCGAGAGGAAACGGGCCATGTGGGGCAGTCGCCGAAGGGGCATAGCTATTCAGCGATATTGTGAAGAAAGGTTAGGTGGTGCTAGCCGTCGTGGACTAGAGCCATGAGCTGGGGAGAATCACTGGAGAAAAATGGAGGTTGGTGTTTGCACTGAACCAGTTGTTCTTAAAGTCCTTGGCCAACATCCGGGACCCCCACCAATTTGTAGAGACACGGGTTGGTATCACCGACAGCTGAAACTGACCGCGTTTGCAGATCAAAGATCGGCCTTCTTGTACAAGAAGACGATCGAGGAGTTAGGCCAGGAGCGAAGCTCAGAGTATTTCCGAAGAAGAAAATACAGAGTAGACCTAGAACAATGGTCTGAATTCTCACGGCGCCGGCTAACCTGAATGAATCCCTGAGGATTATCCAGACGGGGAAGTGGAGGATTGTTAAGCAGGAGGAGCAGTTCCAGATTATCCATTATGATAATCAATAAGGAATCCCTGGCTCCCCGGTGTTTAAGAAGGGCGAGGTCGGAGTAAAACCGAGCACCGCTCTGCCCAAGAAAGAGGAACAGGAGGTCCAGCCGGTTGAGAGATGCTCGACGAGTGGTACCTCTCCACAGGAAAAATAACAGCTAGTGGCGAACCTAAGTGAGGGGGGTTAACTAGGGATCTTAGAGATCGACTATCTCTAGTCATGGAGAAGGGGGATACATCGGACTCTGAGGGGGTAGATGTGAACCTGTTTAAGTTTAGGGACTGCGGAAGGAGTGAGACGCAGGATACGTCGACTCCGTCTGGTTCAACTAACCGACCTAGCACGGCTGTCGCGATAAGGTGAGTAAATACTGTTACCAATGATTAGGTTTGTGCAAATAAATCTACATCACACCAAGGATGCTTCGGCGGCGCTACTTCTCAGACTTGCTAAGTCAGAGGAGGAGATAGTTCTGATCGAAGAACCTTGGATCAAAAACAACAAGTTCTGTGGTCTGCGAGCCTTTATACCTTTTTTACACTTCTGGGCCGGAAAAGAGCAGATCATGCATACTGGTGGAAAATAATATAAATGTTTTCTACTTCCGCAGTATTGCAATGAGGACATCACTGTGGTCTGTATAGAGACGAAGGGGAGGAGATTCTGACTTGCAGCCGCATACATGGACCGGGAGATGCCAGTGCCGCCAGATTTACTGGCGACACTTGTTTGTGACGCAGAAAGGAGGAAGTTGTCAGTTATCCTAGAGTGCGACGAGAACGCGCACCATACCATTTGGGATACTTTTCGAACTTTTCGAATTTCTTTTAAGAACTAATCTCATTATTAGTAATATAGGTCGGGAACCCACCTTTATTATTAGCAATAGTCAGGAGGTTCGGGATGTTACTCTAGTCTGTGATGCTATTTCACCTATGATAAGGGAATGTAGGGTGGCGAATTAGCATTCCTTCTCTGACCATCGGCACCTAACAGTTAAGCTCAATCTCCGAATTACTAGTCAGTGCGTATTCAGAAATCCCCGGAGGACAGTATGGCGCGTATGTAGGGAGGTATTGGAGGGCAGGATTACTTCTAGAGTCCTAGGACTCCCCGGCATGGGTAGTGATCTGGATTCAATGGTGGATACTCTTACTAGGGCTTGCAATACCTCTATGAAGAAAGATTGCCCAATAACAAAGCTGAGGGGAAAACAAAAACCTGTTTGGTGGACCTCGGCACTTGCGGAGTGCCGAAAAATCTGTGGGTCTGCTTTCAATAGAGCGAAAAGATCAAGAGAAAGTCAAGACTAGGACTTCCATAAGGAATGCCTCAGAGTATACAAAACGGAAACAAGGAAGGCATAAAAGAATTCGTGGAGGCTCTTCTGTGATAGAGGGATGACTAGGGATCACAGTGGAGTCCAATTGTTGTGTACAGAGGATATTCTGAATACACGGAAGATAAAATGGGCTTTTAGAAGTTTTAAGCCGTTTAAGACAGCTGGTCTGGATGGGATTGTACCAGCAAAAATTCAGAAGAACTCGGAGGTCTTACTTCCCTGGCTGGGAGGTAATCTTCAAAGGGTGTCTGAAGCTTGTACTATTTTAGCACGTTGAAATTTCGTTGTCACAAAACATAATTTACCTTATGCAAAAATCTAGAATAAGAGGCCAGATGTAAATTTGTTACAGAAGAAGAAAGTTGAGGTAAAAAAATATTTTTTGATTTCAACGATCTAAAAAGATTAACTGTTACAAAGTGGTCAGTTACCTACCATCCGAGATATTGCAGTTAAGGGTTAGGGAAAAAATGGGTGGCCTTTTTTGGGTGACATTGAAACAAAGAATTTTCTTATTTCAAATTAACTTTATTAAACCAAATATGTGCTATTTTGTCGATGGCCTTTTGCCATTTTTCTGGTAGAGCCATGATCCCATCACTGTAGAACTTTTGTAGTTTAGAGGCGAAAAATCGAGAC
Organism: Nephrotoma guestfalica; assembly: GCA_963691935.1. Lineage (NCBI taxonomy): Eukaryota > Metazoa > Arthropoda > Insecta > Diptera > Tipulidae > Nephrotoma > Nephrotoma guestfalica. Next base: position 57,562,937 of record OY829915.1, read on the forward strand.
AACCGGAACAAATGGTGGTCCGATGGTGCAAGGTCAGGACAGTGGATGCATCAAAACTTCCCAGCCAAGCTCTGTCAGTTTCTGCCAGGTTATCAATGATGTGTGTGGCCTAGCGTTATCATGATGGAATACAACGCCCTTTCTGCTGATCAATTCTGGACGTTTTTACTGAATTGCTTGCCTCAAACGTTTGGCCCGGTGGCAGCACCTCATAATGCACGATTTCTCTCCAATTTCACCAAACACACAACATTACCTTTCTTGGCGTCAATCCTGGCTTTGATACCGTTGGGGAAGCTTCTCATTTCGCCGATCATCTTTTTCGCACAACGTTGTCGTATCTTATCCACTTTTCATCACCAGTAATCATTCGCTTTAAAAATGGCTCGATTTTGGTCTGTTTCAGCAGCATTTCGCAGATAGAAATCCGGTCCATTAAGTTGTATCAAACGTCAACCTGTATCCAGCCATTTTCAAATGGTTTAAAACTGTTTTGTGATCAATATTTCGTTCTTTGCCAATTGCGTGGCTGCTTATATGCCGGTCTTCTTAAATTTTCTGCATGATTTCATCGACTATTCCAGTGGCTGGTCGACCAGAGCGAGGTGCATCTTTGGCATCCACATTTCCAGAATGAAAGCGCTTGAACCATTTCTTTCCTGCTGATTTCGAAAAAGCACCTTCTCCATAAACAGCACAAATTTTTTCGCAAGCTTGCCATTTCACCTTTCAAGCACACATAAGAATTGCCCGATACGATCAATGGTTATTGATTTATATGAATGTAAAGCCATCTACCGGGGAAAAGGCCACGAACTTTTTCTCCTACCTATTATTATTTTTGCGTATGTTTTTTCTGTCTCGTTTTCTCTTTGTAAGTTGGCAGGAACTCCATTTTTTGGATGGTCAATTTATACAGGTTTTACTGTATTTAATTTAATTTAATAAAAAGTTTTATTCAAATTGTAAAATGTTTCACTTTACTGGCCAATAAGTTCGCTTGAAGAGGGCTAATTTAAAGAGGGCTATGAAAGGTGAAATATAATGCGAGATTTACATCGGCCAAACTCGAAAATAGTAAACATCTTAGAAAATCGAAACAAGTCCAATGTTAAACTTAATATCTTTATTCGGTGTACCTCGTCGACAGGTTGTTGACCATTCCATTGCACACCTACAGCACATTATGATAAACACAATTAACGCGAATCGAGTGCCATGCTAATTTATCGTAAAGTCGCGAAAATTTATTACTGTTTCTATAAATTGCTTATTCTACGTAAAATATTGTAATTTGATCTAATTAATTTCTAAATTCTAAACATTTTTCTTTTATAATACAATAAATAAACAAAAAAATAAACAATCAATTAATAAAATTAAATTTCCCAAAAAAAACTTTTCTATTTTTAACAAATTTTCCGTATTCGGCATTTGGTTGTCTAATTTTGGAATTCCAAATTACGACTGACTGCTTTTTTTATATAACGTGAGATGAATGAAGTTAATGATGCGCACATTTCGTTTGTTTTCACTGTCGATCCGAAATAATTTTTTTTGGGAGCGCACGCAATACAGCAAGACAATTTTTATCTCAACACACAGTATTTTCTTAAGGACCAGCAGAGGCAAAGACTGAGTGTGTAATTAATTGCCCCATATGATCTCTTGTTGATTTAAGATTTTTAATTTTTTCGGATTTTCGTTAATTTAATTTATTACGGATATAATGGAAAAATAACAAATTAAGAGCTCTGTGTGACTTAAATGTGTTTGTGCTCTCGTATCGAGTCTATATTTAATGACAAACTGATGACTGCATAATCCATTTGGATGCGTTGATTATTGTTTGCATGCGTGACCTGCCACCGTTAAGGCCATCGAACTTTGATCAATAAAATAAGTAACAGAGATTTAGTTTTATTTCCGCCTATACCTTTCTAACCTAATTAATACCTCACCATAAATCACAAAAATTCATTACCCTCGTCTTAAGTATGAGTTAATCGTTTTCTTGCTACTAATCATCTCTTAAGATATTAAATTAAAAGATTAGTAATGCTGATGCCGTTGCTGTAGCTCGAGCTAAAGAGGCCATAAATAATCGAAATGACAAATAATCCCATTGTCTAGACTTCACAAGATGAAAAAATGAAATTATTAAGAAATGGTAACGTTCAATGTTGCATTTGAGTTTGCTTATAAGGATGAGTTCCATGTTATATAGAAATACTTTCAAATCATATAAAGCGTGGAGATAAAAATCTATATAATTTTTTTAGCCATTAATGGGGTTTACAAGCAGTCATTAATTGTTCTACATCTACGCGTATTAAAATCACATAAATTACAAAGTGTTTTACGATACATCATAAAATACAACCGTTGATCCTAATATAGATATCGTATCGATGTATTACACCAAATTGAACTATAATATTACACGGTACTCGTTCTGAGGAATGTAATTGTGATTTTTCGCGTAGTGCTAATTCGGATTCTAAATATTATTTTTAGATGTTGATACTAAAGCCATAAATTATTGCAGGTAGATAAAATTGGAAATCGTCATAATGTGAGCTTATCAATTCAGTGCCCATACCGCATTTTTCCGGAGTTAATATAAAGAAAGAACCAAGTGACGTAAGCAACGTTAAAAATTGAATATGACCACCCATATTGGTCTGCTAGTTTGATGTATTGAACCGAGACTAATCCCGTTACCGTTAGAAAGGTGGAATTGGTTCCACGACAATTTATTGAAAAACAATTCATCGAATATAACAGTGACGAACCATGCTACTGAAGTTAGCCGAAAATTTTAGCCGAAAAAAAATCCTGCATTATCGACATATTTTGTATCAGGTGGTTGCACAAAATTCTGTTGATATTAGTCGAAAATTACATGTTATTGAAGTTAGCAGTAAATTTTCGCTGAAAAAAAATTTGAAAAATCAATATCACATAATTCAAATGTTTAAAAGTCATATGAACTGGGTGAAGTTAGACCAATTCGTAAACTGCTGGATTCCATATTTATAATTTGTCGTGTTAGGGTAAAAGCCCCCTTTATCAGTGTTTAATTTACTTCACCGTGAAGCTTCCTAAAATATGCCCTGATTTTTGATACAGGTGTTCACTGTTAGTGCCACAACTCAAATACATAGCCCCTAACACGACAAATTAAAATGGGATCCAGCTATTTACGAATTGGCCTAACTTCAACCAGCCCAAATTACCACTAAGCATGCGTCCTGCTTTTAATTAATTCCACTATGATGCTACATAAAATATGGCCTGATTTTGGCACAGGTGTTCACTGTTAGGGCCACAACTCAAGTTCATTGGCCTCTAATACGACAAATTAAAATGGGATCCAGCTATTTACGAATTAGTCTAACTTCATTCAGTCCAAATTACCACTAAGCATGCGGCCAGATTTTAATTTATTTCACTATGATGCTGCTTAAAATATGCCCTGATTTTCAGCACAGGTGTTCACTGTTAGTGCCACAACTCAAATTCATAGCCCTCTAACGCGACAAATTATAAATACGGAATCCAGCTATTTACGAATTGGTCCAACTTCACCCAGTTCAAATTAGCTCTACGCATGCGTCCAGCTTTTAATTTATTTCACTATGATGCTTCTTAAAATATGCCCCGGTTTTTGACACAGGTGTTCACTATTAGTGCCACAACCCAAATGCATTGCCCCCTCACACGACAAATTATAAATTTGGGATCCAGCTGTTTACAAATTGGTTTAACTTCACCCAGTTCATATGACCTTTAAACATTTGAATTCGGCGAAAATTTACTGCCAACTTCAATCAAATGTGAATTTCGGCTAATATCAACATAATTTGGTACTACCACCACACATCTCACATGATATCAGTGGCACCACATCATAACCATCCTCCCCATTAAAAATCAACATTAATAGCTAACTAAAAACAAAAAATAATTCTGGTTCGGTATTAGCTCAAGTCGTGCAACATGGTTGTGATATTTTTTCTTCGGAATACTCACGAGCCTCTTCAAAAAAACTCGTCCTAGGATTCTGTTTCCATAGTTCTGGGAAGACCTTCGGCTCTACTGCTCGTAATGTTGGCACTGGTAAATCAAAATCATCCAGCAAAATGTTCCCACCGTCATCGAGTAAGGTCAACCGATTTTTCATCTGGTTCGCATGACTTTTAATGTTTCTCTTGCCCGTTAGTGTTCACCAAACCGCCTCTCTGGGTGACCATTTCCACTTATTAATGCTGAACATTTTGACCAGCACTTCTTCATCAGCCTCAAATTCTTTCCACTTTACGCCACGGTGCTGGTTGAATTGTGCTGAAGGATTTGATCGGTATTACCTTCTCCTTCTAGCCGCTTGAATTCGGCCTTCAACGAATTTTTTAGCCAAACGGTTTGACGGTTTTCAGTGAAACGGTTCAAATAATTCAAATAATTCTGACACAACTTGAGGCGCCCATTGTCGGAAACTATGGAGCCGCAGAGTTCCTGAGGGAAAAAGATGTTCTTAGTGGTTGATCATGTACCAAAAACCAGTTACGGCATTGGACAACGTGTACTTGCTTGGTGTTCTCGCATTTGTAGTACAATTTCCACACTTACCAGTTTCCGTCATCTCCGTCGATCGATGGTAATAAACCTTGCTTTGTGCCAATACTGTCATGCAAGAGTTTTGCAACATCTAGATCCTTTAGCTGCTTAGGTGATCGCGGCCAACCGTTTTCGATGAAGGTGGAGAGCTTTATCAATGTTTCGCAAATACTAGTTTCATTGGTATCCTACTGCAGGGCCTCAAATGTTACTGGCATCCGTTTGGTTGTATTGATTGAGAAACATCCGTCGATGCAGTTTACGTTTTTCAAACTCTCAGTTATAATTTCTTTATCCGTTTTCTCGTGACTTGCAATTAATAACTCCAACAGGCATTTAACCGTGATTTACCAATTTTTAGTGGAGAGCCATTGAAGTGGCCTCATTTTATTGCGGAATTTAACAACTCAACGCGTGATTGTCAGTTTTCGGATTCGGAAAATCAAGATCGACTGAAAAAGTGTCTTGCGGTGTGTGTCTTGAGAAAGTGTCTCGTGGCAAAGCCAAAGATGTCGTCGAACATTTAATGATTTTGCCAGAAAGTCTGAACGAGATATTGACAATATTACGAAATCGTTTCGGACGGTTCGACTTTATGGTGAATCACTTCACCAAGGAAGGCAAGCCGGAAACCATGGTCGATTTCTACGATTTTTTAACAAGTTTGATCTCGATGCTCAAAATTCTGTGAGAGTATAACCATTTGCGTGCAATTCATCTAGAGTTTCGACCGTCTTGATAAAGGTCCACCAAAAGTCAAAATTGTGGAATTCTTGAGTTGGCCAACCAATAAGAGAAGGCCAACCCGCCAAGCCAACTAGTGATATCTTCAGTAAACAAGCAGGATAAATCGAAGCTGATAAGCACAAAACCAAAGGTGCATTCAAGAACGATGCTCCACAAAACCGAAACCAGCAACGGGATCATCAAAGTGAACGAGACCCCACTAGACCAAAACTATCTCGCGAACAATATCGCGCGGAGAGTGTTGCTTACAATAGTGCCTGTAAAACTCCAAGATCCCAAGATGACGGTTGAGACATTTGCATAGTTGGACAATGCTTCGACAGTCTCAATCATCGATGAAGACATCGCCATTGAATTGGGATTGGACGGCCCTGTTCAGACACTCAAAATATAATGGACAAACAACCAAGTGAAGCAGCAAGATGATTCCGAAACAGTTAGTGTATCAATCAGTGGAAACTACGATCAAGCAAAGCCTTACACCTTACGGCACGTGTAGACTATCGATTTCTCTCTTTTTGTTTCAGTAGCCCACCAGTATCACTGAAATGTATGCTAAATGCTTAGAAAATACTTAGGATGACTTTGGAATGTACCTAAGGCCCATATAAAAATTACATTTTTAAATCTCATGGAATACCCTGTCCGACCCATTAAAAAATCGTAAAACTTTCTTGGGACACTCTTTTTTGTTTCAGTAGTATGCCGGAAGTTCATGCTAAATGATTAGAAAATACTTAGAATGACTTTGGAGTGTACCTAAGGATCTATAAAAAATCACATACTTAAATCTCATGGAACGCCCTACCAGACCTATTAGAATTTCACATAAATTTCTTGGGACACTCTTTTTGTTTCAGTAGGCCACCAGTATCACTGAAGTTCATGCTAAATGCTTAGAAAATACTAAGAAAGCTTTTGGAATGTACCTAAGGATCATTAAAAAAATCACATTTTTAAGTGTTATGGAACACCCTGTCAGACCCTTAGAAAATCGTAAAACTTGCTTGGGACACTCCTTTTTGTTTCAGTAGTCAAGCAGTATCACTGAAGTTATATTTAGCTATTTAATAACGTGGTGATGATGTTGAACATGGTAGTAGGTACACCCCAACAGACACGCGGCAAGTTGCTGCATCTCCTTTCCAGAGTTTAATTCTCCCAAGCTAAATACATAATACTACGGGTATTTAGGTGAGCAATTTCGCACAATATATACGGAAATATGCTTCATTAGCGTATAAAAACTTGGGGTCATAGTTTTAAATGTGAAGAAAGGATAAACTCCATCTAAAAATGGTTTCATTAACAAAGAAATCATAAAATGTTGATGACATGAACTATCATACATTGTCTACACGTGTAGAATATTAATTATTTACGCGGTGTAGACGATACGGCACAACACTGCAAGTATGCCCTATCTGTACCTGTATAGGTAAAATATCTCCCGACTGAATTGCACTAACCTGCCTAATTTGTTCGATCGATTCTGATCAGCGGTTCAAGATAACAACTCGGTTTTGTAAATATTAATTCGATAAATCGACTGACATCCCGTAACCAAAGGTGCATTTTGCCATTTTATACTTAGCGTGGTATTGTTTTAAATAATATTCAGCCTAAATGTTGATTTGATGTAATACACCAATATAAAAACTAAAAACTCTTCAATCGAACTCAGATCCCCCTAACTCGTAATTCGTCAATATTGATTCTAAACCGTACTCGTTGTTATGTATTTAGAACTTACCTATTTAATGTAATTCCTACCATACTTAATAACGAAACAGCAACATTACCATAAAATAATACAGGAAATAGTTTACATAGTGTGTCACCCAAGGTCCATGCCTTCGCCGTCACCAACATAAAATAAAGAAACAAAATAAAATATTACCAAAACATTCGATAACACCATTAACCATTCGAATAAAGCGCTGAGCTTCATACTCACCTTATTTATAAAACGGACAGCCGTCAGTGGTAAGCTGATGGTACAAAATAATAAATCTGATATACATAGGGATAGTACGAATGCTGTTGTTGCATGATTCCTTAACTTCGGACATCGTAATAGCGCTAGAATTGTTATTGAATTTCCTGTAATTAGAGCATTTTTGTGATTCAAAATATATCGTCCAAACAATTTGTGTTTCGTTACCTAAAATTCCAACTACAGTAAATATGCATGCACATACAGCCGCAAATATAGTCGAACCATGTGGATAAACAACGTCTGTTGTTATCATTGTTACAACATTCTGAAACGATATAAATATAAATAGAAAATTAGAAGATTAGAACAAATATTAAAGTTGAAAGAGAAATTTACGTCGTTCTGTATGTAACGTAAAATAAAACAACAAAAAACCGCGGAAAATTCGGTGGAACACAAGAAAAGATGAAACGGTCGCGCGCGCCTTTATACTAAAAGAAGTGATAATTTTTTCTATGTTTAGTTTTTATTTTTATGTGTTTAGTATTTACTACTTGTGTTGTTTAAATTACGATTAATTTACTATTTTTGAAGCGAGAGGAATCGTATATAGGCAGATGGATTCCGCGTGAATTTTATTATCTCTAATATTAGTACTTTGCTCTTATTGCTTTGCCTTAGAAACCTAACGACCATAACTAACTCATCAATAACAACGGCAGCTGTTTCTTAAAAATTTTGTCGGCCCACTACTGACTAAGACCAATGTTGACCAATATACTCCGCATCGCATATGCCAGTATGCCTGACTCAGTAGTCCTGGGAGCTGGCTAGGATTTATTGGACCAATCATTCATTAATCCGAAATCAACACTGGTTACAGAAACAAATACTAGAAGAAATAATACAAACCGGCAAACAACACATATCACGGACACGAATCGGAAATTAGAATATCAGAACTTTGACGGAAACATCAAGGTTAGCACAAGTTGAGAAAGAAACGAAGCGGTATAACATGGAAATATTGGGCCTTAATGAAGTAAGATGGAAGAATACTGGAAAAATTACAACAAGCACGGACAACTAACTGATATACTCTGGTAGACAAGACACACATGAACAAGGAGTAGGAATATTAACAACTAAACGAAACAAGCACTACTCGAATGGAAATCTATAAGTTGCAGACTAGTAACAGCAAAATTCCAGTCGAAAATAAGAAATACAACGATAATTCAATGCTATGAACCTACAAAAGAAGCAGATGAACAACTAAAGACGAATTCTACGAGCAGTTACAAGCTATCATATCTAGCACACCAAGAAATGGCATAACTATTGAATAACACTGACATCAAAGACTCATTCAGAGAAACACTCCAACTCAATCTTCCAAATAACGAAACCAGCGCTATCGATCAGAAATGGGTCCAAGTAGCAAAAGGCTACGTTAAGATTGCTACCAATGTGCTTGGCTACCAAAACTACACCAGAAAATTGAGGAAAGTCGCCAACTAAAGTTACGGCTCTGTCATGAAAATACAGCGAAACAAATCTGAAGGTAAAAATATGAAAAGAGTTTTTCGAGCACAACGGAACAGATCGCGGACAAAATGATGAGCTCCTTGATGGTAACTACATATAACGAAACTATAAACACCCATTCACCAACGGAACGGGTAGGTACTAAAGAACAACAAAGCAGCCGGCATGGATAATATTCCAGCAGGATTACTAAATGGCGATGCATCTGTAACAGGAAGAACTCTAATTTCACTATTAGCAGAAGCATGGAATACTTGTGAAGTTGCATAGAAATGGACAGAAGAGGGCTTGACCATAACAATTCCGAAACTGGAGAGGCATCTGACTCCTCAGCAGTACAGGGTGGGCCATGCGTCACTAAACATTGTATTTTTGATATAATTTTTTTATTTTGTATTTTTTTTTTTCAGTATTAGAAACAACGTTTGGGAGATTCAGTAGCCATGTATACGATTGAGCAGCGAGCAAAAATTGTTGAGTTTTATTTTGCTAGTCAAAACTCAATAATTAAAACCCAAAGAAAATTTCGAAATTTTTTTAACACCAGAAATGCATCATCACGAATTCAAGTACGCAATCTAGTCGCTCATTATCAGTCATCGGGATCTGTTAGAAACTTATCTCGGAGTGGAAGGCCGCTTGAAGCACGAAGCCAAGATAATATTGAACGAGTTCGAGAGAGCGTAAATGAGAACCCTGAAACATCGACTCGTAAACGTGCCACGCAGCTTCAAATTTTGCCGCAAGACGGTAAAGATAACTGCCGGTCAAGAAAATTGACCGAATTATTAACGGATGATTCAGATTTTGTGAAAAAAATTATAATGACCGATGAAGCGCATTTCCATTTAAGTGGTTATGTTAATAAGCACAATTTTAGAATCTGGGGCACTGAAAACCCAAGAGTGATTCAACAGCGTCCGTTGCATCCACTTAGAGTCACAGATTGGTGAGGAATATCAGCAGACAAGATCTACGGCCCATACTTCTTCCAAGACGAAGATGGTAATGCATTGACTGTAAATGGTGAGCATTGCAAGGCTATGTTAGAAAATTTCCTGTTTCCTGAACTTGATAATACTCAAGAAATGTATCCGAATCGTTTCACGATTTGGAGATGTTAAAAAAATTAAAAAATAATATCAAAAATACAATGTTCAGTGACTTATGGTCCACCCTGTACAATGAAAGTGTTAGCAATGATCATTCTTGAGGAGATCTCACCAACAATGAGCCAGCGTATAAGGAATGAACAAGCTGGATCTAGACCTGGTAGAAGCTGTACAGACCACATCAACTCAATTTGTATCATCGTTGAACGAGCACTCGACCCAGCAATAGATGCGCGATCTAGAAAGCACTCTGCTAAATAGGCATTCCGCGAAAGATGATTGAACTCATTAAAGAAATCTACAGGGATGCCGGGAATAGAGTTCAATACAACGGGAAGCAGAGTGATAAATATTACAACACACGAGGAGTCGTGTACTAAAACTTAATAGTACTAGATAACGTAGATAACGTAATGCGAAAATTAGTCAACACATCCCCAAATGGCATTCAGTGGACGATATAAATCTATACTAACGCCTAAACCTGCAGACATGCAGCATAAAGCCCAGAAATTAGCTTATTTGGCACGGGAAGTTGGTTTTAAAATTAAAATTAGAAAGACCAAGGCAATGAGACTAAACACGAACATACATACACCCATTACCATCAACCAAGAAACCATCGAGGATGCTGACAATCACGTATACCTAGTTTGTACTATAGCGAGAAAAAGCGGAACTGAAGATGATATCAATAAACGCATTAACAAAGCACGAAATGCATTCAATATGCCACACACGATTTCGAATGCGTCTGTCCTGGCAATCATGGAAACACACGCAGAAGATCACTAGAAGACTCACTAGAAGGTATTTGTGGATAAATGCCTTAGGCGTCTAATAAAATGCTTCTGGCCAAACACGATCACAAACGAAGAATTTCTACGGCGAGCCAGGCAAATCGAAATTGAGCGCGAAATTAAGAAACGAAAGTGGAGATGGATTGGACACATACTAAGGAACGGGACCAATGATATAATACGAATGTGATTGGAATGGAATCCAGCAATAACCTGGAAGATCAGCAATAATCTGGAAAAGAACGGTGCTAGCCGAAGTGAAACAACTCGGTAAAACATGGGGAGAACTGAAAGCAACAGCCCCGAATAGAGTAAGATGGTCCAGTCTGGTATGCTATAAAGGAGAGAAAGACTTCACATATTTACTTTTTATCTCAAAAATCACAAAATTTGGATCATATTTCGTAATAATTGGTCAACGTGCAACATCACAAGCGTATACTATACAACAAATTGAAACAAGGCGTTGCACAATTTCAGCTTGTTTGAGTTGTTACTAGTATAAATATCTAAAATACTGGTTTTTGGGAACTAAGTAGTTCTTCCACTCGATTGCTATTTGATCGTAACGCACATCCATGTATGTCATCTGCGTGGGAACGCCTAAAGAACCTAATTTGACTGGCGGTGCGAGATATTATCTTTTCGGATTCTGTGGTTATCAAAATGGTACATTAACACCGCAGAACTGAACGCATTGGTAAATGAAACCGTCGGCAAAGAACACCCAGCTAAGAATCCTTGTGACGGCTCGCAGGATACGGTCGATTTTTAAGGCGTATCTTTACCGTAATGTACTAGCTTTGATCGTTCGCTGGTCTGTATCATAATTCTTTTGAGGCATTGATGATTTCCAAATCCAAACAAATGATTATTTATCCAAACGTGTGTGTAAGAAATGAATGACCCTTGCTTCTTGAAGATATAGCATATCGCGATCGGCTTTTATTAATTAGGCATACCTTCGTTTCGCCGCATATAAATATAACAAAGTCAAAATGAATTTCCCCTTCTAATATCGTTTACAGCCTGACCTTTGTATGGGCAAATATAACACATCCTAAATACTACGAGATAGAATGAAATTTAGATGAAATTAAAAAATCGCTGCTCAATTAGGATTCTGAAATGGCAAATTTATTAAAGCGATCTGGTATTTGTAAAAAAGTGACATCTAGGTTTAATTAGTAGCACTAAAAGTAGTTTTATAACAGTGTAGGAGTAGTTGTATAACAGATTATAGTAGATTAGTCTAGAACAGAACCATCGCCATTGCTCTCGGACAATCGGGAATTAGTGGAAATCAGCGCGGTATATAAATGAGGTACCGATGAACACAATTAGTCAGTCTTGAGTGAGTCTTTGGAGAGTCTTAGTAAAATACTCTACTGATTCCTCTACCCTAGGAACAATCTTACCAAGCGTTTCTGGAAGTTTTACCTGGCAATTTTTCTGGTAAAGTTCCTTCTCAAATTTTCAGTAACATGTTGACTACCAGACGCAATCTTTATATCTTGAATCATAAAAAGGATCGTTATAACGAGGCATTCATCTCAACAGCCCTGGCACCCTTAGTCACTACAAGTAATGTTTGTTGGAAAACACCACAAAAGTGAACTGTGACTTTACCAATAACCTAGTTATTTCAGCGAATGTCCTGCATGGTTCGGTCTACAGCTTCCACGACTTTCCTGTTAACTATCGTACCATAACATCGTCCTGTTAACCATACCCATCGACATCATACAATTAGACAGAAATCTTGAAACACCTTTACCTAGTCACTTTTGCGTGGTAAAGTAGCTACATGCATCTTGAATATTGTGTGTGCTGTTTTGTTTCCAGGTATTAGTGTGGAAGGAATGTTGCGCAAAATAAATTGACGGGAAAGATCCAATTGCTTTCTTTGGTAACGCATACAAACATAAATTCTGGCAAAGTATTATTGGTCAAAATACCACGGTAATTCATAACACTCGTGTTTGGAACAATTAAGGTCATTTTTAATGATTCCTTACTGTTTTATCGTTCTTTTAATGTATTTAATGTATTACTGTGATTCATTTTCATTCAGCAAATAGCCACTATGGCTCAGATTAGCTGACTGGGGTGACTACGTCGGAAATTTCCCAATATTTTCTTACGAGCAGTACTCTATATTCTTCACAATTCCTTCGCGGGCATAATCACGCGGGAGAAAGGTGAATTTAGAGAATAAGTTGTCAAAGTACTCGGAGATTCTGAACAGTCTAGAATAAATCGTGTTTTACATGGCTTAACCTTAGCGGATCGTAAGCCGTCTCAATTATTGAACGAGTTTCGACTTAACGTCGGAACTACATCCAGTGAAAAATCATTGAAACAATTGTGGATGTCTAGATTCTTTCTCAAATTCAATTGATACTTGCTCCTTTTGAAAGGGACTTTAATTTTTCTACATTACCTGAGCGTGGCACATTAATGGAAACAGTTTAAAGACAGTGATCAGATTGTGGGGCATCTGAATGAAAATTTCTCAACAAGTGGCCTTATTATTCAGCACTTCAATTCCAAATTCGACTTCCTTATTGATCCTGAAGCTGATGTTTCATTTATTGCTCATACATTTTATAAAAATTTTCAATATCCTGTTTCGTTTCATCAATTAGTTGTCAATTTTGATGGGAATTTATCTTAGCAGATGTATCGGTGCCGATTTTCTCAAATTTGCAGGTCTCCAAGTTGATATTCGAATACGCAGAATCATTGATCCATCAACTTCTCTTTCTGTTTCGGGAGTATTAAATTTCCGGAAATTACTAATCAAAATTTCAGCAGCTCGAACATTAAACAACACAACGTCACGCATAGGCAACCGGTCCGCCTACTTCAGCGCAAAAAATGGCGTCTCGCTGCAGACAAGCGCCTCTTCGACCAAAAATGAATTCAACCACATGATGGCACAGTGCATTTGTAAACCAAGTAACAATCCAAGAGCAAGTCCTGTGCCCTGGGAGTGGCAAGTCGCTCCTTGATTTTATTGTCCACCAGCTGCAATGTCAATTTCTTGAGAAATTCTTTTCGTTCTGAAGAAACCGATGAGTCATTAAGACGCCGCTAATTTATGCAAAGTATATGCAGCAAAACCCGCCGTATCTAACATGTTGAAGAAGAGTACCATTGGCCATCTTTTAATTTTTCAGAGGTTTAATCGCTTGTGGTGTTGTTGTGTAACGGATCTCTTTTTTTTATTTCATCGATTTTTGTGAATTGGGCAGGCAGATCAGGTTTATTTGATTTTATGGTTCTATTAATCGATGTTTTTTTCTCCATCATTTGGTCTGTTAGCTAGCAACTTGTAAAAAAGTTATCCATTGTGATATTTCTACTTTTGTTTAGATACGGCAATGCCAAACGGTGCACCAAGCTAGCAGCAAAGTTAGAAACTTTCACTTCATTCGGTTGACGTCCACCATATATTTTACCTGTCAGAGGATAAGCGTTTTCTGATTTACACACCTAGAATATTTTTATACCCGCATTTCCCAGGTGTACTGGAAATATATTGTCGAAAATTACATCGACCTCGTGTTGCAACTAGCTGCTTGTCAATTGTGAGATTAGCTGATGGCTTATATGGTTGCCTTAAACTATCTAGAAACGTGTTTCAAATATCTCTAAAGGCCAATTTGCCCTTTTCCAGTCGGTCTATACTGGTGCTATGATTATTAAACCGAAGGAATCGTAAAAGCTGTTCCGTTCTCGCCAAAGGCATAACCGCTCTATAGAGAGGGCGATTATCAGTTTGTCAGAGTTCATCTAATCTTTCGTCCCAGTTTTTGTAATAATAATCTTTGGCTTTTCTGTTTGTCTCACATACAATAATATTTATTAATGGTTCTGGAAAAACTCGTTTGAAACACATTAGTGACGTATTTAGATTTTCGGCCAATGAGGCCGACGATAATCCTCCTTTCTTTTAAAATGTAAAAGTTTGGAATTTTCAAAAGAACACGTAAAAGATGTGAGAAAAACCATAACACAGAAGAAATACGCAGAACATCTGAATCATCTACAGTACACTTACACAGGGTATGCCAGCAATTTAGAAATCCTACACAGAATGAAAAAGGGCGATTAAATTTGTAGAATAGAGGAGTATAAAATTTATCAACAGAGGAATAACCCACTGTTGTGAATACAGCATGCATATTGTTACCTATGGATGTTACCTCGAATCAAAAATCGCCACATTAAAGAGTCTGTATCTAGATTACAAAGCTACAGACTAAATATTAATATCTTCGGCTAATCCGCAACTCGACCAAAGTCATCAATACTTCGAGTCCAGGAAAAATACCAGAAAAACTTACGATGCCTTCATTGTGGAAATGCGCCAACGACTCAACAGCGGTGCACCAAACACTCCGGATGGACAGCAACAAGGAAAATCATTCCACTTTTCGTCGATCGGAACAGAAGGGAACGACTCCAACAGAGACCAGTTTAAAAGATACCTCAAACAACAAGGTATCAAATTAGAAAATCTGTGGAAAAAAATAGAAGCCACGCAAAAAATGTTCAAAAACGGAAGTTCGCAGCATGCGCTAAAACTGGCCTTGATTCGAAACGATATATTTGGAGGATTGCGAGGACGAAGAGAACACATTGGACTACTTCACTGAGAGGCATTACGATGACATATCACAATCCTATGACCACATAGTAATAGAAGTCCAATCATCATTAGAACAACCAAAAGCTGGCAAAGAAAACTTGTTCGAAGTGAAACTTCCAAAAATTGGTATACCACACTTCAACGGAGAGCACATGAAATGGATGGCATTTCATGATGTCTTCGACAAGTTAGTGCGTAACAACGGAGCACTAACGAACACACACACACAAGATTAATTATTATGAAACAGCCTGGTCGATTATCAAAGAAAGATACGACAATCACAGAGCCATAGTAACAAGATATATCCATACATTGATGTCACAAGGGAGCATCGGAACCGAATCTGCTTCAGCCATTCGAGTGATATACGACACTACCAACGAGTGTCTTCATGGAATAAGAAATATGGGTGTCAACATCGACTCTTGGGATCAAATCATAATATACGTTATAACCAAGAAGCTCGACTCAGAAACCTTAAGACTATACGAGATGTCGCTAACAAACACAAAGGAACTTCAATTTTTAGCCAATCTCATGATGTTTTTGGAAAAGCGATTTACTGCATTGGAAAAAATCATTACTGGCCGCACACCTTCAACTTCGACGGTAAAATTTAATCCAACAGGAGTAGCCTTGTTAACAAATAATACGTCATGTAAAATCTGCAAAAAAAATCATCATGTCCAGGACTGCGGGAAATTCAAAAACATGAATATAAACGAAAAAAATCAATTGGTCTCATTATTGGAGCTCTGCAGGAACTGACTTAAAAGCAACCATTCAACAGTCGAATGCACGCTGAATCAATCATGCAAACAGTGTGGCGGACGACATCATCAGTATTTACATAACAACAAGGACAACAATCCAAAAACAACGAATGAAACTAGAACAGCAGACAACCGCATCATATCATTACACACTGGAAAAGAATTAGAAGACAAAGAGTACGTGCTGTTAGCAACAGCACTAGTCAAAACAGCAACCAACGATGGAGACTACCGGTATCTACGAGCAATTATTGATCTTTGGTCACAAACAAGCTTCATTACTTCGAGTACCATCAACAGGTTGAAAATAACAACAAGCAAAGCCAACATGAACATAACGGGAATCTGCGGAGATCAGAAAGAAACCATAAAAAATCAGCCACACTGGCAATAATGCCGCGATTCAACTCTGAATTTCATTTAACTATAAAAGCCCTTGTAGTAAATAAAATAACTCATGATCAGCCACAGCAAACAATAATCAGTCAAACATGGGATAATCTAAAGAGCTTACCACTAGCCGATCAAAACTACCACACACCAGGGCCGATAGACTTACTTGTAGGAGCGGATTATTATGCGGATATTATACTACCTGAAATCATGACGCAAAACAATCAACAACCAATAGCTCAAAGCTCCGAGCTAGGATGGATTATTCTGGGAAAAACCACCAAATCAGCTAAGTCAAATGAAAACTTAACAATCACAGCTGCGATTACCACCGAGAAGAATTCTTTGGAAGAAATTGAAAAACTCTTAAAATTTTTTGGGAAATCGAAGATTTACATCCGCCAAGAAAGCAAACACCCGAAGAAGAAAAGTGTGAAGGGATATTCCGAAGCAGCGTCAAACGGTCATCAAATGGCAGGTACACCGTAAAAATACCATTTAACAGCATTGATGAAAAATTAGGCGATTCAAAAAAGATGGCAACAGCTAGATTTCTCCAACTAGAAAAACAACTCTTGAAGAACGACGACTTAGTGGCTCAATACAAAAAATTTATGGAAGAATATGAACAGCTTGGACATATGCAGAAAATTGATTCAACAGCTGGACCTACATACTATATGCCGCACCATGCCGTCTTCAAACCATCAAGCACTACAACAAAGTTAAGAGTGGTGTTTGATGCCTCAGCAAAAACATCCAATGGTCGGTCGCTAAATGACATCATGCATGTCGGTCCAACTGTCACGTACGGAACTTCATCAGCCAGAGGATGAGAAAAAATCATTACAATTATTGAACGATGCATAAACCAAAAAATGATTTATTTTGTTACTGTCCACTAATATTCCGAAAAGTCGGTATCAGTAAACTTTTAGTTGTTTGCCTTGTTTTGTGCTGAATTTTATACAGAAATGTATGGGATAATTTTTGACCCCAGTAGACAGAAATGCATTTAGTTTCAATCTAACTCGGTTTTTTTATCTGGTGTATATCTAATTGAAGCAGGCATTTCTAAATGGGATTTCAATAATTTTAAGCAATTAGTTTTTTATTTACATTTTTGTAGGTCTGTGGTAGTTTTTTACCCCAATGTAGATCGTGAAGGTTTAAGAGTAATCGTTAGTAGTTGACTGTTTTAAACTTCACTTCGTATTTAACCACATTACAGTCTTATTTTGATGAGCCAATTATATCCACAAAGACACCAAGAATTTTATTTTCGTATGCCAATGCGGCGCTAAACACAATGAATTTTACGACCAAATTATTAGCAAAATAAAATAGCTCAATTGATTTGTTATGGGTTTTCCAGACCAAACCAAGCCAAAAATGTAAGAATAACACATACAGCTATTTATGAATTTTCTTCTGCTCGTATAAATACTACAAGTATATATATTCTGGATGTTGTTGTTGAAATTTTTATTACACAAAATAACGTTTTGGGAAAAAAAGAAAAATTATTTATTATTTTTTATTTTTAATTAAGAAAACAAATTTAACAAAACACTAGATTTATAGTAGAAAGTTACAAACCCATTAATTTTGAGCGCGAACAAAATTCCTAAAGACGCTTACACAAACATTAGATGGGTGTTGCTCTGTTACGCGCTAAACTGTAACATTTTATTTCACGACGGCGAGAAAATGAAAATTCCTATTTTCAAAAACTATTTTTGTAAAATTGATTTGGTGTTGATTTTATGATTGATTTATTGAAGTGCGAGAAAACTACATACTTTGTGTATTGTGTTGTTGAAAATATTGTTCGTAAATGACATGTTTATATATAAATTTACTTCCGATTTATTTAAGTGTCTCCTCGTACGAAGAAAACCTTGGAAAAATTATATGTCGATAAAATCGAAATGAGTTTAAAATTGATCTGTGCATGTAATATGAAATGGTATGGAGGCGTGTTTCTTTATTTTACGACGGTAATAAATGTCAACTGAAATTGTGTGACGTTTATATGTCCTCTCTATTTTGTAATTTGATTGCATATTAAATTGCAATGTCATTCAAATTGTCGTTAGTAAATTATCTTATAGTTGCACGGCAAGTGTTTGGCATTAATTTATCGAGTTTTTTCTCGAAATTGAAGACGTGTTCTTATAAATTTGTATACATGATCTATAACAAAGCTGAGAGGCGGGTTCTAAATACCTTTGATTATAAACTGCCATTGTGGCCCGTGTTATTTAGAGTAGCAAGATTTCCAAAAATCTTAAAATCATTCAAAATTCACTTGAACGTCACTCCAAAATTCCATCATTCATGATGTACTTGTCAAAGCTATAATTATCTTGAGGCCACAATACGTAGGTGCCGGAATAAATCAGTCTAACATTAAAATAGACTGTATGATAATTTAAGGCCAACCTACATATGTTTTTCTAACATACACGAATTGTGTACGTAATTTCCAGAGTATTGATGGATAAGGTCTCACAGAATTCAGTTATGGAAGTGGAAAAAATCAGTTATGGTTTAAATTACCTGTTTTTACCAGAACAAGGGCTAGGAATAGGAATCATAGGAAATACAAAGTTCAGATTAGTTTTTAAAATCTGTTCTAACGGGCGTTCAATTTGAGGCTAATCCCGAAGTTTTATTCCTTAGACGCCTTGCTCTTTATCTCCAATTATCTCGATATTTTTGGTGTAGGTTTAATTAAGCAAAACTTATAATATTTACTTCAAGTATTTATTTATATTCCCTACCTTTATATTGTAAATTTGACTGTCATATTGCCAAAAGTTAAAAAATATGCCTTCGAGAAAGAGAAGTAAATTTTCATATTATTCAAAATATGCTAAAAGAATAATAGTATCTCAGTCCTCTGAAACAGCTGTAATTCGTGATTCTCGGTTAGCTGCTAATTGAGATCGACATGGTAGAGCTAGTGCCTCAATTCAAAATTGCTATAATAAACTTCAAAATAAAAAAACCTTCATGTTTCGACAAATGTATCCCAGCCCACATAGGCCAATACATATTACAAATGAAACATATACTTCATAAGACTGGCAGTAAAACGCATCCGCAAGGCCATTACCATACGATGGGGGTAGGGGTCATATACAAGCCATTTGCTATCCAATGATTTTCACTGTGTGAACATTTATGTACAAACAAAGTTAATATTTTTACATATTTAAAGGCCATATACAGTTATATGTGCCAACCTCTTTGAACGGAGAAATTTATGGTGACCTATGAGCATAATTCCGATACCTAACCTAACAGAAGCGAATATTAAATCAGCTGGGGAGACCCCTTATCCCCATTGTTTGGTAATGAGTATTTGTGTGTTTAATCGACATATACAGTTATACAGGGTGGCTGAGACCAAATGTTACTGACTTCACTCTGCTGTCATTTGTGTAGTTGTCATTTTCGCGCGTCAATTTTATGACAGATTGAAGTTTGGTTAGTTGTTTACATGTGGTCAACAAATAATTGTTCTAAATTAATATTTTCATAAAAAAATCGTAATGGAATTCAAACGTAATAGTGTAATTGCACTGTATTTGGGTGGAAATTCACAAACAGCAATAGTTCGTCAGCTCCAGCATTTGAATATGAATAAAATGTTTCTGTATCGAACCATAACTCGATACAACGAAACTGGTAGCATCGCTAAACGCAACAGAGGCGGTCCCAAAAAGACAGCAACATCAAAAGAAATGATACGAAATGTGAAGAAACGAATCCAACGAAATCCTCGTCAAAGTGCCAATCAATTAGCCGCACGTGTACATGTTTCACGATACAGCATTCAAACCATATTGAAAAAAGAACTACACTTGAAGCCCTACAAGATACAAAAAGTTCAAGATCTTACGGAGGCACAAAAAAAAGTTAGGCTTGAAAGAACACGAGCATTGAAGGCCTTGGCCGAACGTGATGAGATTCCAAAAATTGTCTTTTCTGATGAGAAAATTTTCACCATTCAACAGTATGTGAATAAACAAAATGATCGTGTTTGGTTAGAGCACAAGTCCAACGATAATTTGGGCACAAGAGTTGCCATGCGCAAGCAATCACCAGCTTATGTTATGGTTTAGGCTGCAGTGACTGCAGATGGACGCACTCCTCTGGTTTTCATCGAACATGGAGTCAAGGTAAACCAAGAGGTGTACCGCCAAAAGATCCTAAACGATGCTTTGCTACCTTGGGCACGTAAACACTTTGGTACGAACCGTTGGACTTTCCAACAGGACTCGGCACCGTCACACAAAGCTCGAGCGACACAGCAATTTTTACAAAATTGCGTTCCGCGGCTGATTTCGTCGAAAGAATGGCCACCATATTCACCAGACTTGAATCCCATGGATTTCTCCATATGGTCCATTTTGGAGAGTAAGGTGTCCACTAAAAAATACGAAAGTGTTGATGCATTGAAGTCAGCTCTTGTTCGAGAATGGAATAAAATTCCGCAAGCTCACGTTCGGTCAGCATGCAATGCTTTCTATGGAAGACTGAATCAACTAATCAGAGCCAAAGGAGGCCATATCGAGCAGTAACATGTTTTTCAGAAAATGTAATATGTTTTCAACATATTCCACGAAATTTCAATAAAAAATAATCAAAATTAAAAAAATTACAGCGTTTTCATTTGGTAACACTTGGTCTCAGCCACCCTGTATTTGTTAACCTCTGTGAAACTAAATGTTAAGGTCGTTAAAAAAATTTCAATCAATTTGAGGGAATTGTTTTTTAAATTTCTTAATTTAAAGTGTGGCGGATTTCTTCTTGTAATAGATTTTAAACGTAAAATATGTTTTGTGTAAGTGAGTTTGATTTTTTTTCTCGGGATGGAATTTGATTTTCTCGATATTTTTTTATTTCTCG
Organism: Nephrotoma guestfalica; assembly: GCA_963691935.1. Classification (NCBI taxonomy): domain Eukaryota; kingdom Metazoa; phylum Arthropoda; class Insecta; order Diptera; family Tipulidae; genus Nephrotoma; species Nephrotoma guestfalica. The sequence continues at coordinate 57,584,449 of OY829915.1, forward strand.
GGCTTAATTTATTTAGTGGAGAAACACACCTATATTTTAAAGACGTTTTTTGGGAGGGTTGCAAATGGCTTGTATATGACCCTTCTCGCCATCGTATGGTAATGGCCTTCCGCTTGTGTATTGTTGATGGCCTTGTCAAGTAAATAACATACCCCGTTATATCTTTAAACTTCTGTGAACAGAGATACACATGGTCAAATATGGCCGTTTTCATACGTCACACAGTGAAAATCATTGGATAGCAAATGGCTTGTATATGACCCTTATGCCCATCTTATGGTAATGGCCTTCCGCTTGTGTATTGTTGATGGCCTTGTTTATTTATTTATTTATTTATTTACAGAAATCTATTCTGTGATTTACATGTATGAGTTCAGCATTTAATTTAAAACAAAAATATTAAAAAAAATAAAATAAAGAAAATTAAAATACAGAAATATATAAATCAAATCTTGATTTAACAATTAAAAATTTAAAAAATAATTCTGAAGTATATTTTTGAGCTTGCCCTTTGATAAATTAAAGTCAAATAGGTCGTCGACGATGTTGAACGATTTAGACGACCTATTAATGGGGTTATTTTCTCCATAGTTTGTGGAATGGTGTTCTAGTGCTAAAAATTCATGGTTTCGAAATGTTCTGCAAGGCACATGAATTGATGTTTTCCAAAATGTAAGCTGAATCAATGTGACCAAGCAAAACGTATCCAATGAAAGCCGCACCTAAGAGAAGTCGTCTATTTTCAAGCGTGCATATTTTGTAATCCGTGCATCTTGTTGAGTATGGAGGTAACCGAGCCACATTTTCATGGAATGGTAAATTGTGGTCGTAATTCCAGTCACTTTTTTTAACAAGAAAATCAGAAACTTCTTTTGAATGCTTTCAATTCTTTTAATGTGTACCGCATAGTATAGATTCCAGACCGGTACAGCGTATTCCAGTTGAGATCGAACGTAAGCGAAATAGAGTGAACATAAGATTTGAATATCTTTAAATTCACCTGTCCACCTTTTAACAAATCCAAACATGGCATTAGCTCTCGCAATACAATTTTCAATATGCCTATTGAAACTAGCATTGTCAAGTAAATAACATATCCCGTTATATGTTTAAACCTCTGTGAACAGAGATACACATGGTCAAATATGGCCGTTTCATACATCACACAGTGAAGATCATTGGATAGCAAATGGCTTGTATATGACCCTTAAGCCCATCGTATGCTAATGGCCTTCCTTGTGTATTGTTGATGGCCTTGTCAAGCAAATAACACATTTCGTTATATCTTTAAACCTCTGTGAACGGCGATACCCATGGTCAAACATGGCCGTTTTCATACATCACACGCGGATCAAACGCGGATGCGTTTTACTGCTAGTCTTATGAAGCATATGTTACATTTGTGATATCTATTGGCCTATGTGGACTGGGATACATTTGTCGAAACATGAAGGTTTTTTTTATTTTTTTAATTAAGTGAGAACGCAAACATTTTTATTAAAAGGTTTTTTTCGGGATGGTTTTCGGGCCAACTTCACATACGTGCGAATAGGGATGTGTTGAGCATGAGGAAAGGTTCATTTGCTTCCATTGGAGGGATGAATATGTTATAGCCAACACCCGACTTTCTTTTACCTCCACGAATGTGCATAGATCTCAAATACACCACTCTTGAGTGAAATTTGCATGAATCTTTTAATTCTTGGTCGCTTTTATATTTTTTTTTATAGAAATCTTCAGCGACTCAGGGAACCATTAATTCTAAAGATGTTGTTCTTTTTAGGCGCTTCGGTCCGTTGATGCGATCCAATAAGTTCCGCAGCTCCTCTTTGTCAAGCTGCTCCTTGCAAATTTTTGTATTTCATGCTATGTAATACTTTGTTTTGAAATGTTTATTTGATCTTAACTGTAGTTTTCTTCTTTTGCAGCCCCAAAGCTGAATAAGCAGTTTGTTGTGCGTTGTCAATTCGGTGTTTCTTCCAATAAGGCAGTGCTTTTTTCTGAATTTTAAATTCAGTTCTTGCCTTTTTTTTAACATGCGCTTTCCACCTGAGTTTAGTGTCTAGCATCATGCCGAGGTACTTAGCGTTATCAGAATATGGAATTTGTTGTGAATTTAGTCTAAGCGGAATAAATTCTAGTTTACGCCGTGTTGACTCAACAAAACTAGCATCAGTGGTCATAACTGCTGTGTTTGGTAGATCATTTGCATACAATAGGTATAATACAGCATTTAGAATACTACAAACGATGTAAGATCCGCAATTCAAAATATTGTTTTGACAAATCTCGTTGGCGCTTAAATTACAGACCACGGTGCCAAACCTTATCAAATGCTTGAGTTACGTCTAAGAATATTGGTGAACAGACTTTCTTTTTTTCAACCGCCTTCTCGATTGTATCAGTTTTTGTAAATGCTGAACTTTTCAGTTCACAGATTTCTACTGAAATTCGCAAGGATCTCTCGTGCAGTTGATTATCTCATAATTGATATTCTTTTCAAAATATTTGCAAAACATGAGAAGCAGCGAATGGAAGCTGCCACTTCCGGTGGATCTATCTCGGCCAAAAAATCACTTAGATCTCCCAATGTAAAAAGCTTAAGTATGAAGTTTCATTCCGATCAATCAATCCGTATGGGCTGTACAGTGACCAAATTTTTACTGAAAATGAGTTTTTTTGAAAAAAATTTTCATTAGCGGTTAAATTTTGGAAAAATTATCTGGACCGGTATTGTTGCTAAATTAATTTAGAATCTGTTAGTCCAGAACCGTTTTTCTCGTAAATGATATACCTTTAAAAATACATGAAAAAAAACGAAAAAGCTCTTATTGAAGTTGTCATTTCCGGTCCATCTTTTTGAAAAACTGAATCTTTTGGAAAACTAATCTGGACCGGTTTTATGGTAAAATTAATTTAAAATCTTTTAGTTCTTAATCATTTTTCTTGTAAATGGTGTATTTCAAATAATTGCAAAAGATGGAAAAGCTCTTATGGAAGCTGCCACTTCCGGTTGACTGATATCGGTCATAAATCACTGGGATCTCCCAATTTATGAAAAACTGTTATATATGAAGTTTCAGCTCGATCAGACAAACCGTATGGGCTGTAGAGAGGACACAGACATTTAGTCTGGATGTGTGTGCGTGTAGACTAAGTGCCCGTGTCCTTTCTACAGCCGCTAGCACGCACACACAGAGATTTTTAAAAAGTACTTTTTTGACTGCGGCAAATGACTTCGTTTAGAGCAAATCTAACTATTGAAGGTTTATTCCTACCTCCGTATCAGATCTCTGTTACCCACTTATGTACCTAAATGCTTGCAATTTTATTTGGTGGTTGGACATTGGTGTCTGCATGACGCTAATCTTTATGTTAACAGCTTCAAAACTGCTCTGGAGCATGTGCCTGATGATGAGTGAAATAATTATAAGTTTGTTATTACTGCTGGCAAAAGATTGGCTGCAGCTCATCCAGGACGGTACAATGTACCAACGACCAACAAGGTAGTCGTGTTACTGGTCGACCAGGAATGTCATAAAAGGGATGTTGCGCAAGAGCATGTATGATCAATACCCACTCATATTTTGTCGTAGAGAAGATGGTTATAATTTTGCAGCGTACTGTTTGATTTTGTTACATGTGTTCCAAATCATAACTAGAAAATATTTGCTATGCAATTTTATAGTTATTTAATTCAGCTTCGTTTGAACGAAAATCCTATTTGCATCGCTATCGTACACTTATCAATCACCTTTTAGTAGATCAATATGCTAAAATTGAAACAGAGCGTTTGATATTTTTTCTAAACCATCAAAAACAGCTGAGAATGGGAGAGTACATTGGCTTAAAGTATGCTATATGCGGCAGGACGTATATCTACAAAACTTAAAGAGAATGCTAATTCTTCCTTCTAAGTTTACAGGAAGCCCGCGTTATATGCACCAACCACCCTTTTGCACCACAAATCCTAAGACGCCTCAAATTACTTGTAAGCTTCTTGAGAGTCAAAAATTGCACGACAAACATGACTTGATCTCTCGATTGTTGAAGTGCCTTATGAATAAGGCCCTCTTCTCTTCTTACAAAAAATATATTTGGGGTGGCAAAAATGTATGGCTTGTCCCATGCCCATATACTTTGTGGTTGGAAAAAAATCAGGGTTAAAGAGATCGAAAAAGTCGTCAGCGTTGAGTTATCAGACCCTGAAGGTGACTGCTCTTCATCAAATTATCAATAATCAAATGATTCACGTCTCAAAACGGTTCCCGAAACAGTTTGTCAACGAGACTATCACAGATGAAAAACATACCTATCGTATTTCAGCCGATCACTCGCTGAAGGCGAATTCAGCTGCGAGGTGAATATGCATGGGCAGAAGATCGAAGTTAATAATAGCACGGTTGTTCCATATTTACCAGTATTTCCTAGAACATTCCAAACCCATATCACTCTAGAGTTCCGCTTCAGCGTCAAATCGATTAAGTACATCTGAAAGTACGTAAATAAAAGTAAAGGCCAAGCTATATTTTCACTACGGTATCCAACGGTCATGTGTCTGGACGTTCATTTACTTACAGACGTACTTTAATCCCCAAAACGTGAGGTAATACGTTGAAAATCCGCAACAAACAACACTCTTGGCATTTTTTAAATTATGTGGAAAAGGCCAATTTGCGAAAAACCTGATGTATGATGAAATACCGTTTTACTACACGTACGAGGGTACTACTAAAAGGTGTATTCAACCGACACCGGCGTGGCTGTTAAATGGGGGTTCTCCGAAATGTTTAAAGACTATTTCGGTCCATTTCGTTTACGTTGTTAAAGACAGTCGTTAACGTAGCGTATCATCATCTATCTACTTGACTGTGTGCAATAAAAAAACTTGACCGGCCATAACGATTACAGTAAAATATTGTATGGTACTAGAACCAAACCATTCGAAAGGCATAAATTATTGCTTCTTTTGAAAAGGTGATGGAAGTAATCTCTAGCGATAACACAACGCTTAAATTATATTTAAAGGTCGGTGAAATGAATCTTAATGCTAATATTAGTTTTGACCTCGATCATCAACTATATTTAAGGCCTGTTAATTTTTCAAAATGCGTTTCGCATTTACATATACCAAGAGCTTATACTAAGAAAGAATGCAAAATTCTCAAACTCGACCACTTTTTCTAACTTTTTGCACTTGTAGATTCTAATATTAAGATTTGCGCAACTAGGATTGTGTATTAAATCTCACCCAGCTCTCAGATGTGTTAGATGAGGCATATCAGCATGTAGCAGGTTTCCTTTTTGTTCCAATTTTATACATATTCTTTGATTCAACCATATCAATTGTTGCTTGTTTTTTCCTAGTGCAGTTCACATCCTAGTGCATCCGTCTGCAAATTGAACATACATAGCTCATGCTCTATGCGTTTTGGACGAATAGTCGAATTACCTATCGAAATTTTAGCTTGACTTGGAAATTTTAGCTTATCGCAAGGCCCGTTGCACACTTCTGCATATTTTTTAGCAAAGTGAGCTATGTTTTGAAATCACAGCTTCTTTCTTTTTACTTTACAAAGCCTAAAGCCACTCTTCAATGTTTCTCTTTGAGTTCTTGACACCAAAACGGTAAGCTGTAAAATGAAGACATAGCTCACATCAGTCAAAAAACATAGCTCAAGTGTGCAACGGGCCTAAAGCTTGGAATTTTTATTTCGAGCATTCCTGCTATCGCTTGACAGCCACCGGCCGTTATGTTTAGGGTTGTTTTATAAGTTGCTGCTCAATCGACCAAGATAATTTCCTGGTCTGGTAAACTCGTAAAGTCAAATCATATTGGATATAAGCTACAGAGAACGTTGCCACCACCTAAAGCAATATAATTAAGCTATTTATTTCAAGTTACACTGTAAAACTAACTATAAAAATCTTATTTATTGATTCACGTTTACATCATTACACTAATAAATAAAATTCATTTGAAAAATAAGATTAACACATTGTCTGCCTGCGGTAATATTTTTAACTAATTTAATCTAAAGTAAATATTAGTATTTCCAAAAAACTGCTACCAGGCATGTTACAACGCTAACCAATAAATTGGTAAAATTATGGATATTAGTTCGATTAAAATTTTTGTAGTTTTCGGTTTTTATGGCCAGAAATTATTCTTTTAATAGTTTTCTTTTTATGATGATTTCAAAGTTTTCCTTGATGCTGCTTCTTTTGTGTCGTTTCGTGGAGACGAGAGTTCTTTTATAACTCTTTCATATGATTAAAATATAAAAACTAGCACAATGTTTCGTTTTATAGCTATTTAAATTTGGAAATATAAATTTAGTGCAGTACAAAACTACTGTAAGAAATATTTCAATAAAATTTATCGTATCAAAGTGTTGTTTGAAGTATTTTTGGAGATTACGTCGCCTGTTGCATAGAATTGTTGGTTTATAAAAGAGATAAAACTATCATTAAAGTGAAATGTAAAAACAACTTTGCATTTTATTTACAATAACAATTGATGGATCACCGCATGAAACTAGACAAGATGCAAATCAGCTAGCCTGTGATAAGGAATCAACTCAAATTGAGAATTAATGAGGGGTACGATTTAATCCAGCTATTTTGGAGCACAATGCTCACCCTACAATGTTCTGGGAACATTTTTAGTTAAATGTTTCGTACAATACAAAATATTATAAACCAGTTATGTTCGGAGGTGCGCTTCGACAGAGAAAATATGTACGCAAAGTAAATACTCCAAATGAAGGTTAAAACGCTAAAGGTTAAATGTTTTTGGAAACTCTGTTGAAATCTAAACCTGAACAAAAGAGCTGGCGAAATCCAAACCAAATAATACACAAAACAGTTTCAAAGGACTCAAGGAAAGTAGCATACTCTCCAGCCCCAGCACCTATGTAATAATTTTAAAATAAGATCGTGCTTCATTCAGCTTAAATTTAATAATTAATTTTACAGGGTGGAACAAATGAGAGTATTTGTGTCCGTTACGCCAGCCGGTGCCTCAGCAGCCGAAACAAAATTAACTATGGCACAAGTAACATGATGCATTGTGCACTATAGGATTATTCATTCGAAACCAACTACAGAACCACTAGGAGCTTGCACAATGAGCGCTAGATGGTTGTGTAACATATCAGCTTTTAACCGAAACCATAACAAGGTCAGCCGGAATCACTACAATGTCATGCAAGCCGGAACTAAACCGACTCTTCCACAAGAAACACAATACATTGTGCATCATTGTGCACCATCTGGTTTTTCAGCTGCAACCAATATGAGGCCAGCCAGAACCAGTGTTTTATCAGCCGGAATCATCGGAAGCTTGCACAATGTCAATGAGCACCATGTAAAGGGGTTTCCAATAAGAGGTTTCATTTTGATATTTAAAAAAACGAGTATTTTTTAAGAGAAATCAATGGATGTTTATTTCATTGTAAAGAGGAAGGTATGCCATTAACATTTGAAAACGATATCAGCCAAATAGCCACCATGACTACGCTTGCAGCACCATATCCTTTTCATGAAATAATCCATGGCCAATTCACACATTTGCGGCTGTATGTCTTCGATAACTTCACGAATTTTATCTTTAAGGTCTTGAATCGATTGTGGAGCATTGGCATAGACCTTATCTTTCACGTGGCCCCAAAGAAAAAAGTCTAAAGGTCTTAAATCACAAGACCTTGGTGGCCAATTGTGATCCCTTCTTCGAGGAATAACACGGTCAGGAAACTTTTCTTGTAAAATTGCTATTGTTTCGTTGCTTGTGTGACACATAGCGCCGTCTTGCTGAAAATAAACGCCGTCCACATCAATATCTTCCAATTCCAGCCATAAAAAATCATTAATCTTAGCCTGGTAGCGCACTCCATTCACCGTAACAGTTGCACCAGACTCATTTTCGAATAAGTAAGGTACAATCATATGGCCAGGCCAAAAACCACACCAAACAGTGACACGTTGAGAATGGAGAGGCTTTTCAACAATCATTCTTGGATTTTCTGAGCCCCAAATGCGACAATTCTGCTTATTAACGTAGCCTCCGAGGTGAAAATGGGCCTCATCACTGAAGATGATTTTTCGATGAAAATCCGGATCATTTTGATGCATTTGAAGGACCCAATCAGCGAAGATGGTGATCGACCGGTTTGAGTTCTTGTGTTAACTAAACTTTAAAAGCCTCAAGACTTAAGTCTTTATGCAAAATACGGTGTAATGTCGTTTGTGGAATGTCTAATTCCAAAGATCGACGAGGGATTGACAAACCTGGGTTTTCGTCAACACTACGGGCTACAACAGCAATATTCTCAGTTGTTCTTGAGCAACGCACAAGGTTTCGATTCTTCACATCAATAACTGGTCTCATCAGCTCAAATTTTTCCACCAGTTTCACTATTGCCGGCCGATAAGGTGCTTCACGACGACCCAAAAGTGCTTTAGTTTTGCGAACTGTGACAACAAAATTATGTATCGTACCATTTTTAGTAATGGAGTAGTTTTTACTTGACAAATGTCAACTATCAGGCCAGTAGCACTTGGAACTTTAGACGAGCACGCTAAGAGTGTGTATTAAAAAATGTATACCTAAATAAAAAAACAAACTCCTGGGTTTTCCAATATAGGTTCTACGAACGCATCCTTGAACGTTTTTCATTATCTGTCAACGTCAAAACGGCAGTCAAGGGTAACATTTTTATCATGGTGAAGTTCATGAAAGGTTAACTTTTGGAAATTATTAAAAAATTACTAGTGCAATTCTGAGTCGGTGGTGTCGCAACTTTAAGGCGCTTACTCCAATTTTCGGCCGTAATAATCGTCCCAGTGGTTCGAGTCTAAATATTCACTATTGGATGTTCCAGAGCCAGTGAGACAACGCGCCGGTCGAACAAAATATCGCAGCCGTAAGTGCTTCAGTTCAAAATGAGCCAAACCAGTCGATTCCACGCCGTTCACAAGATCAAATTATCTTTAAAACTTCTCCGATTGGGCTCTGCTAAAGTTTGAGGAAACTCCTGAATTTCATCGAATATCAGCTTCAGCGATGAAGCTCATTTTTGACTTAATTGTTTTGTGCTTCAAGAGACTTTAATACAACCACAAAAAGTGACCGTGTGGTATGGATTTCATACCGAAGGTATGATAGGACCATATTTTTTCGTCGTTGAAAATGATCACTATGTTACGGTCAATGGAGTTCGCTATCGTGCCAAGTTGTAAGACTATTTTCGACCAGAATTGGATGCACTTGGCATCGGTGATAATTGGTTCCAACAAGATGGTACCACATGCCACACAGCTCGCACATGCGATTGAACACCGCTGGATTTCTTTTTATGAGGTTACGATAAGTCGTTGGTTTATGGAAACAAGCCAACAACGTTAGAGGAGCTCATAGATAATATCGAACGCGAAATTGCCAACATTCCGGCCGATATGTGTAAGAGAGTGGTGGGATATTGGCTCCAAAGAATCGATCGCTGCAAACGTGCTCGCGGTGGTCATATGAACAAGATCGAATTCCATAGTTAAATGTAACATGTGTACTGCACCTTTCTTATTGAAAAATCTTTTACTTTAAATGGTTGTACAATATCAGCATCAGATGCATAATAATACTGCTACTTCTGTTATAGTAGTTCTGGTTTGTCGTATAGTTCAGGCTAACATTACTTAGTCAGTTTATTTCCGGCTGTCATTAATTCGTTCTAAAGCCTCAACCAGCGAACACTTAAGAGCTCAAATTGCGCTACATTTGGACTACTTACGGGAGAGATAAAATCACCAACATTTTAGCAGTCAGTTGTTTATTTGTGACGAGATGCCTATAAAATTTCGGTGGTCATAGCATTAACCGAAATGGTACAAATAGTGCGCAACTTAAGCTCTTACGTGTTTGCTGGTTAAGGCATAATGCTTTCGATTGGTAAAACTTTTGTTCCGGTTGGCTTTATATAGATCCAACTGACATTGCAGTGGTTCCGGATGTCATAGTTATGCTTTCGACTGAAAGCTTATACGTTGCACAACCATCTAAAGTGCATTGTGCTTATTGTGAAAACTTCTAATGGTTCCGGCTGATAAATCAGATAGTGCACAATGCATTGCTTAAGCTCAAAGCTCTTCTAAAGTACAAAGTGTTCATCATGCAAGATGTGCCATAGTTCGTTTGGTTCTGGCTGGCATGGTTCCGGCTGACATAGGTGGTTTCGGCTTACACAACCATCTCAAGTGCAAAGTGCTCATTGTGCAAGCTCATAATGGTTCCGGCTGGTAAAACTCTCGTTCCCGTTGGCTTTAAATAATTTTGGTTGGCTTAAGATTTGTTCTGGCTGAAAAACCAGATACTACAGCGCCATAGTTGGTTTAGTGTCGGCTGGCTTTGTTGGCTTTCAGTAGGCTTCAAATAAAGCCAGCTGACATTACCTATAGTGGTCCCGGGTGACATTGTTATGTTTCTGGCTAAAAGTTTATATGTTGCATAACCATCTGAAGTACATTGTGCACGCTTCTAATAATGCCAGCTGATAAAATTCTGGTTTCGGTGGATTTCGGCTCACCCTATATTGTTCTAGCTAAAACAATTAATTGTTAAACTTGTGCTTTAGTTGGTTGGTTTCTGGCTGGCTTTATATGGTTTCAGCTGACTTTGTAGTGATTCCGACTGACCTTGTGGTTCCGACTATAAACTTATGTGTTATCCAACCATCTAAAACGTATTGTGTTCATTATTCAAGCTCCTATTATGCAGATCCAGATAGTGCTTGCTGGTTTGGTTTCGAGTGGCATGGTTCCGGCTGGCATGGTTGAGGCTAACTTTATATAGTTCTGTCTGATATTGTAGTGGTCCCAGCTGACCCATTTATGATTCCGGCTGAAAGCTTATGTGTTATCCAACCATCTAAAGCGCATTGTTCTCATTGCGCAAGCTTCTAATGGTTCCAGCTGATAAAATTCTGATTTCGGGTGGCTTTAAATTGTTCCGGCTGGTTTAATATTACTTCCGGCTGATAAGTCAGATAATGAACAATGATGCACAATGCATTATACTACTTGTTCCATAGTCGGTTCGGTTCCGGCTGGCATGGCTTCGGCTAGCTTATTATGGTTCCGGCTGACAATTCGCTACTTGTGCCATAGTTGGTTTCGTTCTAGTTGGCGTGACGGCGACTTACTCGAATATTTCTATTTTTGTTTTATAATAAAAGGCGGCATATAAGTTTTTTAAAATGAACAGGATTAAAGACGCAGATAAAATACAAGTGGTGCTACTATATTATGCACTAATCTCCACTTTTGATACAGAAAGCATTTAGGACTCAAACAAATCGGAATGTGCTCAGTCGATGGACCATTATGCGAATTTTAGAAAGCTTCAATACACATAGAAGTGTCCAGAGGATGCCTTACCATTGAAATTCAATAGTTCGAACATCAAACATCATCGCCGTAGTGGCCACAGTAATATTGATATAAATTCTAGCATTTAAACAAGACAATTAGCGTTGAATACTGCTGTTGGTCGAAGAAGCGAATTTTGTCCAAAGATTTGAATTTCTTTCCTTATAAAATTCAACTTACAAGCGATTTGAATTCAGAAGATCCATCAATTCGACGAGATTCTGAAAAAAAGATTTTGCGTTTTGTAAAGAGCGATGTAAATTTCATAAATTGCTTATTTATATCCAACGAGGCGCACTTTGATTTAAACAGAAATATACAAGAGCAAAATTGTCATGTATGGGCTAATCCTCAAAACACCAACCCAGTGAGGTTGCATCCAGAACGTCTGACTATGTGGTATGCTGCCAACGGTATTGGTAGCCCATTCTTTTTTTAAGAAAACGATGCCTATGTTAAATTGAATGAAAAGCGCTATCGAAGCATGCTGGAATAATTTTTTCCCCTGAATTGCGCCGATGACGAACAACTTTCCAAAACGTATGGTTTCAACAAGGCCATTGGTCACAAAACTAGATTAGTAGTGGCGGATTTGTGTGAAAAATTTGGTGAAAAAAAATTATCTCGCGCAACGCCAAACGTCGTTGGCTCCAAGGTCGCCATAAATAATTTTTATTGAGATTGAAATAGAATTTAACACAAAAATGACCCAGATGAATTATTAATATAAAAAAATTTTTTAACGAATATTAATCTTTGAAAACACCAGGTAAAGTTGATGACTGGAACACTCACATGTTTCCAATTTACTTGTTATTGCATTAATTTACATAAATAAAATGATTGATCTTTAAAACATACAGTTCCTGAATATTGAATTAATTACTGAAATTGAAAATTCGAGCTGATCAGAAAGAACAAACTGCTTTCCCTCTAATTAAATCTCACTATAAAAAAACGAAATGCATGGCTCTTATATATAGGTGGCTCTGGTAATATGCGTGAAAAAACTTTCATTGGATGAACCAAAAGTTCATTGGAAAGTTTGTGGAAGGGTTTTGATGTGTACTTTATCTAAAAGGACCAGTTTATTGATCCTAGGATTCGGCCATATAAATAACAAGCATTATTTGAAACGATTGCACAAAGCTTTAACGAAACATTTTGTTCAAAAAAAAATCAAACGGGTATTTGTGGCCAACCATCAATTAATTACGAAATATCTCGTTAATTAATTTCAATTTCACTTTTCGTAATCAGCAGCAAGAAGTTATATTTACAAACAAAGTGAAGTCATTAGTCTATATTAATATTTTTATCATTTCAGAACATTGCACCAAGGCCGAACTATACTAAGCCGCCAGCACTTATGGATCTTGATCCATCAGTTTAAATGCGATTACTAAATTATATCAACCGTCCCACTCCATGAGCCAAGGAAGCAACAATGAATCAACCACTTGGAAACTGAAGGAGGACTATTAAACCAATTGGCATATGACAACACCGAAAACGAGATATCTAATTATGTGCAGGATATAGAAGATAACTCGGAGGTACATTTTATGAAGAAACCCTCTCTAGCGTACCATACCTAAAGAACCTGCTTAAAAACAGAAATATACTAAAGTCCCTCATCAACATCGGAGCCAATAAAAACTTTATAAAATCCGAGTTAGCCATTAATGCCAAGTAAATCGAGAATAAATTCCAAATCAGATCAGCGGGAGGTGATATCAAAATCAGTTACAAAATTAGTGGACCATTCTTGAAAAGCATTGCCATTGACAATACCATCGATTTTTCAATCTACCAGGATTAAAATTGTTTGATGGCATCATAGGAGATGACACATTGAAGGAACTTGGGGCACTTATTGATCGAAACCCCAATGAATTGATCATCACACTCAATATACACATTCCATTGCAAGAAAAACCTTAATGCCAAGTCAACATATGGAAGTTCGGGATGGTCATATGACACTAAAAAAATATTACACACAGTTATCCCGAAATTCGCAATACTCTTTGTGCCCGTTAAAAACTTCGAAACTATCGATACCGAGGTACGCGCTGAAATCAAAGCCAATGAGAAATCGCCGTACACCAAACATACCCGTACCCATACAGCATGAGGCTGGACAACTGGCGAATGGCTCAACTCCTCGCCATGGACTTTCTCGGTTATCTCATAACAAACAAGGGCATCAAGCCGGACAAAAAAGTATTGGCTATTCAAAATATCAAAAACCTAGGAATTTGAAAAACCTCAATCACCTCGGTGATTTATCCGAGACTTTCCACTCATAGTTAAATCGTTAACCAACTTAACGACAGGAGAAAATGCGCAAATCAAAGCATCGCAATCCAAAATAGTGAAAGTTGAACTAAACCAGAAAGAGTTAGAACCGTTTTACAATACCAAAGACTCATGTCTTCAATGAAGATATTGGGTCTTCCACATTTTAACAAACGTTCCTGCTAACTACTGACGCTTCCTGGAGATATCGGGAAAGATCGCCCAACTACCTACATCTCCAGGTCACTGAATAAGATGGAAACCATAATATGGGAACTGGATAACTTTCGCAACTACATATATGAGGCCCGCAAAATCAATATTCTGGCAGACCATCAACCGCTAACGTTAACACTAAGTAATAAGAACAACAATCGCGAGAAGAACCGCAGGAAAGATCGATTGCAGGAATATAATTACGAGCTTATTTACAAACCTGGCTGTACAAATAAAGAGCTGACGCTCTGTTAAGACTGGAACTTGAAGCGAACACATTGTCCACTACTGGAAATATTCACAGTGCGGAACAGGATTCAAAAGAGTGGCGCATAAGTAACGTCATGATTTAGTTTGTGAATAAATTTCGTTTTTTTTTTTCAGAATTAACTTTGAAAAATTTGAGAAATTTATTTTGGAAAGACTCAGCATAGAACAAGAAAAAAAGTTGTTCAATTTTATTTTGAAAGTTAGCATTCGATTATTCAGATACAAAGATCATATCGAAATTGTTTTCATGTTCGAAATGCACATAGCGCTTCAACAATTTACCGATTGGTTCAGCGTTTTCGGCAACAACATTGCTCGGATGCAAGCAAGTACTGAGGAAAACCCCGAAACCTCCACTAGGCGACGTTCTCAGCAGTTAGTGATGTCTATAGGCGGTCTTTAAAATACGCATTCAATATAGTCGTCGTTTTCAAGAATTGTGCTTAGAAAACAACGAGTTTATTCACAAACTCATAATGAGCGCTGAGGTTCATTTTCATCTCAATGGTCACGCGAATAAACAAAATTGCAGAATATGGGGCACTCAAAATCTAATAATAATTGTTGAAGATCAAATGCATCCACTTAGATGCACAGTATGGTGTGGAATAACTTCAGAAAGGATCATTGGGCCATACTTTTATGAAAACGACGAACAAGTTGCGATTAATGTGAATGGGAATCAATACCGGGAAATAATTGAAAATTGTTTAAGGCCAGAGGTACAGAACAATCCAGAATTGTGGTTCCAACAAGATGGAGCCACAGCTCGTCTAACTATGGCTCTCCTGCACCAAATTTTTGGCGATCGAATAATATCGCGCTTTTTTGTTTTTAACTGGCCACCACGTTCGCCCAATTTAACGGCTCCCGATTTTTTTTCTTTGGGACTACCTAAAGGGTAAGGTGTATGGCGCAATAATCCACAAACCATCAAACAGGTTAAAGTTAATATACGAGAAGAAGGGAGGGCGCTGGGGCCTGAAATTCTAAGAAAAGTTAAGGAAAATGCTCTGGAAGAGCACGTTAGGTCGAAGCAAACAATGGGCACCATTTGAAAGATATTATCTTCAAAACATAATGTGAACAATTTCCACACTATAATAAATGCCAACGTCAAATAAAATCAGAAACAAAACGTTATTCTTTAAATAAATCATAACGTTCTTATGAGCCACCCCTACTTTAGTTCGATACTGTGATGCACCCATCAATGTCTTCAAGAACCAACTGATATTTATGCCCATAAAGAGCTACATTAATCCTATCATAGACACTATATTAGTTTGCCGGAGATAAACAAAGGAAATTTATGCAAGGTCCTAAAGGGACAATTGCATCCAACCATCATCAAGGGAATCAAAATCCCGGAAAAGTATATTCCGCTTTTCAAGGAAATTTTTAAGAAGAGTTTTCTAGTTTCAAAATACGCCTAACGCAAAAAGTTGTTGAAAACATTCAGAATGAAGAAAATAAATTCAGCATCATAAAGGAAGAACACAAGCGGGCACATAGAAATCACGTGGAAAACCAAAAGCAAATGTTGGAACACTACTATTTTCCAAGGATGGCCAGATTGATCAAAAAATGCACTCAAACCGGCGATACATGCAACACAAATAAATACGATCGATATCCTCATCGTGTTGCTCTCCAAGAAACACCTATTCCAACATACTCTGCGGAAACTATTCATTTGGACATAATGGAAATCAAAAAGGAAAAAAGTATATCCTGTGTGAAAAAATTTTCAAAGCTCGTAAAGTTCTTTCGCATTAAGAATAAATCACTTTTGCATGTACGGGATAAAATCATAAAGGCGCTACATTGTTTCACTGTGCCTCCTATACTCGTGTTGCATAATGAGAGAAGCTTTGCGAGCCCTATCGTAACGGACTACTAAAAATCTCGGCTATCCAAATTTATCAAACACCTTCCCAACGAAGTGAGGTAAATGGAGCTATAGAGAGAGTTCATTCTAGCATATTGGAAATAACTCGATGCCTCTACACAAGGAACTGTCTACAAAAGAACTCATCAACATATAGCTGTGGATCGCTATAATGGCTCACACTCGAATACGCAACGAAAATCTAATCAAGACAAAAATTTACGAAGATCTGGTAGAGAGACTTCACAAAAAATCAAAACTGCAAAATTACAAGAGAAAATAGAAGGAGAGGCAATCGAAAGACCTATGAAGCTGGTAACATTATTTATATGACAATCAAACAAATCCAACGAAAAGATAAGCCGAAACTCCGGCAAGAAATAGTCTCAAGACAACAATATCACTGTAACAGCTACTTCTGGAAGACGCATCTAAAAAATCCAAATCAAAAATCTACCACAAAATACTTATAACAAGCTTCCTGGTGTTTCACTATGCCGCTGAGTATCTATGAACAAAGAGTACAACTATCTATGAGTACAACACTCCACTCGTAACAATAAAACAAGGAAATGGACGAATAACCCAAGGGTGTTTCAAGTTGATTCACATCATCAACCTGAAGAATTACGAGGAAATCATAGTTCGAATTACACCCTCGATCGCGAACACCAAGACAACACCCTTTAATCGCAATCGAACGATCAAGCGAAAGCCATAGCGCAGCTGATTTTGGAACTGAAACGTCACTCGCGCAAACGAAGATCGATGAACTGGATCGATAGTGCCTGGAAATATATAGCATGATCACCAGATGCCACTGATTGGGACCGGATAATGACTAGCCAAAACGAGATAGAGATAATGTAATATACTGCGTCTATGATGATTGCGAAAGAATCTACCCTCCTTTACGACAATAGTGAAGTTCTGACAAACTAAAAATGAGAGAAAAACTTTACAAAAGCCCAAAAAGTGTAAATCTGCACTATAAAGAAACGTATTATGCAAAACGAAATAAATTGTTAGAAAAATAAGTTCACAATGGCAAGCTAATCGAACCATGTGCCAAAACCATTCTTTATGGTTTTGTGACGGATTTATAACAAGGAAAGAAATCTTGGGAAACGCTGCTTCCATGAGAATCTGGAAAAAAATACCTGCGGAAATACAAACAAATCAACAAAAAAAAAAGTGAACGAGAATGAATTTATTATTTAGCGTTCTGTTGAATCCGCTGACTTTTCCAATTTTTTATTCAGCAATATTTTTTTATTTCGCGTACTGTATGTTTCGTTAGTAGTATAGGTATTAATATTGTATAGACTAAACGTTAATTACGAAAATTCATCGTGTTTCGGATGGAAATAGATTTGGCTCGGGAATACCGTGGACAAGAGGTGTGGGGATGGATGATGGATATTGAAGACGAGGAGTAGAAAGTTAACTTTGAAGGTGGGTGGTTCAACCGAGAAAAAGAGATTTTAAAATGGAATGGTTGAGCGTCCCAATGGCGACAAAATAATAAAAATTACAAAAATAATAAAATTAAAATAATAAATGTTATAATAAAATTAAAAATAATAAATTTATAATAATTAAATGAGTCAAAAACAATAATAATAGTAATAATAATATAAAAATTAATATAATTTATTTAAAAGTCGTGTAAATTAAATATAATAGTGGTAAATATAATACCATAGGTATACAGTGAACGATCCATGGACGAAAAATTGTAATAAATAAACAAATACCGGTGCGTGTGCATAACATTAATTAAAAACTAAAGACTGTTGCTTTATGCACGAGTGTAACAAAATATATTAAAACATAAAAATTGTTAAAGTGAAAAGGCCACGAATTATCCAGGTGGTCGACATTAAAAACGGTGAAAATTATCAATTTCCTTCGGCGGCAGTATCGGATCCGCAACGGGGCCATAATATTTTTATTTTTCTATTTGTTATACATATAAAAACTTTGTTTATATAATTTCTTCTTTTTTTTCTATTTTCTTTTAATTTAAGGTACTAACCACTAACACTAATCTATGCGGGCGAATAAAGGATTGGGAAATGATTAGGACAGCCTACATTTAATGGTTCCGGGTTTTTTATATAATAATAAATTGATTCGAAATGTTATCATTTGTTGCGTTCATTTCTTTGCGTCCGGTGTAAATTTTCAATTTTACTTCGCTCTTATAAAACAGTGTATTTCTTTTAAGATTTCTTTCTGGTTTAGTGCGATAGAATAAAAATGTGTAAGTAATTTTTTTGTAGTGGTTTCGCTGAAGATGAAAATGTAGCACATCCTAACTCATAAGGAAACCGAAATGTCTTACCTGACAACATGCAGCAAATTCAAGCTCTTCTGCGTTCCAGAAAGGAACCACCCCTCAACCACTGCTGCTAGCCGGCTGAGACATGCTGCACTGGAATCAACAAAGAAGAGTCTGAAACAGTTTTATTATCCGAATTGTTCCGATAATAAAACTGTTACAGTTTCTAGGAGCTAACTTATTTATGCGGTGGAGCAGTCATGGATTTTTTAATTTTAAAATTTTGTATAGTAGAAAGTGTAAAGGCGCTTCGATTGTCAATGACACAGCACCGTAGGGATGCCTAAATAAATCGAAGTATGCTATCGTGTAGTACTGACTCTATTGCGTTTATTGTAGAAGCCGACATATTTGTGCGACCCGTCGAAGCATAAATTTTCTATGTTGGAATCATAAAAATTGAAAAATTCGAAAAATTCAACCATTCGAAGGCCATTGACAAGGCATCGTAGAGATGTCTAAGTAAATCGAAATATGATGTCGTGTAATACTGACCTGATTGCGTCTTTTGTAGAAGCCAACATAATTATGCGACCCGTCGAAGCATAAATTTTCTATGTTGTAATTCAACCATTCGAAGGCCATTGACAAGGCATCGTAGATATGTCTAAGTAATTCGAAGTATGCCATTGTATAGTACTGACCTTATTGCATCTTTTGTAGAAGCCAACATATTTGCGCGACCCGTCGAAGCATAAATTTTCTATGTTGGAATCATAAAAAATCGAAAAATTCTAAAAATTCAACCATTCGAAGGCCATTGACGAGGCATCGTAGAGATGTCTAAGTAAATCGAAATATGCTATCGTGTAATACTGGCTCTATTGCATCTTTTGTAGAAGCCAACATAATTATGCGACTCGTCAAAGCATAAATTTTCTATGTTAGAATCATAAAAAATTGAAAAATTCGAAAAATTCAACCATTCGAAGGCCATTGACAAGGCATCGTAGAGATGTCTAAGTAAATCGAAATATGATGTCGTGTAATACTGACCTGATTGCGTCTTTTTGTAGAAGCCAACATAATCATGCGACCCGTCGAAGCATAAATTTTCTATGTTGTAATTCAACCATTCGAAGGCCATTGACAAGGCATCGTAGAGATGTCTAAGTAATTCGAAGTATGCCATTGTATAGTACTGACCTTATTGCATCTTTTGTAGAAGCCAACATAATTATGCGACTCGTCAAAGCATAAATTTTCTATGTTGAAATCATAAAAAATTGAAAAATTCGAAAAATTCAACCATTCGATGGCCATTGACAAGGCATCGTAGAGATGTCTAAGTAATTCGAAGTATGCTATTGCATAGTACTGACCTTATTGCATCTTTTGTAGAAGCCAACATAATTGTGCGACCCGTCGAAACATAAATTTTCTATGTTGGAATCATAAAAAGTTGAAAAATTCGAAAAATTCAACCATTCGTATGCCATTGACAAGGCATCGTAGAGATGTCTAAGTAAATCGAAATATGATGTCGTGTAATACTGACCTTATTGCGTCTTTGTAGAAGCCAACATAATTATGCGACCCGTCGAAGCATAAATTGTCTATGTTGGAATCATAAAAAATTGAAAAATTCGAAAAATTCAACCATTCGAAGGCCATTGACAAGGCATCGTAGAGATGTCTAAGTAATTCGAAGTATGCCATTGTATAGTACTGACCTTATTGCATCTTTTGTAGAAGCCAACATAATTATGCGACCCGTCAAAGCATAAATTTTCTATGTTGGAATCATAAAAAATTGAAAAATTCGAAAAATTGAACCATTCGAAGGCCATTGACAAGGCATCGTAGAGATGTCTAAGTAATTCGAAGTATGCCATTGTATAGTACTGACCTTATTGCATCTTTTGTAGAAGCCAACATAATTGTGCGACCCGTCGAAACATAAATTTTCTATGTTGGAATCATAAAAAGTTAAAAATTCGAAAAATTCAACCATTCGTATGCCATTGACAAGGCATCGTAGAGATGTCTAAGTAAATCGAAATATGATGTCGTGAAATACTGACCTGATTGCGTCTTTTGTAGAAGCCAACATAATTATGCGACCCGTCGAAGCATAAATTTTCTATGTTGTAATTCAACCATTCGAAGGCCATTGACAAGGCATCGTAGAGATGTCTAAGTAATTCGAAGTATGCTATTGTATAGTACTGGCCTTATTGCATCTTTTGTAGAAGCCAACATATTTGTGCGACCCGTCGAAGCATAAATTGTCTATGTTGGAATCACAAAAAATTGAAAAATTCGAAAAATTCAACCATTCGAAGGCCATTGACAAGGCATCGTAGAGATGTCTAAGTAATTCGAAGTATGCTATTGTATACTACTGACCTTATTGCATCTTTTGTAGAAGCCAACATAATTATGCGACTCGTCAAAGCATAAATTGTCTATGTTGGAATCATAAAAAATTGAAAAATTCGAAAAATTCAACCATTCGAAGGCCATTGACAAGGCATCGTAGAGATGTCTAAGTAATTCGAAGTATGCCATTGTATAGTACTGACCTTATTGCATCTTTTGTAGAAGCCAACATAATTATGCGACCCGTCAAAGCATAAATTTTCTATGTTGGAATCATAAAAAATTGAAAAATTCGAAAAATTGAACCATTCGATGGCCATTGACAAGGCATCGTAGAGATGTCTAAGTAATTCGAAGTATGCCATTGTATAGTACTGACCTTATTGCAGCTTTTGTAGAAGCCAACATATTTGTGCGACTCGTCGAAGCATAAATTTTCTATGTTGTAATCATAAAAAGTTGAAAAATTCGAAAAATTCAACCATTCGAAGGCCATTGACAAGGCATCGTAGAGATGTCTAAGTAATTCGAAGTATGCTATTGTATAATACTGGCCTTATTGCATCTTTTGTAGAAGCCAACATATTTGTGCGACCCGTCGAAGCATAAATTTTCTATGTTGGAATTATAAAAAAACGAAAAAAATTAAAAATTCAACCATTCGAAGGCCATTGACGAGGCATCTTAGAGATATCTAAGTAAATCGAAGTATGCCATTGTATAGTACTAACCTTATTGCATCTTTTGTAGAAGCCAACATAATTATGCGACTCGTCAAAGCATAAATTTTCTATGTTGAAATCATAAAAAATTGAAAAATTCGAAAAATTCAACCATTCGATGGCCATTGACAAGGCATCGTAGAGATGTCTAAGTAATTCGAAGTATGCTATTGCATAGTACTGACCTTATTGCATCTTTTGTAGAAGCCAACATAATTGTGCGACCCGTCGAAACATAAATTTTCTATGTTGGAATCATAAAAAGTTAAAAATTCGAAAAATTCAACCATTCGTATGCCATTGACAAGGCATCGTAGAGATGTCTAAGTAAATCGAAATATGATGTCGTGAAATACTGACCTGATTGCGTCTTTTGTAGAAGCCAACATAATTATGCGACCCGTCGAAGCATAAATTTTCTATGTTGTAATTCAACCATTCGAAGGCCATTGACAAGGCATCGTAGAGATGTCTAAGTAAATCGAAATATGCTATCGTGTAGTACTGACCTTATTGCATTTTTTGTAGAAGCCGTCAGTACTAAACAATAGCATACTTCGATTTGGTTGAATTTTTCTAAAATTTATGCTTCGACGGGTCGCATAGCATAATTATGTTGGCTTCTACAAAAGATGCAATAGGCTCAGTATTACACGATAGCATATTTCGATTTACTTAGACATCTCTACGATGCCTTGTCAATGGCCTTTGAATGGTTGAATTTTTCGAATTTTTCGATTTTCTGTAATTCGAAACAAAATTTATTTTTTTTTATTTTTGATTTAAATAAATAAATTTCTTTTACATTTTCTTTAATTATCTTGTTGTTCTTAATTACATATTATGTTTAAAAAGTGTAGCATTCTTAATTTAAAGTGTAACATTTTCTTTTACACTTTTTGACTGTTATAAGGTCAATTTGTCAGAAACTCCCTTACGTCCTCTCAATGCAGAAAACTAGCACACAGAACTACAATCACATCATTATATTATCAACCTCTAGCAACAACAAGAGCATACATGGAATTCAATGAACTTCTTCTTGACATGTTAAAAATATCATACATTCGGGGAAACGACTATATGTGACCTAAGTGGACTAAAGAAAATATACCAAAGGAACATTGTATCTATCAACGATCAAAGGTTTCAACGCTAGATGCGACTACCAATTCCATAACCAACAACTCATTGAAACCCTCAACGACCAGTCTCAAATCTCATATAATAATACGAGACAACACTTGAAAGGAAATTTTTTCAAAAATTCTACGTTCGTAAGTAAAGAAGTGAAGACATTCCAAATTTTACCCTCCGTATTACATATTCTGTATCTGGGTAACATTGCATAATTACAAGGGTTATTTAACATGGGAGATCATAGTCATTATTTGTGGCTAGGTCTTTATTTTTCTGATACACAGGGCGGGACTCGCGCATAGTAGGAGATTACTGTTTTTCTCGAACCCAACTGTCCAAGAGGAAATTCCCACGGGGGTTGGATTTTTAAGAAGTGAGGAGTTAACATCATCAGTAATGTTGCATCAGCACAACATGCCTAACGGTATCTAAGTGTAACATAATAAGAGTTCCATAGAATACGAGTTTTTATTTTATTTTATGCAAATTAAGATTATTTTAATTTTCATACAAACAATTTATTCCGAATCCTAACCTTACATTAAATGTAAACTAATTTTGTGAAAATATTGCCCAAACTAAAGTGCAAACGATTTCTTCATACCGCGCGCGCACACATCTTAAACATATATACGAGTAAATACTTGAAGTCATATAGTCCATATGACGCTCAACCGAAACGATGTAAATTGGATTTCGATGTCTATAATTAAAACATAACCACTTGAGAATAAAAATTTCACTTGTTTGTGTATTCTTCATTAACCATCCCGATAAAATACAGACCGACAACGATTTCATAACGTAATGTAATGCCGGAAATTTCTTTTTGTTTTCTTAAAAGACGTACAACATAAAACCATAACTCAAACGAAAATATTATGTACATTATTAATAATCCGTATGTATATCGTAATCTGGATTCCATCAGTTGAAAATTTGTCTAAAATACACAAAACATTTATACAAGACGTATTCGGCTCAGAACAACAAGTGTAATGATTAATTGGATTATGATTGGTGTAATATTTCAAACTTGAGTCGTGCACTCTTTATGTATGTAGTACATAAATGAGGGTTGGTACTTGGCATGGTTATATCGATAAAAGGTCAAAATACTTTATACGACTATAAATTTTATTATTGATGCGAGTTTGTGTTGTAAATTCGCGCCAAACTATCGATAAGTAATTTCCGGGCTGCGGATCCGATAACATCTAATAGAGTTTATTGTTATATGCTTTTGTGCCATACATAACAATACATACATACATAAAGACATGAATTTCTTTGTTTTCTAAAAATGTAAATTCAGATTGTTATTTTTGGACATTCCGAACTTAGGTTTTATTCAATTTCAACAACATCATCCAACCATATGTGCTGGATGTGTTTTCATTCCAAAAGATTATAATAATCGCGTGAAACCGAAATTGTGTCGATATATTTAAGTCGTATGACATAATATTAATCTTAGCGTTGAGCCGGATAATTTGATATGCGGAAATGAATTTTTATTTTTTAAGTACGCGCAACAAGCGCGATGAAAGGGTTGATAACACCAAAAATACATTGTATTAGGCGCTTTCGCACGTAAATTACACAAAAAAATATAAAAATAGCCCAATGCTAAATAAAAATTGTAAATCAATTAATCATACAAGATTTATTGAACCTTACATACTAAAAATAATAATTAATCAATTGCTAAGTATATTTTCTAAACTACAATTAATTATTTACTATATTTGTTTTGTAAAACATAAAATTATAATTACCCAATTAAAAAATTTGCGTAGATGAACAAAAATATCTCATGAATTTTCGATTTTCTTTTTTTAATTGATGAGCACTGAAAGTAAAAACAAAAATTAAAAATTTTTGATTTAATTATTTTGTAATCGAAATTAGAAAAATAAATTATTTGAATTTATTTAATTTAGGATTTATCGTAATTATGCAGTCATTGATGCATAGACCATTTTTCAAACGATACCGACCAGTACAGTAATTTTTCAAAAATCCTACTCTGCTTGTTTCACTACTGCCTATATCCGCTGTTCTAGTCACAACTCATACGTTAACGTCAATGTTATGGCGATACTATAATCGCAGTAATCAGCATGCGGTTTAATTGAGAGGTGTAGAGTAAATCCTGTTTATTCCATATGTCTGACACGTCATTGCCGACTTAAATCCATTTAAATCTCAATCATATGTTTGCCATGTTAGGATATGATAAAACAGGGTCAGGAATGCACTGCCCAACTAAATTTTCGATCATAACAAGCCAGAAAAAAAACAACAAAAAATAGTTTTGGGTTTTAAGTTTTTTCACGAGTCACGAATTTATAACTTTCAAACGAATCTTGGTGGTGCTGTTTCAAACCCTACAAACCCATTTGATACACCACTAAAACTGGTGACCCCGAGCAAGAACGAAAACACATAACACTTCCAACACGTCGGTCCTTTAATTAAACTGGCCGCTTTCAACACATCATCAGAGACCGAGGTGACACCTTAATTATGTGTCTCTGCACCGGCTGATCATCGGAGAAAAACTTAAACAAAATTGTAAGTACCCAAGTAATTATTTAAGGTCCTAGCAAATAAATTATTCTAAAAAGTGTTTTTTAACTTAAATTTATTTATAGTTAAAATGTGTTTTGTTTTCGCTTTATTCGCGTTTTCGATCCTATTCCTCATTTTTAGCTTTTTGGTTTCGGCACGGATGATCCACCAACTACCACCAAGCAGCATTTTAACGCAGGAGTCCAATGTATCGATAACGGCCACTCAACTACTGGACTCTTCAATGGTGCCAGAAGTAAACAATTTGAACCTCACTGTTCCTCTTGTCAGATCACCAAACGATAATGACATTATTATAGAAAATGATGTATTTCTTCAAGTGCTTCTTCCGGAACGGAAGCAATACAATGACAAATTAATCGCGCAAAATACCACATTTGGGTGCATATTAGGCGGAGAGGTATTATAAAATCCCTCTTCACCAAAGGTTCAAGTTTATCATACCACCTCCGAGAATTTAAATATTGATTCGCAGATAATAGAGCGCTTTTGCAAAATTGAAGACATTCCAGAGCCAAAAGCTAATAATAAATTAGAGGAACATAAATGCGAAGAACACTATGTAAATACCACCACGAGATCGGCCGAAGGGTGGAATATTGTGAGATTGCCATTTACGAAGGCACCAGAGTCACCTGGCATAATGCTACCAAGCGACTATTAAGTATGGAGCGCAGATTTGCCAAAAATAAAGATTTCGCTAATGAGTACGTCTTATGGAGGAGTACCGCCAACTGCGACATATGGAAGTAATACCAGCGATTGAACTTGACCATCACAATTTTTGTTTACCACACCATGCTGTTATCAAGGAAGCAAGCACCATAACGAAGCTCAGAGTGATGTATGATGGGTTATACAAGACAAGCCGTGGAGTTTCATTAAATGATATACTACCATGCGGTCCAACGATTGAACTGGTCTAGCTACCACCATCTGTAGGTTTCATACTCCGCAGATTGCAATTGTGGCTGATATACAACAAATGTATCGCCAGATACTTATTCATCGTGATGACTGTGACTACCAAAGAGTAATTTGGAGGGACCACCATCAAATGTCACAAATAGTTGCGAAGGGTGGCTTTACATTGAGAAAATGGGTATAAAAGTCGAAGGATCTGCACGAATCCAATCCGGTAAAGTTTGAAGGCTCAGTAGCAGTAAAAACGCTGGGCTTAATGTGGTGTACAAGATGTGATATGTTTCAATTTAAAGTACAGTTGGACAATAGGACGTACCACACAAAGAGAAGTTTGTTGTCGGAATCAGTTAGAATATTCGTTCCTCTTGGATGGCTCTCGCCAATCATAGTCAAAATTAAGATGATATTACAACATCTTCTACAGAGTTAAATGCTGAGTGGCTAACACTGAGGTCGCAGTTAATAGATTTTGAAGAAGTTGAAGTTCCCCGTTGTGTTTTACCGTATCTGAAATACACTCTCTGCGGGGTTCGAATGATAATTGCTAAGTCCAAGGTGGCACCAATCAAGCCAGTGTCATTACCACGTTTAGAGTTGTGTGCGGCATAATTAGGAAGTCAGTTGGTTAAGTTCATAAAAGGAGCATGGCAGAATGACGAATTATAAGTTTATGATTGGACCGATTCGACCATCGTGTTGTCTTGGCTCATGCCATCATCTAAAAAGCGCAAATGTTTTGTTGGTAACCAAGTTACGAAGATATTACATACAATTCCTAGGACTAAATGGTCACACGTTTCATCAAAACTGAATCTGGCGGACGTAGTATCAAGGGTCGTTAATCCTGCAGTGTTGTGGAACGGCGAGTTATGGTGGCTGTGGTTATCAAAGTCGAAGGAACAATGGCCTAACCAGAAAACCGTCAAAAGTGAAGTAAAGGAACCACGTGAACCACGAGAAACAGGTGAAATTGATGTTACTATCTGTGCTAATTTATTTACAAAATTCAGTAGTCTGCGGAAAATTAAACGAATTTTGGCATACGTTTAGAGATACGTGCAGAATTTAAAAGGAGGCAGTCGTTTCAGAAGTAAGAAACAAATTTTGAAAACAAGATATGGCTTATTACTGACCAGAATATCGGAAAGTCATCAGCTGGTACAGCCAGCGGTTCTGGCTGACATGGTCGAGATTGATTGGGCAGAGAGATTTTACGTCAAATAGGCCCAACAGGGAAAATCCCAGATAATAGTAACTTATCTTTGCTAACGCCACTTCTTGATGAATACGGAGTGTTACGTGTTGGTGGACGTTTGGAAAATGCGTCATGCTCATTCGAAACAAAACACACAAGCAAATACCTTATTGTTGATTACCATAAACGGTATTTCAATGCTGGTTCCTCGTTACTTATATCACTGTTACGTCAAAGATTTTGGAGCATATTTATTCAGGTGTCTTACGTGTTTCAAGGCCAAGCAAGGGTCCGGTTCATATTCGAAGTCGAGAAGGTTATTGACATTTAAGATGGTTAAGGGGTATATTGATGTGAAGGCCATTCATATTGAAGTGGTCACCGACTTGAGTACTACATCATTTATTGCGGAGGTTTATATCTAGAAGAGGTCTATCCACAGAAGTGATATAAGACAACGGCACACATTTTGTGGGCTGCAAGAAAAAACTAAACGAACTCTTTCGTTTATTTGTCAACGAAAATCATTATAAATTAATCACTCAAGTTTTATCTCCACAGAAGATTGCATTCCGTTTTATACGGAAGAGAACATTAAGTCAAAATGAAACAACACTTGAATAATTCAGTCGGATCGATAGTTCTGACGTACGAGCAATTATACACTATGTTAACCGAGATCGAGTCCTTATCTTAATGGATTCGTGTCCGTTGGGTGCCATTACTGAAGATGTAAACGATTTCGATGCATTTACGCCTGGGCATTTTTTGCAGCCTAATTTGCAGCAAATTAAACAATCAAAATTATCCAATCGGCAAAATCGACAAATGCGGGTGTAGTCGTTTTGAAGACGGTGGTCACTTGATTATATTACACTACTACACAACATAGAGCTAGGTGAAAACAACAAAGGTTAAATCTCAAGGTGGGTCAATTAGTGGTAGTACGCGAGGTTAATCTTCCGAAATCAACGTGGCTGGAAGACCAATTTAGCTAAAAGATCGTGGCCATATTTGCCAAAATAACACAGAAACTTTCCAATAAAATTCTTGTTGTCGGAATAAGGAGGCATTCTAAAAGAACTGCTCCAGCCAAAGTTTTATGTGTTATTTTAGGTCCTAGCACAGTAGGATTATATGGGAAGATCACAAAATGTCTTTCAGTAATCCCTGAACAAACAAAATGTTTTAATATTTTTGCATTCTAGTTTTAAAATTAGTGCTTTGGATTTAGGCTAGGTTAAGTTAGGTTTCAGCTATCGCACACTTAGGCCAACTATGGCCCATTGAGATATCACAGAATTCAACATCATTAAACTCCCTTTAAAACCATCTAGTGCTATTCACATAACGTAAAACATCTCGCACATTACAGATTTCGAAATCAGAGAGGCTGTCCATAGTGTATTTGCTCAAATGAGCATGGCCAGAGCTGTCTCACGGGTAAATGTAGATTCATCTTGTACACCAGAGGCGTCGCGAGCAAATACTAATTTGCCTGCTAGAGCGAGAATGATTGCTCGAGTGACTTTTAAGCCTCCACAGCCACTTCACTCACAAAACTCTAATGTGTGGTTTGAAATATTTGAGCAGCAATTCACGGCGGCAGATATTACGGTCGAAGCAACTAAATATGTTCATGCGGTGGTAGCGCTGGACGCACGACTACGCGACACCTTTGCGTATCTCATAACTAACCCAAGGGGTAATACACCTTATACTACGTACAAAGCTAATGTGATCCGGGTTCTCTGCGAAGCAGAGATGGATTAACAATCTGATGCATGGCTTGACACTTGGGGACAACTGTTGAGCGTCATGAAGTTGAATGCTGGTAACAATCTAAACGAAGCAACTCTTCGCCAATTTTGGATGAAGAGATTACACCAGTCAGTTCGAATGGTGATCACACCATTTTAAAACGACGTATTGGATAAAAAACTTTCGGAATTCAAACAAAACATTGTTATTGGAGATTGCGGAAATCTGCATCGGTGCGGATTTTTGACGAAAACTGAGTTGCTAGTTGATACGCAGTGACAGAAGCTCATAGACCAGTTAACCTCTCTGTATACAAATGGTACTCCTTCCTCCTACGATATTACTACTGTATCAAGATTCGACAAGTCAGCAACGGATCCGGGAGTTTTCAACTTGATTTCAAATATTTATTGAAGGCAACATTAACATTGACAATATAAAACATAACGTGACTAACGACGACTAGCACCGGACAAATTTATCATTGCGAAAACAGAATTCGAAAATATGATAAAACTCGGGATTTGTAGACCTAGTAGCAGTCCTTGGTCCAGCCCGTTTTTGTTTCCAAAAACTGCAATTTCGACACCTTTCGGACTATTTGTTTGTAGAATGACTTTCGGCCTTAGAAATGCAGCACAGTCGTTCCAACGTCTTATGCATTCAGCACTACGCGAACTTGACTTCTGTTTTGTATATTTGGACTTGGACGACTTGCTCATTGCCTCTCGAAATCATGACGATCATCTCGAACATATTAAAATTATTTTTACTAAATTAGAAGAATATGGACTTGTTGTAAACGTTGACAAATCCGTTTTCACAAAAACCGAAATTATCTTTTTAGGCCATTTGGTAACTGAACAAGGTATATTACCGTCGCATCAAAGATTTCGAACGACCACAGACTGTTAAACAACTGAAACGCTTTTTAGGCATGATAAACTTAAACTAC
Source organism: Nephrotoma guestfalica (assembly GCA_963691935.1). Taxonomy (NCBI): domain Eukaryota; kingdom Metazoa; phylum Arthropoda; class Insecta; order Diptera; family Tipulidae; genus Nephrotoma; species Nephrotoma guestfalica. The sequence goes on from OY829915.1 coordinate 57,614,506, forward strand.
CTAAAAGGTTACACTAAGAACAGTCGAGTTCCAATACAATGGTCAACTGAAGATATCGAAGCGTTCGATAACTGTAAAATTAAACTTACAGATGATACTTTCATCCGTCATCAGCAGCACCTCTGGCCTTCATGGTTAGTGTATCTGATACGGCGATCGGAGCAGTGGTTCAGCAGTTCAAATTAGACACTTGGCAACCACTCGGTTTCTTTTCAGTACATCTCAATGATACGCAAAAAAGATACAGTCTCTGGTGTCAAAGCTTCTATCAAACTTTTGACTCAGAACGTCATCTGGTTATCAATTAAAAAAGACATTCAGAAGATGGTTCAAATGTAGCTTGCCAAAAGGCTACAGTCTCCCGACACACAAAATCTCCGCTTAATATTTATAAATTAACTTCTGAACGTTTTTCGATTATTCATTTCGATATCATTGGTCCATTACCAGTTTCTGACAATCAGCGGTATTGTGTCACATTGATTGATAGATACACTCGCTGGCCCGAGGATGTTCCAGTTCCGGATATAACTGCTGCAACCGTCGCTTTTGCTGTCTAGTAGCATTGGATAGTTCGCTTTGGTGTTCCAGAATTAATCGTCATGGATGGCATGCAATTCGAATCACAACTATTTCACGAACTGGTTAATTTACTCGGTTTTGAGCACAGGAGAACAACTAGTTACAATCCAAGATTGGGCTAGTGTTCTTCCTTCAATCTTATTAGAACTACAAACGACTTATAGTAATGAACTATAAGCTACTCCAGCCGAACTTGCTTACGGATGTACGACTCGAGTTCCTGCAATATTTGTAGATACTACGAATGATCAAATTTTACAATCAAACTTTATTACGAACTTAAGACGACACTTTGATGAAATCCGAGCAGTACCGACTTCTCGACATACTACGGACAAAATTTTCATTATTAAAGATCTGCTGACTTGCTCGCACGTTTTCTTACGGACTGACGCAATACGCAGGTCGCTGCACCCACCATATACCGGACCGTATTTGTTTATCGACCGTACAGAAAAATTGTACACTTTGGATCTGAACGGACGGCACGCCAAAATTTCGATCGACCGACTCAAACCGTGTTTCTCAGACAATCAATCACAAATTACGGACGCACCAACTACACATACAGGATTACTTTTACCCACTTACGGACCAAAACTCATTATTTCTCACAAAGCTGTCGGACCTAAATTACCTACCGTGCAGCCGAAAGTTCGCAAACACGTTCGTTTTGATCTTTTATCTAAACCTAAAGGGTGCGTTGTGTATCCAGACCTCCTACCAGATTCTTGATTAATTGATAGATCTTCGAACTCTCGAAAAAATCCTACTACCTGCTGGACAATAAAAACCGGAGGACCCAAAAAATTGAAGCAAGCAGCGACGATCAAGCCTCTTCAACACAATATTAGTTCGAGACAATTTTCGAGATAACAATCAAGCAAGCAAAGGGCATCATTTCGAAACGGTAATCTGCCCAGAGGTAACCAGCACAATCATCGGCAACATTATTATCTGAACCACAGACAAACAACAATTATGCAGAATATAATAAACGTTAATTCAGCTGAGGCCATAGCCCTCACCAGCGGAAACCGCCGAGTTGAATTGATGGGACTAAACCTCAAATAAAGCGACACATTCAATCAATTCCATTGGGATCATAGCGCTCAGTGGTAATGCTCGATTGTATTTGACCACATCAGGAAACTCAAAGATACCAGGAACTTCAATCATCGAGGCGATACCCGGGTCAACGTAACCATAGCAGAATTTGGCAGAAGATAAGTGAATACTCACCTTTTTTCATTTTTCTTTGGTGCCGGTCTCCGTAAAATTAATTAAATAGTCTAACCAGCACGTATTCTTTTTGTGTTGCACACACCACGATTGGCGTAATAGTTCCGGTTATGTCTGATAACGGGTTTGACAATGGGGCATTCGTTTGAATATGCCACATTCAACCGAGATGATCCAGAAATTTGGTTCACTCAATGGAGGCACAATTTCAAATCGGAGGTACCACCGTCGATGCGACCAGCAAAAATCAAACTCGATCGACTTTTATCGGGTTTTTAACTAGGCGATAAAAAACCATCGCAACTTTTAAGAGAGATGGAAATGTTATCCACGGGACAAGTTACTGAATCGGTACTGCGGAACTTGTGGTTGCAACAACTTCCGACACACGCACGAGAGATATTATCTTTTACGGAGGATTCAAATTTGGCTCAATTACCCAAAGCAGCTAGCAAAATTGTTGATGTGCCTGCTAGTGTGTATAATTTAAATGCACCAGCAAAAATTAGCAACAATACACAGCAAAATAAGGTTATCAGATCAATGTATTGTCGCAATGAGTCGAGGAACTGTTTAGTCAGTTCAATGCAAGAAGTTCAAAATCATCCCGTAGTCGGCCACAAACTCCAAGGTCGAAAAAGACTAATCGATACCCGATACCGTATAGCCAATTTCGTTCGAAGTATCAAGTCACCAAGTATTCGATGTGTTGGTATCCTTGCAAATACGAATCGCGAGCAAAAACATGTTCAAAACCATGCAGTTTTGATGATATCAAGCGGCGTACTTCATGCGGCAATCGACGGTAGTCTATCATGACGGATTCAAAAACTAAATTTCAATTTTTAGTTGACACCGGTGCTGAGGTCTCGGTGGCTCAACCAACAAACTTCGAATTAGCCAACCATGGGTACAAAAATGCAATTCTTAAAAAACTTCTTGAAACTTTGTAATTGCAAAGGTAGATCGATGCAGATTATGTGCCTATCACATTTTGGTTTAGTGGCAAACGTCAAGCACAAAAAACCCATTGATCCAAATACCAATCTGATTACAACGGGAAAACCAATAAGCATTCAGTCATATGGTCAAAGCGGTTACGCATGAATCATCAAGACCATGTCATTCGAAAGTTTGACGCTTAAATACAGATTTACATCGCCAAGACAGAAAGAGAAACTTGGTTAGCACAAGGAGTTTGCAGATCATCAAGAAGTAATTGGGCCAGTCGACTTCACATGACGCTAAAAAACGGTAGCTGGCGATTATGTGGCGACTATCGGACATTAAATGCAATAACACAACTCGATCGTTATCCAACACGATTTGTTACTGATTTTACGCACCAACTCGAATCATGTACCAAGTTCAAAAATCGATTTAGTTCAGGCTTATCATCAAGTTCCAACCAAACAGCAAGGTATTGAGACAACAGCAATAGTAACACCGTTTGGTTTGTTTGAATTTCTCCGAATGACGTTCGAGTTACAGTAAAACGCGACTCAGACATTCCAACATTCCAAGACCTTTTAACCGCATCAAAAGTATGGAAGAACACATTAAACACGTTCGCATGGTTCATCAACGGTTATATGACGCAGGTATAGTAATAAACCTTACAAATGCGATTTTCAAAGATGAGATATCATTTCTTAGTTTTCAAACATCCACACCCATTTATCTACCCAATGCAACACATGATCGAACACCATTGTATGAATTTTTAAAAGGTCGAAAAAAGAAGGACAGGTCATTAATTCCATGGAATGAGGAGACAATCAAAGCATTCGAATTGTGCAAAGCTAGATTAGCAAATTGTACACAACTAGCGTATCCGATCCCGAATGCTAAATTGGTAATTTATGTCGACGCATCAAACACAGCCATAGAAGCAAAGCTATATTACAACAACTAACAGAAAAAGGTTGGCAACTTCTGTATTTCCATTAGCGGAAATTACACGACACCCAAAGCCAGAAACCCGTTATAGTAAGTGTGATAGGGAATTATTAACGGCTTATTCGGCTGTCAGCCATTCAAAAATTTCATACAAGTCAGAGAATTTATTTAATTCGCAGATTATAAGCTACTAACATTTGCATTACGCCAAAACTTAAAAAAGGCTTCGCCAAGACATGCTGACATTTAGATTTTATTGCACAATTTACATCAGATATTCGACACATTTCGGGAAGCTTTAACATTGTAGCTGATACACTTTCACGTATCGAACAATTCGACATCGGAAGCACAATTGATCACGTTTCAATAGCTGAAGCACAAAAGCATGACTTAGAGCTAGCAGCGCTAGACGAATCATTTTTCAAAAATCCCAGTTTTTGGAACCGAGAAATATGTGTTGTGCGATGTTTCAACTAGCACTCGACGCTCGTTAAAACCACTGCAAAACAAATCTTATCAAAAGTGTAGTGATAAAACATGTTAAGAGTAAAACTGGTGCGTATACACATACAATTCATCTCAGACATGTCGGTTAAACGTGTCATGCACGTGACATGCTTGACTAGTCGTTGATGAATCATTATTGTTGAATCATTTCAAACTTATTTACTTATTTGCCACCATCTTAGATAAGTAAGCAAATTCGTTCGAATTGAGTTTGCACACTTATTTTGCTAGCAACATGAAAACATTGATTGTTTTTAAAGTAAATTTCTTTAACGCATTTTTCAGTAAATTAATTGACAGATCGCAAAACACAGGAGTTCAGGAGTTGAACAAGTACAAATTTTATTGTTGTAGCGACGAAAATAAATAAGTTAGTTTTGATTGTTTACCACTACATATTTATTGATTTATTTATATTGAAATAAGTCTACAAATTTGACTTGAAAAAATACAAAATATAATAAATCCACGTTGGATTTAAAACTTTGAAATAACAAGAAAAATCACTGAGGGGCAGAAAATTGCCTTAAATATTTTTAGTTACACAAAAATCCAATAAATAGTTAATTCTATTGAAACTCTTACACATCATCTTCACTGGTTCATTATCGCCATATTTAGTTCTATATCTGGCTAAGTGGAGGAAGTCATGATCTCTTAGCTGTCTACCAAACCTATATTTTAATTGACTTTAGCACATCCGGTGCGTCGATTAGGCATAGTAGGAGATTACCAATAAATATAACTTTTAGCAATTCGCCTCAATTTTCTAGAGTTGTTAAGTTGTATGTCTTGCACCCGGTTAAATATGATGGATACGGTAGATCATGATCATAAGCCCATCCGTCTTTCCAGGTCAAGTAGCGTATAAACTTCTTGTGAATTTTTTCAATACTTTGGATATGATCTTCGTAGAACGGACACCATACATTTACAGCATATTCCAGCTGGAATCGAACGTAAGCACAATACAGGATATTAATTGTTTCCACATGAAAAATGTTACCCGTCCAACGTTTGACAAAGCCGAGCATGGAGTTCGCTCTAGCGATGCACCGCTCAATGTGCTTAGTGAAGCTCATGTTTTCAACGAAAGTAACCGCTAGGTCTTTACTTTCAACTACTACCTGAAGGAGTGCACCATTTATCTTGAAGCCTCGTGTAACAGAGTTGGCTTTACGGTGAAATGATAGAGATTTGCACTTTCTAATATTGAGACTCAGAGAATTAAACTCGCACCATAACGCTAGGTTGTCAATATCTTCCTGTAGTTTATTGACATCGTTAATTGACTCGATGGCTTTATAAGAATAATATCATCAGCATTAGAAAGAATTCGAGGTAATCGTAATTCATCTTATTGTTCTAAACTTAATTCAGGATATAATTCTGATACGGTAACCAAAACTTTATTTAAAATAAAATAAAATTTATTCTTGATTTTCTCAGTACAAATATTGTACCATATAATTGAGGTACGTTCCCAAAAAACAAGCCTTGATGATACGATTAACCAAATAGTGTGGTACATATTGCTGTAAACATTCGGAAACCACAGTTAGATCTACTGTATCAAAGGTTTTCGATAAATCAATTGATAAAACATAAATCCGATTACGAGCGCGCCACTCCTCATCTAGAACGCGCCTTATTGTAAACATATGATCTTCTGTAGATCGATTAGCCAGGAAAGCTGCTTGATATGATGATGGTAAATTTAAATGTTCATCTAACTGGTTGAGAAGTAGTTTTGAATATATTCTGTAACCTACATTACATAAAATAATTCTTCGGCATTCGTTAATACTTGCTGGTTTTTTACCTTCGGAATTGGAACTTGTATGGTTTCAAGCCACTCAGAAGGAGGTTCATTGTTTATCCAAACTTTTTCAATTACTGTATGTACGAGTATACCTTGAATTATATTGTCTGGCGCATATTTAAAAAATTCATTCGGAATACCATCCGTTCCTGGTGCAACTCCTGATCGTATAAACTTGATTATAGTTCTTATGTCGCCTTCGCTGGGTGGAGGTTCTAATGGATAGTAATCATATTCGTCGATTAAAGAAGGTCAGATTCTTTCGAATTTTTTTAATTCATGAAGCCATGAAGATATAGGAATATAGGTCCCTGTAGTTGTATTATTCTCTCTTTTATAATGTTTAAAATGTTGATAAGTTTTGCGAATTCGATCGGATGGTTTGTAATTGGGTAAGTTTTTGAAAAATTCTTGACATTCGAGAGATCGGTGTTCATTATAGGCTTTCATTAATGATTGCCTGACGCTTAGGGGTCAAGGAAGTTTTGGTATATAAAACTTTTTGGGCAGCCATGTTAATGCTGTCAATTATTGTATTCCAATGATCATTAGTCCCGTTCTCGTTAATAGAACTCTCATATGTTGTAGCAAGTGGTTTTTGAAACTCCGTTTTAATATTATCATTCTGTAATAGTCCTACGTGTATAGACCTAAAATTGGATGATGCTGTGGATACTGTGGTTGTTGGAATGTGTTGTTGTATACTGATTGGTAATGAGGCATCCTTTCTACGTGGAGTGCGTTTAATTCACATAAGGTAATGGTCACTTAATTCAGGATATAATATGTTAAACTATGATCAACCTGGGATCGACTATGTCCATCCGTCCAGGTGTAAATGGGCTAGTGTCTTCCTTTAGTGGTCACAATAAAAAGATTGGCTGAAAATGGCTAACAAATATTTTGGATGAACGTCGACGATTGTATGTTGAGGTTTGAGGTAGAACATAGGTAGAGATAAAGAGGATTTCGCCTAAATTGTGTAAATGTCCTAGTAGCGTTATTATTGACTCATAGTAATGTTTAATACGTTCAGCACGATGTTTTCTTTCTAACTAATATTCCTACGCCGCGCCGTTTAGTGTGAGTAATATTTGATAAGTACCAATAGGTATAATTTACTGAGGAACACATACCTGAATCCATATTGATCTCCTGAGTACTACAAATGTCGATATCATTTTTATATAAAATAGAGTCAATTTTGTCGCGCTTTTGGGTATGATTATTTCGCGAAAACAAAGGAAACTATAGTCCTATTCAGATCTTAACAGAAAAATTTTTTAATTGTTCTGTGCAGCTTTCAGTGATGTAGAAAAAAAATTTATTAAAATTTTGATGGGTCGCATTTATTATAGATAGGTAAACCTATAATTCGCTGTGTGGTTTCCATCGCAGTTACTGCATTTTCTGACAGAAGCTTGAGTTTTATTTATATCGCATTTCGTTGAATTATGGAGATCACCACAGATTACACAAACATCGCTCAAAAAGTGCAATAAGCTTTAGTGTGGCCGTATTCTTGGCACTTAACACACTGTACCGGTTTAGTTCTTTTTCTGGGTTCTTCGTCAGTAATTTTTCTATGTAGAAGATATTTTAGATAATATATTTCATGCTCATAGACACGGGAATGAATACATCAATTCCTTTAAATAGATATATGTGGAATTGCCGAGTTTAACACCGCATTCCAATTTATTTGCTCAAAAGATTGTTGTAAGTTATTCGAATTGGCCTTTCTGAAGTTGTAATATGGTTTCTGGGTTTGGTAATTTTGGAACCTGTTATCACATTGGTTTCGAATATTATTTCTTTTGCTTGCTTTGTGGTGAATACCATTAATTACGAAAGGTGATTGTGATTCTTCTGTTTTTAGTAAAACTGGTTCATTAGTAAAAATAAGATTCAAGATTCGGTCTCGTCCATTTTTAATTCGCAGATTTAGCTGAAATTTGAGTCTATGGTGTCGACGAATAGGTATTCATTATCCGAATTCACGTTTACAGGCACAATCACTTATGGATTAAAATTATGTCTGATTGATCGGCCGTAATGGTAATTTCCTTAATTGTGTCGCAACACTTTGTATACGATGATGTAGGCGAATCAGGTGGAATATACGCCACGTAAATTCGTACTGACTTATTATTGATAACAATTTTTAGTTGTAACACATAATTGCTCGATCGATGGATTCGTTAAATCTGCCAATTCATTAGGTAGTGATGTATCGACGGCTATGAGTACTCCGCCACCTGATTTTTTAATGCTTGTTTGGGATGAGCGATCACATCTATAGACCACATATTGACTAGGGAAAAATTCCGAATTCAAGATGTTATCTGAATGAATGTTGAATGAAGTTTCACAGATGATATAAACGAGATATAGTGTTTTTAAAACAAAATTATGAAATTGGGCTGCCTTTGAAGACATTTTATTTATATTTTGAAAGTAAAATTTCTGTTTAATAGTTTTTTGTGGAGCTGACCGAAAAAATGCCTACCGTTAGACATCCTAAGTAAATAAAAAGGAGTAGGCACAACTAAAAAAAAACTCTCTCACTGAGAGAACTAGATGTGTTAGTTCCAAAATCTAAAAGCGTTACCATCTCCCCTAATAAGCAAAGATGGATGGGACGGTTTGGGTGAGATGCTAAAGATAAACTTGTTGTTCTGACTGCGGACACAACAGTGTCCTTCAAGCTGTGTTAATCGCGATAAAAGAAGCCGTAGTCTGGTTTAGAAATAATATTATATCATTAGGGTATATTTGTCGCGCATCTGTTAATTAGATGATACACCAATAACATATTCAACTATGGTAGGGTCCAGGAACATTCCTCACTTAGAACTTCTAGGTCTACAAAAGCTTTAGATTAAAATGTTTTGTTATTAGCTTACCTAAAAATCAAGAAATTAAGAAACTACGTCGGTTAAGCCCAGTTGCATAGGAATATTATGATATGTACCCGTATACCATTTAGTTTACAAACCACTGCTCTAAAAACATGACGAATTTACTTCTATTTCAATAAAAAAATTACACTCATCGACTAGGGAAATGGTGTACTTAAGTATTCCAATTACAATTAAAGATTTTTAAACGTTTAAAAACTTCATCCCGTACAATGCGTGTGATCACGTATACCGCACAACTTATACTTACTATATGACGTGTGCCAGCAACGTATGTTCCATTACGTATAAAGTACTTCCCTTTTAAGTTTTTAACTTATCCGCTACATGTAAAAAAAGGTTACATGTTTAACTGCATGATAACAATTCAACGAAATACATAAATTAATTATATATTTTATGGATTAACCCTTTCAGGCGCCGAAACTACTTTCGATAATTCCAGTATACTCGACCACGTTAATGCAAATATTATTAAATTGTAATTACCCTGGTTTGACCACAGCAGGACTAGATCCGTACATCGTAACAATCCCCGACACTGAAAGTGTTAAGACAAAAGATATAATCTCAAGTCCCGCAGTCGCATACAGCACACAAAAAAGAAATGTTGAATTGTAAAATGTATTTTCTTTTAAAGCCAAACATACTTTGTTTGTCTTATATCCAGATCTGAAAACAATACACCCGAGTAAAAGACACAATAGAAATGTAAACAATAAAAATGTCTAAGTCGTGCATGCTATCGAAAAACTGGAAGGAATAAAGGCACAAAAGATGTAAAAAATAATAAACATTTCCTTTGGTGGCAATATTATAATACAAATGGTAATAGCTCAAGATGGTAATAATTTATATCGAGTACGGCTTGAATGATGATCATCGGTTCGACATATCATAATGACTTCCAGTTAGTAAATTGGTTTTGTATATTTATCCAGTATTTTAATGGCCATAATTAAGATGTTTTATATTATTTACGTCTATAAAAACGAAAAGTTGACTGACTTCGATATACAATCGATGTGGTCATCTAGATACACATTTTTAACTACGAGTATCTTTTAAACAAAAGTGTGTACATCGTAAACACAACCCTTTCAAGCATTTTGTAATACAAGATTATGTAAACTATTTTTGATATTTGGTAATTGAATCCAAGTAGTAACTTCTGTCACCATACGGAATAAGCTGCAATGTGTACTCAAGGTCGATGATTTAGCGGCTACATATTAGAAGAGTTTCAATTTCATGTGAAAAATAAACGATTTTATTGTTGACGATATTTAATTACCCCATCGTAAGAAGTAATGCAATGCGCTGTCACAGCAAAATATTTTTTAATGTGTACAGTGATATGTATAAGTTGCTCAGGATATCATGTGATTTAATCGCATGGCTGAAAGTAACCTTACACCTACATATACGAGTATGAGCAATTTCATTCAAAACTAAAAATTCTACACCCCCGATTTTAATCGCATCTAAAATGTGCCTTAACCGTTTATATATTCCAAACCGACCCAAACACAGAATTTTCAACGATTTGTTGTTATTTATTTTCTTTGCAAAAAAAAAAGTTTGTTGTTCCACCAAGACAGTTTAATTTAATATTAAATATTTTAATCATGAAATTATAATTCCGTCGCGATTTTACATTTTGCTTGCTGTACGCTACTAATATTGCTTTTAGCGTGACATTACATTAATTACTTAATCGCCGATTTCGCCAAATTCGTGGACAAAAAAAACTAACAAAACGAGACTCAATAAAAATTTATTTGCAATTATATATCGTTCCGATATAAAGTTTAGACTATTGCAAATTATAATGACTGTGATGTGTTTTCGATTAAAAAGTACAATCGATGTTATTGATGCACAAGCCCCTGGTATGGATTGGAGACCATTAGTTGGCATAGATTATAACTGACCTAACCAATTTAACTCTTGCCGGTCATTAGAAACTGTGGGTTAATAAATTTTCGGTTTCGATAATATTTTCGCACAAAATAATTTTGGTCTTATAAACAATTAATATTAATGTCGATTTGCTTTTCATCATTGTATCACTCATTCAGCAAAACAATTTTTACTAGATCAGTTCATTATCTAACAAATTGTTAATCAAAAACATTACAAGTACAAAATTATAAAGGGTTTTTCGATTTTGGCGGGTCGCTGTTGAAATGGAATAAAACAACCTATGTGTGGACCGACCAAATGGCACAGTGGTTAAAGCTTTGGCGTTTGGATCGGGAGGTACCGGGTTCGAATCCCGATAGGGGCAGAATGCCAAAGGGAATTTTCATCAGCAGATTACGATCTGGGATGAAATGGAACACATCTATGAGCCCCTGTCGGAGTGCAGAACTCATGGGCCGACCCATCTTCCACGCCAGTATAGGCTGGCATGGAGCTATGCAATGTGCAGATGGTGACAAAATCGAACCTATATCATCCGTACGTCCTCAATTTGGCAGGCAACTGCGTAAGGTAAGGACCGTAAATAAGCGAACTGCGAAAGAGTTGGGAGTGCTTCGGCTCCAGAAAAAGATTGCAAAGAAAAAAAAACCTATGTGTGAGGTATTAACGAAATTTTATTTGACAGGCCCATGTATGCTCTGTATTTATGGAATATAACATCGTTCAAATGTCCGCCGCTGCTTCTCAAGGTGGATTCGAATGGTGCAATTTTCAATGATTCTGCCGCATAGATCCGGCTGAACTTGAGCGATGGTATTGGTTATGTTGGCTTTAAGGGCATCGGTCGATTTCGGTTTATTGACATAGAGCTGCGACTTGAGGAAACCCCACAAGAAAAACTTTGCGAGGTCAAATCACACGATCTTGGTCGCCAATTCACGCCACTTAAGCGATCGATATCTTTCGCCCTACCCTCAAATCGTGCTGGAACCACATGTTATCTATATCGTTCAATTTGGGGCAAAAGAAATCGATTAGCATCGTTCTGTAACGCTCGCTGTTGATGGTGATAGCCTCACCAAAGTAATTTTACAAAAATCCGCATCAAATTTCAAACCATGCCACCTGGTGAACCTCGTGTGGGTTGGCGTCGTTCCATATACAGCAATTTTGCTTGTTAACATAGCCATTCATTCAAAAATGCCCCTCGTCGCTAAAAATGATTTCGGCCAAAATTGGGGTCCTCTTCCAAACGTTCCGAAGCCTAGCGAATAAACGGCGTTGACTATGGTCATTAACTTTGAGCTCCTGGATCACTTGGATCTTATACGGGTGTAGGCCTAAGTCCCAACGCAAAATTCGCCAAGTTGAAGTTTGTACTAACGAACACTCATTTTGATAATAAATTTTTATGATTTGGACGTGCTGACCCTGAAAAACACCAGATTAAACAGGCACCACCAAAACAACGTGGCCACCACAGGCTGCCAACATCAACCCGCTCAAATTTAAAACCCCTTTATAAGATGTGGACACGTGCGCAGCAAACAGATTTATTTGCAGAGTTTGACAGACCGTCTTCACATTTTCTTATTCTTAGGTCTTGTTGCAATTATTTGAAGTATGAATAGTAAAATAAGACAGTTTAAGTCCTACCAGTGTGGTATAAGACCGAATAATCAGGGTAAACGTATATGTTCAGCTTGACTGCATAAAATGAACTAGATGGCAAAGAGTCAGAGTTGTAACTTTCGCAATAGAATGCGACTTTTTGTCGTTCTATTATAAGTTTCTCAATTAGCAAATGTTGAAGATGGCACCAAACTTCTCCACGTCAGTCGGAGGTGACACCTATCGATGGGGTACCTGATCACCTAATAAAACACCAAGATTGGACACCGCCCTTCCGCAGCTGTCAAAATCGACACATCCATGTGACAAACTTTCTTCTTAATCCAACATTCAACCAATCAAGAACACAGCACGAATAAATCTTGAAGCCAGATCTTCGTTGTGTGCCACAACAAAGCAACCTCGTGAATAAGAAAATTTAACATTTCCCGTTGCGTCCCGTTACATTTCACGTCGTGCAGGACGAGATTGAGGCCTTGTGCGATAATGAGAAAAACGAGGAAGAACACAGCAAACGCGTTCAAACGGAAGATTATTAACTCATCACAATCTCGAACTTCAAACCCGTCAAGAGACAATTATTAGCCACTGTCGAGAACCTGCAAAGTGACGTCAAAGCAATGCAAGCACAGTAGTTGCTCAACGCAAAGCTGCCTCGAATCAAGGTTCTACCTAAAAGTGATTTCAACCATGGAGATAATTATCACCAACGATAATTACGAGGAAGCATGGCGCATTTTTCGAGATCCCAGCTATGGGATTACGCAAGGTCCTTGATACAACGACCGACACTGCTCGCTGTCTGAAAGTTTTAGGAGTGACGGTCACCACATGGGATATCACCTTGAGTAACATCATAGCCGATAAGTCGACACCAAAAACCCATCGGCAATGGGAGATGTCAGTAAAACGAGCACAGTATCCATCATACCCGGATCACATCGATTTCCTGAACAACATCGCTAATTTGACACACAATCAACTCGTTCATTCGTCGTAACTTCAGACACACGCATCCTTACGTATCAAGTATGGGCTGGAATCATAATGTGTTTCAGTGCGATCAATTAAAGCCTCTTAAGGCCACACCAGTTCGGCTTCCAAATCTAGCTGGTATCGGGTTTGCAACAAAAGACCACTCGCTAACACTCAGATCATCTACGTCATATCGCCATTCACGGAAGTACTGCTCGTCGCAGCAATCGCTATCGTATCGCATTCTAATCATAATTTCATTGTTCGAGCTGTGTTGAATTCGGGTTCAGTTGCATCCCTCGTCGTCGAAAAGATCATGCATCAATGGTCACACTTGGAGCAGTTGGAACCTGCCGATCCTCATTACTATCTTCCCAACAAATATAAATTTTACTCGGAGTTGATGTCATTGGCATGCTCCAAAAAGACGGTTGCATCAGCGGTGTTAGCGGATCACCCATCGCCCAAAATACGAAACTTGGTTATTTCCTTTACGAACCGTCTAGTTTAACGGCAACTATAACACCAAAGACAACGCACTCAGGTCATTCTGTAAGACCGACGATTTTAGTTCATTTCGCGAACCAACTCACGATGAGTCACGATAGATCACGGGTGATCTCGCCGGATCAGACGTGCTATCTTCCTTATCACGATGTAAAGTAACGCAAACTGCGGATGGTATTCTACGCATCACACAAAACAACAACCGGTATATCGCTAAACCAGAAGCGTCGCATTGGTCCAAAGCTTCAATACAGCATCTTCGAAATATACTCACCCGTTTATCAAGCATATGTATCGACAGATCCAAATGCCACCCGAACACAGAAACTACTAACGAATCGTATGGCGCCCTTCTTTAGATGACCTAATTCGACACTGTCGCTTACAGTGCCACCAGCGCCCCGTATATCGCAATTCGTATCATCCATCAGCTAGCACGAGACAAACAAGAGAAATTCCCAATTACAGCCAAGTCGCATCGAGAGACTTCTACGTCGACGATTTGATGATGATTTGATGACCGGCTCAGACGACATCGGGGATTTAATGAAAGTACAGAGACAAATGATGAAACTGTTCCGATGTGGTGGCTTTGAATTGCGGAAGTGGTTTTCGAACAGCCAACAGCTTCTCAATGAGATACCAATCGAATTTTGCGAGCGAAATGGGACGATTCAGTTAATACACATAGACTCCATTGGTCTCTTTTTGCCGATTGTTTCGGTTCAACATCAGCTCAACATCGTATGTTCGTGCACCAACGAAACGAACAAAATTGTCGCAGGGCTCCAAGATGTTTGATCTGTTCGGCTGGGTATCTCGTACCCCAATTATCACAAGTCATACTTTAACAATTGTGGGTACTCGTCATATCGTGGAATAAAGCGGTCCAAAATCAAAATGGCTCACTTATCGTGATAGTTTGAGATCCTTGGAGGCTCTCAGAGTCGACCGCAGGATAAAGCATTCGACAAATCGCAGTAGTCTTTAAATTCACGGATTCAGCGACACCTCTGAGATAGGTCACGCAGCGGTGGTATATGCTTGTACAACGTCGGCAGATGAATTGGTCAAAATCACAATACTGCGCATAGAATCCGCATAGAATCAGCTTGCTACGTCTCGAGCTTTGTGAAGTGAGCTACCTGCAAGATCATCCACAAGGTAGTCCCGTTACTCAATGTGCCAGAAGTTCAAATGCACGCATTAACCATCACTCCGAGTTTATCGACTTCTTAACGAACGAATTTAAGATTTTATTCCACTGGAGTGATTTATTTTATGAAAAGTGAATAAAAAATCTCCGCTGAATTGGGCCAAAGATGCCTTCCGTGCGAAAGTAGATAGCAATCTACAATCGTTAGTAATTTTGAGTGGGCGTAGAAATCTCGATGTACGGCAGCATTCGGGCTTTTATTTCTGCCTGCATATCATTCAACGATGTTATAACTTATAACTGACCCGAGGTATTTAAAGTTTTCAACGCTACCAAAATTATCGTCGCCAATTCCGAGATTTGACATGGAGATGGTCCTGGGTGTTGCTAAAACTGCAATTTTGAAACCGATGAAACTATCTTTGATATATCGCCAGATCTTCGACCAAGAAACATGATATCATCTGCATATCCAAGAATTTGGCCTGATTTATTAAATATACAGCACGAAGTTTTAATGTTGCTTTTCCTCACTACGTACTCAAGCGCCAAATTGAACAGTACAGATGCGAGTGCATCTCCCTGTCGAACACCAGATGTTAAAGGCCCAGACGTTGTTAATTTACACAGAGAAACGAGTTTCTCTGGACACCGTTCTCGCGGTTTATACTGCCTGTTTATATGCCTGTCGGAAGTCTCTATATAGTTAGTTGATGTTTGGTTTTGGGAATACAACATACTCCCAACATTTTTCCAAGATCATCCTCATGGTAAAACATTGGTCGAAAGTCGATCGGTTAGCACGAAAATCACATTAATAGTCGCCAATGATGTTTTCGGCGAAAGGAATGAGTCTAGCAAGTACAACATTAGCCAACACTTTGTAAGCAGTTTACAATAGTATCCATGATAGTTTCCATATTTAAGACGATCATCTTTGTATGCAACGGACATAGGAGCGCGATCTTCCAAGTCTCCAACAGCTCTTCTTGGTCCCAAATAGAGACGATGAGGTCGTATAGGTTTGGTGCAAGTGTAGCGCCTCCGAGCTTAATCAGTTCTGTGGATATTCCATCGAGACCGGGTACCATTCTATTTTCCAATCTACTAATAGCTGTGTCTATTTCTTCAACTGTGGGATATTATTTTATTACTACAAAACCGAAATTACTATCTAGCTAACCTTCTATTTTGACGAACTGCTATCTTTTCAAAAAACTAGATGCAGAAACCGTTTTTACGGTACTATTGTACATCCAGTAATAAATCGCTAACTAATGTTGAATTCACAAAGGTACCACCCCCAAACACGAATTGTGGAATAATTGTTTAAGAGTAGGCCACTCGGTGATTAACTGTCCAACAACAAATACCTGTTTGAAGTGTAAAACAAAATCACACAATCCTAGATGATGCCAACAACGATTTCAACCAATCGAAAATAGGTGGAAATATCTCAAGTAAGGCTATAATTCACATTGCAGACTCTGGATTACAAAATACGACTAATACTATCGGCAGTAATCATGTCAACAGGATCAGAATCCACTTTCATCACTGAATCACTCCCAAAAAGAGTAAGTTGGCCGGGACATGTTATTCGATCACCTAATGACAGTGACAGTAAAAAAAATGCATGAGGAGGTATCTTTAATACCTAATCTTGAAAATAAACCTAACAAGGAAAATAGATTTATCAAAGGATTTGGTTCCTCAAAGAGGCTCTGATAGTGAGGACTCGTCACTTTATGGTCCCTATGCACCATAAAAAATAAATAAAAATAAGTTTCTATAGTCAATCGTACCGTTTTGATTGGCGCTTCAAGCTCACATGTGTTGGGTTAATAAATGAACTGTTTTACTTCATAGCGCCCAATCATAAAAAATTCAAGATCATCCTACCGTTGGGATTGGCGCTATACCAACTCATATTATGATCCAATATGTTTGGCAGAGATTTGCTTGAATAACTCCTGCAAACAAAAGTTCCGGAAATCAAACCTGACTATAATAAGGACTCGTCATTAAGCTCCCTATGCATCCATTAAAATTTCCCGTCAATCGTATCCGTCTGATTGGCGTTACAGGCTCACATGTGCTTGGCATGGAAATGTTTTACTTCGGTTCCCAGAAACGAAACCTCTTGTCATTTTTGGACTGAATTATTCAATTTAAATAAATTTAATAAAATCCAAAATATAACTTTAGGATTGCCTGATGCGGAGGAATATAAATATAAATTTAGTGTTGCCTGATACAGTTCCTTATTTTTTCTGGGATGAATTTCTGAGCTAACTTCACATAAGAGATGGTGTCCTCTAATAATACCTGTATTTACCAACCCGACTATTTTCAGTTTCTCTTAATAAGATACAAACTTTGTCAAAGCTCTTAGAAATCTCGATAGTCACAATGCTCATCCCCCTAAATTTTCAATAATATTATGCTCCTCCAGAGATAAAAGGGTGTTGGATTTGAGGTGGTTTCAATTACCTAAGGATCCTAGTGTTTTAGATACTCGTATAGGGGCGACAATAAATAAAGCAATAGGACAAATTATAACCCATGCTCAACAATGCCACATCCATCACTAAATACAACATCACTCCAATTATTGATATCCCAAAAACATCAAAAAGAGATTAGCATTTAATAGCAAAAATATTTTGTTATAGAAAACCGATAAAATCCAACTGCACAATTATTCTGTTGTAAGGTTATCGTCAATCATAGCGCAATATAATGTAATTGCATTTAACTACATGCGCTTGACGCGATATTTTGTATCATTTTCTACTAACATTTAATTCCAAACTCAAACCACAACAACATGAGTATTGTGCACTTATATCCATTATCCATTATCCAACTTTATAGTACGATTCGTCGATAAGTTACTAAGTTACATCCGGCTATCACACAATAACATGCTGTGATGAGCGGAAATTTTAGGTGCACTCCAACATTGTGCGATGCTCGATGCTAAAAATAAACATCAATCAATTATTGTGTATAATTTAATTGTACATAGATACATATGTATACATAATACATATCTACATTCAGTACAACAACAAAAAACAACAAATCGATTAATTGCTTGTAATATTCTGTGGTAGACGAAATGAATTAAAAACGGCAAAACGACCAAGAACGGAATATTTAAATAATTTGTTATCGATGTGTGCACTGCAAGACCGGAAAGGTGTATAATGCTTTTCCAGATTAGTATGCATTTTGGACACGTCAAAAAATGTCAAACATGTTTGTGTTTTCATTTACAAGTGATAAGCGAGACGACGTCTGAATTTTAATAAGGTGCATCACGGTTAAATGGCGCTTGAATAAGGATTTTGGATATTTTTAACGAATTTTGAGTAGGTTGTGAGGTGGTCGCAAAATCAATGTTTGGCATGAATTTTGATAGTAAGCAAATCCGGAGTTTTTTCATTCATACAGCCTACCCAGCACTATAGGAGCACCTCAACTGGCAGTCGATGGTGTATATACTCATTCCAAATCTGTGTGACTAAACGTAAAAGGCCCCTATATGGTGCCACCGGTAACGCGTAATACAACGACGTTAAGCACAGCATACTTAGTAAACCGTATAACCTGGACCAAGCTATAACTGACAGTTGTCCTACATCCATCGAGAACGGAAAACGACATATGCTTACTTAACTAAACCTAACTAAATTTAACATATGCAATCGTTAAAATCTTTCATGTAGATATTACATAAGATACTCAGAGTGAGATCCTTAGTATGCAGATGATCTATAAAGTAGCCAAGCCAATGCTCTCTAATGTTCCACTTGCCAGAAGTATCTCCGTTACCAAAAATATCATCCAATAATTCAATTTGGCGCTTGAGTAAATAATAAGGAATAGTGGTATTGAAACCTGCGTTGCATATTCAATAAATTAGAAAACATTTTTGGCTTGCTTCTCGACTTGGTTTGGAAGTCAACATGGAAGCATAACAAAATTATTATTAACATCTACACAAAATTTTGGACCAAACGGGCACAACTTTCACAATGTGGAAGACTTTATAAATATCTCGTATCAATCATAACATCAACGAATCCAGGGCGATATAAAAGCTCACATCGCAGCCAGACATTGAGTCTTCTACGAACAATCTAAATTGTTGCGATCAACATATCTTTGACCAAGGATTGTAGATTACTATCTACTTTTGAACGAAATGTCAATCGATCTATTAGTCCCGTTAAGGTTGCGAACTATGAGTACCGGATTCGAATTAATCACGAAAATAAGCATCAAAACAAGCATGATCTAAGAATAGGATGTCAAAACTGAAGGGAAGTCGGCAAAACCGTTTCATGGGATGTGAAGCTAGGGAGGGCAGTTAGATTATCGTATGGTTCTCTAATGAAATATTTGACCTAGCGATCGCTAAAAGTGTCCAATCGTACCTGCTTTAGAATACAAGAAACGAGATTTTGCATATTTTCTTCATCATTTTTAGAATACAGAAGTATGACTTACCCCATTTTGGCTAAGAAGTAAGATCTCGCTACCAAACACAATAAGGTAAGATGATAATCTTTGAACAGTTGGTAAAGAACCAGAACGTTGTTCAATGAATTAAGCAAGGCCCATAATATAATAATAGCGTCATCACCTTTCGTCATTTGCCTTTTAAAACAATGCAGAGTAAACCCAAATTGCCAGTCACCAAGGACAACGGATTAGAGCAGTTCATATTTATATGCGTGACCAGCTGTCTGCCCTATAGATATCCCATGCAGGCGATCGCTGAAAAAGGACCAGCGTAGCCCTACAAGCTCCGATTTGTAAATTGTTAAGTTTTATAATGGCGTGCTACTACATGTTCTAGCCCCCATAATTTACCAAAGGCATTACGACATTGCCAAACTATCACAATAGCTTTTTCAAGTTTGTGTTCGAGGAAGTTTACATTACAGCGTAATCGTTTTCCCAAAGAGAGCGGGAACACCAACGTTCCCGTAAAATTTCAACGTTCAGTAGAAAGTGACAGGTAAACTTTAGATGGATTGACGTGGGAGTGATTATTTTGACGGTTACTGCTAAAACATCCTACTGAAACTCGACACGGCGCAATTTTAGGCATAAATTCAATCTATCTAAAAATATTGCTAGTTTTGTAATGTTGCTAGTGGCCCACGACGTGCTATCGAAAAGTCCCTCTCAATGCCCTGGATTCAACAGGGCTCACAAAGACTAAAGTAAAGTACACTAGAATAAGGTGGAAGGCTTCTAGTCACCACCTACCCCAGAATCATCTTACCGGAGTGCAGATGGTATCGGAACCAAGTCAAGTTTTCAGACTGTACCGAGCAACCATCATAGTCTAAGACCAGACTAAGGACAAAAATCAACCCACGGGAGATACTGGAATTGTTACAGATAACCAATCCAGACCTAATTCTATAGGAAGATAACCAAGTTAACTAAGTAATGGCTGACTGATCCTCAGCTGCAATACTACTAGATAAAGAGTGACCCGTTTAGGAGGGGTTTAAAAACGATGAACGGAACTTACAGTATGCTCTGGAACCTGGAGAGAGCACATCCAGTAGCGGTATCCCGCTCATGGATTGTAGGTCGACTGCCACTCAGGATGCTAATCAGTCAGCAATGGGGTCAGTAAATGGGAAACTCACCGAGGGCTAAGAGACAATATAAATGCTCAGGTTCTTACAAATGAACTTCCATCATTTTAAGGCAGCCACGTTTGCTCATCTGCTCAAATTAAAAGCAGAACAGATTGATGTTGTTTTAAGAAGCATGGGTCAGTGGAGGCCGTGTACTTATACTTATAACACCAAACTGTATGCTTAACCACAACTAACATTGAGATGGATTGTTAAAATACCTGGCTTGTATCAGCTCACCTTCTACAAGGCGGGGAAGAAACCCCACCTGAAATTATATGAAGCTCACTAACGGAGTTTCTAAAGAGGAAAGATGGCCATCCTGAGAGCAATGCGAATTCACATCACACAATCTGGGAAAATACGGAAACGAAGAAATAGGAGATTTGGCTGTAATTCAACGTTTATAACAAGTAATTGTCAAAAAGTATTATACATTGCAGTAGTTTTGATTTTCGAAAGAACCATTTAAAATACTAATAGGCTACCCTGATTATTCGATTTTCGTTATCTCGAATAGGAAGCGGGTAACATTAAATAAATTTAATTTTAGTACTAAGCGAAAGACCGGTTGGGATATCTTTACCATTATTGTGGAGAATTCACTACTGGTACCAGTTTAACACTCTTCTGCATTAAAACAGAAGCATGATGCCACAATGAATAAGTTGATTGATGATTATTTTATAACTGTTGTAGAAGAGTATTCTCTTAGTAAACTTTTAAGTGAACTTTAGCTAGCTTAGTGTTCTGGAAACCACCCATCAAAAATGCAAGAACCTCTTCTGAAAGGAACGAAAAAATGAGCCCCTAAAGACTGGAACTGCTGAAGAAGGACCAGAACAAACACATGGAGGCTATATTGTAATAAAATAAGACCTCCTCTTCGGAGGTATCTCGGATACTTAAAGTACTAGCCGATAGCCCTATATCATTCCGAGTTATCTTCAACGTACGGATGGTCTTTGGATCACGACTAGCGATGAATCTTTGGAGCTGATAAAGAATACTCACTTTTCCGGCTGCTTCAAAATCGCGCCACAATGGCCAAGTCCCACAGGGGCCCAAACAAATCGACCATTAATAACATCAGAAGGGAGGAGGGCGATCGCTCGGCCACTAAAATCCCATAGCATAACCTGAATAAATGCTTAAAAGCAGATGGTAACGGTTAGTCTAAGTCGATCATACATTAATAAATTTCTGAGGATACCTGGAATGGTGCGGTGTACGACTGATTGATTATGCGGATGATTTCGATATCGGCGCCTTCTGAACGCATACCAAGATCGCTCAGCTTATTGAAGCAGTGCACACAACTCTCCCCCCCCCCCCTCTCTCTAATTTTAAATGGTACGAGCTTCGCTTCGGCAAAACGAAACACTTTTGCGCCGCAAACCAAACTAACTACCAACCTGGTAATTATTCTGGCCTTCTAACAGACCTAGAACCTAAAATCTTTGATCAAAGTGAAGTTAACAGCTACGCACTCAATCACAGAAGATGATATTTCAACTCACACACTTGAATATCTCAACGAAAAGACCCGACTCCATCTCCTGACAAATAATTTATATGTCGTAAATAACAGTGACATCTCTGAATGCTGTTCTTAAAACTGAAGATGTTAACTTATTCACGCATGGTTCAATGGTGGACTGTTATGTTTGGAGTTGGTTGTTCTTTGATAAAAAATATTTGAGCAGGTAGCAAGTTATCCTCGTCCTCTCGAAGGTTTGTTCTTATAACTAGATTTCTCAATTTTGTAGCAATGTTCCTTAATCTTTTAAGATTGGGATACCAAATTGGGCAAAAACTTTCAAAACAGTCGAAATTGCCTTAGCCTGTGAAGAAGATAGATTAGATTTCCCTGCGTGTTTAAAGTGACCTAGAAAGTTTTGCAAGAGCTCCTTATTATTGTAAATCTACGATCGAAGAGGTCAGAATGTCATTCTTTACCGCCCAAATAAAAATTAAATCGATAATGGACGATTATCCTTGAGAAACACACTCAAACTTGAAATATTTTTATTCGTTCTCCAAATTATAAGAACAGAAGGAAGATCTGGAGGAGGTACAGGTCCGAGCGGCAGGCTGCTGAATGCCTGAATTGAACTCTTAAATAAGAAATACAGAAATATTATTAGAAATTAAAATGCATGCTTTTGGTTTAAATGGCAGATACGATTACTGAATTAGTTGATAATGTTTAGCAATTTCTATAGTGCAAGAGGAACACACTTGCTACTTTATCAGAATCTCTTTCATACTAAACAACTAACAATGAAAGCTATAAAATACAGGTATCCCTCCGATAACACGGTAGATAGGTTCCTATAATATGACGTGTTATGTGAAACCGTGCTATAAGAATTTTTTTTTTAATGGGTTTTAGAACCTAACCCCTCCTGGATATTGCTGTCCAATGGAATCCTGCAACAACAGTACTTCTAATTTCCATTTCATTTTTTTTAATGGTGCGAACTGTTGCCTCATTTAAATTTAATGTTTTTGCAAAGTGTGATGCTTTTTCTCCCTTTAACAGACGATCTAAAATTTGTATTATCGTTGCTAAAGAAATAAACTTTCGCTTAAAATGTGTTTTTTATTTTCTCCAGACATAGTTTAGGACTGAATTTAAATTTACAAAACTTATTATCATCACGAAATGAACAATACAAAGGTTTCTCATTAGCGAAGTTTATAGAAGGGAAATCAAATTTGGGTATTCCCACAATTATATTTTATGGCAACGAAATGAGAAGATAGAGCTACACCATTGACGATTTTATACGTTTTTACACCCATTTTATTTTTTCGCAGATTTATTTTATTACGATGGGTAGTGCAATAAAATAAAATAGAGAAAATATAATTTGAGATGCCTGAAATACATAATGAAATTTGGGTATTCCCTCTAATTGCATTTTATGGGTATTTCCCTAATTGGATATTGTCAATTTGCATGTAGGTACATATTATATACATAACAGTAAAACCGTGTTGTAGGAGGTTTTCCGCGATTTTTATATCGTGTTACAGTGAAACCGTGTTGCAAGATACCGTGTTGTAGGAGGGTTACCTGTATAAAATGGTAGAGAGGGGATCCTAACGGAAATCCTGTCCAAGACGTGTTGAGTCTGAAACCGGAAATGGTCTCAAATGTTTTTGGCCAATCCAGAAAATTAGAGATTAGAGTTTGGAGTTGTCCTTGTATCGGACGACATTTTATATATGCATCAACACATTTAGAATCATCAATCAGTTTAATATCCGTTAACAACACAAATGCGTAATCTCTGGAAGACCAGGAACCCATGTGTATATAAGCAAAGTTTTTTCACCGACTATCACTTAACAACAACTTCAGGTGTCTTTGTTTGTTGTAACCTCATTACAAAACGACTTGTATATAGTCTACCAATAGCAGGATAAAATTGTAGGATTTAGCGGAGTCTAAGCGATAGTTCAAGCTAATTCTATTTAATCTACAAGATACTCTGAAATAATTCAATCTATGCACATGTGGAGTGGATAGTTGTTTAAATTCGTATAACAGATTGACGTAGAGCAAATAGTAATCAACAATAGCATGCAAGAAGCAGTGCGGGAAAGTAATGCTAAATTTTTAAAAAGTGGGTCGCAAAATTATATACAAAAATTTATGAAAAGTAATTGAGCAGAGCTTTATAATTTAAAACAACTCTTAATTAATTAACAGCAAGCCGATTTTACTACTTCCAACAATTTCAAATACATTCTGGAAATTTTTGCGTAAGAGAATTAAACTCTTATTCCACCACATTAATTTGGGTTCACAGAAAACCTTTCAACAAGTACATCGAATTATAAAAATTATTTCCAACATTCGTATATCTTCTTAAATGAAGAAAACCCTTTGACAAAGTGTGGCACCAAGATCTGGGAATAAATTTACAAAAGAACTCACCAAATCATTATTAAAAGATACTAAAACCATAACCCGCTGACCGATATTTTTGATGAGGACGAAAACTGTGATATAACAAAAATATCGGGTCAGGCAAGCAATACACAAACACGCAAGAAACGAATCCAATGAATTAGTAAACAACAAGCTGCTGAGATACGTCAAATTTATTGCACAAAACAAAAGAAAACACTTGATATATTCAAGCCCGATACTTGTAAGTCTGAGTGTCCAATAGGTTGCTAGTTGAGCGAGTAATTATTACTAGTTGCAAAACGGTTCTCCTCACTTCATGCCTCATAAATAACTCATAAGGAAGTACCAAGAACAAAAAAATATCAACCCCTAACCAAATAACAGAAATAATAATCGAATTTAACTCCTTCTCTGTATAGTGATTAGCTTTAAGTAAAATTTATGTATGCTAAAATATTGAGATAAATTTGTTTGGATATAGCGATAACAGAGCAAACTTAAAGAATATTAAACTAAATTCCCAGAAGTAAGTCATAATACATATTACAATTTATCAGTTTTCAACAACAACAACAACAACAACAACAACAACAGTAGCAATACAGATCTACACGCATTTAGAATTTTTTACATACGGATATATCGAATTGATTCCCTGTTTGTCTAGCTCTTGATACTACACAGATACCAACAAAATTTAAATTATATCGCTTCCATTGTTAGAAAACGAGTGAAAAATAATTTCTATTACCTTTCCAATGTAATATTTAAACATCGTCTGCAGTTGCATGCGGTTGTTATATTTTTAGGGGACCGACTGTTTTTTATATACAACAAAAAACAATAATCTCTATCAAAAAAATCTCACCTGGACGTGATATTTACACATGACATCCTTATATGCTATATCCTCATATATGGTTGTTATTAAAACGAATGACGTTTGTGGAAATATTTATAATGCGTTTATAGAGGTCCATATGTCGACCGACCCAATGCAATTAAATAAATTATAAATTTTTTTTGCGTCATCCTGTCACGGCTGATTGAACTTGTCTAGCCAACGTGCTACTTAGGGTAGTCAGAATATTTACTGAGGTTCAAATTTTCGGGGATCTTTGTTGAAGAATAAAAAACAGCCTGTAATGCAGTTTTGACACAAGATATACCAGGCATTAAAAGCTAGTAAACCTAATATTAAACTATCAGTATTAAATATTCTACGATTTTACGGTGATCCTTTAAAACGGGTGACATTTAATGACATTTTCGAAGCGGTACATAATAATAATTCAGCTCTAACAGATGTCATAAAATGTTCTTACCTCTAGAACAGCCTAAAAGTAGAAGCTAACCAATCTCTTGATCACATTGAAACATCCGATGCGGAACTCATACTCATAATGTTCGGTAATTGTGGTGATACGAGTTTTAATTCGAAAATTGGCAACGGAATTCATACAGGAGTGGGAAAAAAACTCTTCCAAGGAAAAAACCACATGGGCACATTTTCGAATCGGTCTCCTCGCTCGGATAATTCTAATCATTAACACAAGTTAACAATAAACCAGGGTCGGACGGTAGTTTTCAATATAACAATCTTTCATGCTAGAAATCAAATCATTCAATCATGACTCATAAGTTGAAGACAAACCATTCAAGGTCTTCTAATTGTAAAATTTTCAATGGTGCTTCGGATGCATATTTTAATTGCCTTTCATTTTTGAGCATAGTCCTAGTTGAAAGATTGAACAAAATCAAAGAAATTAGAGATAGTACAAAATGTTTCAATCCATCTCATACCATTTCTGACTGTCGATCTGTTGTGCAGGTTGCAAATTATGCAACAAGAAACACCGTACGCTTTTTCATCTCGAACAACGTATACCGAAGATAGCCATGTTCAAACGAATCATTTGAGTAGTAAACAAACGTTGACTAACATGCCAAAAACATCCAAAAAAGACGTCTCAACGTGAAACGGTGATCTTGCCAATGGTAATCGTCTTGCTAAAACAGCCAAACGGTAGGTATGTATAATGTCGTGCGCTTCTGGATTCGGGTAGCCAATGGAATTTCAGAACTAGCCACGTGACAAAAAGTTGGGTTTAAAATTAGAGGGGTGAATTCAATTTAAATCACTGGAATGGACAGTGTCAACAAAGGTATATGAAATGGTTTCAACCAAAATAAAATCGCAGTATCGATTAACAAAATATCAAATAGTTTACCTCAAAACAGTTTAGGTATCAATCGCAGGTCTCGCAGTCATGACAAATATATATCTTGATAGGGGCAGAATCATCTCAAAATTGCATTGAGACAGCATTTACCCACCCTGCAAGACAGTATATTCGGGTGGTTCATTTTTGGCAAAGTAGAAAAATTTATTAAGACTACTGTCCTCGATTGACGAGGAAGAGTGTGAGGAACGTTCCCAAACAACGCATTATACAGATGCTGTATAGGCCAATATAATGTTGTTTTACCGCTGCGTAAATTCGTTTCACTAGATGAGTCACAAAACAAATGGCAGTTAAACGATCCATGAATCTTGCACACGGGTTGGATAATAATCCTGAAATATACACAGAATACGTATCAACGTTGAGATAATACGGAATGTCAATAATTTTGAGCAAAATGACAACGTCAATTATTACATTCCATTAAAATCTGAAATGGAAAATCGTGAAACGATAAAATGCTGGGTTTTCATTATAGTATCAGTATGCTTAACATCTGGTATAACAGAGATGTACAGATTCAAAGTATTGTATGGCGTAAGGTTTTAATGCAGCGTTTGTGAAAACAGAATTTAGGGTAGGATGACGCAGTTCCCCAATAAATTACAAATAATCTGGTTAAGTTTCGAAACAATTTAGAAACTATATCACAAATTTAACTTCCTGGGTGGAAACGTGAATTTGATGTGCAGTAAAAATAATATGGCAAGGTGAGTTCAAGAGGTTATATTGTGGACAGACTCAACCATTACTTTGCACTGGATTGGAACATCTTCATATGCATTAAAAACATTCGTGGCGAATAGGATTAACGAAATCAACATCACACGATTAACTTTACTTGACGTTATATCTCATCACAATACAATCTCGCGGAAATTATTTTACAAAGAATAACACCACATCAGCCAAATGAAACCTATGAAACCAGAGAAACCTACTGTTAGCTTGGTAATACACATTACAGCTTACAGCTTACTGTTTAAAGTTTAACAATAAATATCAAGGTACATACAACAACGGCGAATTAAAAGTTCAAGAGCTGATTGCTGCAGCTTTAAGGTCCTTAGTTAAGGGTGTCCAGAAAAATTCATTCGATACTTACCAATGAACAACCAGCTCAAATCTCTTGTTGGTACTGGCAAATCATGATTTTGTTAAATTGCTCTTTGAACATGAACATAAAATTCGATATCACGCAGACCCACAGCTTCTTCTATCAACGATTCGTCGAAGATTTTGGCCAATTGTTAGTAAAAATTATGCAAAAACCATATGAAAAATTATGCTGTTTGTACGCGTACTAAACCTACAATTATGAAACTAAATAAATTTCAACGAAAGTTATCACATTACAAGGTGTATGCTGCATCTTTTGAGTGTTTCTCAACAAAGTCCATACATTTGGAAACGATCAACGATTTAACATCGCAATGGTTGCTAACATCTGATCAGATAACTCCGAGAATTAAAAAACTTATTTCCATTGGTTCATTTCTCAAGCCTAACAAGCAAAAATTATGTCCTATTGTGCTGATGAACAAATAAATTGGCATTTCATACCACGAAATTTTGGAAATTATGAAAAGCGTAATTTAAATCCTTTTAAGTTTCATTTTAAGGAGCGCCCAATTTTCTGTGTCAAAAATTATATTTGGCAAGCTATTGTTGCATATAATTAATTTATTTAACTCCAAACTAAGGTTTTTCATTCAACTTTTTAGTAAAAATTGGATATAAAAATATTTTGCTATTTATTGCTGTTTTTTATTCGTTATCCGGAGAGGACTATTGAGAGCTGAATGGGAAATTATCTATTCGACCTTTATCTATTATCCGTTGTCACTGTACTAATAAGTTTATAAGCAAGTACATTTAGCTTCACTTGATTATGGGACATTTCGAATTGTGACTAGGCTTTTGTGTCTGTCAATATGACGTTTTGAATCGTCAACAAGGGTTTCTGTCAATAAGAGATGATCATTTATCATCATCACTCGTGCCATTAACCAAATTTCGCATGAAAATCGACATTCCGCACCACACGTCTATGGGGTAATAGTTAGGAATATTTAAGTGGAAGATCTCATAGCTAAAAACGACTTTCAACTAAAGGAGCAAGTTACAAGCATGGAAGTATGAACTGTAAATTCGACAGCACAAAGCTCTTATGCACTACTCAGATTTAGGAATTAGACAAGAAGGAAATACACAACTACAGTGGAATATTAAACGAATCAACAAAGATCTTAGGCATCAACTGGAATCCGACTATACAGATAGTTTTACCTTAACTTCACAATTGCCGCGCTCCAAAAAAATTACCAAACGATTAGTTCTTTCTGAAGCTAACAGGATGTTTGGCCCGCCGGGTTGGCTGGTTCTAGTTGTCATCATCTTTAAAATATTCTTGAAGCTGCTTTGGTAAGACAATTTGCATTGGGGCGATCCATTGCCACCCAAGAAGCAAATCGTTTGGGAGAAGTTAAGGAATCAAATGCAGGCTATAAAGGAAATTTCATCCCTAGATTTATAATCACTGTTCGGGGTCAATTACCGATATACACGGCTTTTGTGATACCGGCCAATCTGCTTACGAGGCAGTAGTCTATTTCTAAAAGACTTCTTCTGACGACAAAATTTCTGTGGCACTTATTTCTTCAAAAGCCAAGGTAGCATCGGTCAAGCAACCAACGCTACCACGACTCGAATTATGTGCAGCAGTACTATTGTCAGCCTCATAGAAGTTGTTAAAGGGAAGTCAAATGTTAGCATACGTGAAATATTCGCTTGCACTGATTTCCAAATTGTCCTTGATTGGCTAGCCGATAACTCAAGTCGTTGAAGAACATTCGTGAACAGTTGAAACGCTGAGAGTCTCACCTGCTGATTGTGCCTTCAGAGGCTTGCCCTCCTCTGATCTGAAAGCACATTTGTTATGGTGGAACCAAACTGGTTACTACAAACGCCGAACTCCTGCCGGTTACGGAAAGGTAATTATGGAGATCAGGAAGACAAATCCAAAAGGCACACATTTTTGTAAGGCCTTTATTAAGATTAGTCATGAGTTACAGCTTTTCAATTATTAATTTTTTCCCAGTTGATTGGTGGTTTCGCTTGTAGTGTGATTAATCTTCATTCAGGAGTATCATAGGGTAGTCAATTAGGTCATATGTATTTTACTGTTTAAATAGATAATGCAGTTAATTGTTTGTTTATTCTGACATACACTTCTATGCGAATGCCCTTAAAATTTTCAAAACTATTCGATGTAAACAATTTCAGTGTGATTTTTGCAGTTTACAAATTGGCTGTAAACGCCATTAAATGCAAGCTAATGCGGTTTACTCGGGCATTCACGCCCGTTATGTTTGAATATTTCTTTGATGATTATGCCTTGCCACAACATTGGAACGTTTAAAGATTTAGGTATAAGCTTTACGTCAAATTTATCGTTCCAAAACACATAGAATTTTATACTTCCAGAGTAAGTTCATGCTTGGCTTTATTAAAAGGATTTCTATAGATTTGCATGATCCTTTGTTATCAAAATGTTATATACTGGTATTTCGTTTGTCCGCTCGGTGCTGTCATTTGGAGTCCGTTTTATGATAAGTCCAGATCGCATAGAAAAAGATCAAAACCCCTTTGTAAAGTTTTTTCTTCGAACGTTTCTTAAGGATGGGAATTTAATTGCTTTCATTCTCCCGCTGGATTGAAATTGACGTAATCTTTGTTAGAAACTTAATGGTGTCTAAGATTTTGTAGTTGCACCAGATTATGTGTAAGCGTGAGTTGACTTATCAATCATTTTTCTTTTAATAACGTGTATGGACTCTAATCTCTCTAAAATGCATTTAAGGAATTAATAGCTAAGATTCTTTTAAATTATTGGTAAACATTTATTTTTGTTATGTAAAATTAAATTTTTATTTGTCGAAGTAAGTGTGTGGGTAACTGTTGCAGGGAAACGAATTTCAAAATGAAACTTTGCATACCGAGTAAGCCCAATTTGTGCTAATTAGCGCTCACGGGGATAAATAGTGCTAGTCCAGGAGCCGAAAAATCGGGAAAGAAAATTTCCAGACGGCTAAACTGATGAAATTTGCGCTTATCATAGAAATATGATTTTCATAAATTTTCATTCATAAATCGAGGAAAAACAAACTAGCCCCTAAATGACACTACATTAAACAAACAAAACACAGAGGTATAGCGTTCAATAATATTAGTGTTGAACAACAAATTGAACAATAGAAATAAAATTTTCTAAAATCCAAGGCATGACCAAGTCATCCAAGTCATTCGAGAAGTCATAAGCAATTCATTCATTCATATTCATTGACATCCGAAAAATATAATGGCTGAATATATGCTAATCCAGAACTGGGCCAATTCCATTGAACAACAACGACCGTTGAATGAACAATTTTCAAACAAAAAGTGTTTTAGAAACCAATAAGTTGCATATTCCTATCAGGAATGTTCATTACCAACCGAAAAATATAGTGGCTGAATTTGTGTTAATCCAGAATTGGCCCAATTCCATTGAACAACAACGACCGTTGAATGAACAATTTTCAAACAAAAAGTGTTCTAGAAACCAATTAAGTTGGCACTTCTGATTGCATATTTCGATCAGGTATTTTCATTGCCATCCGAAAAATATAGTGGCTGAAAATGTGCTAATGGAGAATTGGCCCAATTCTATTGAACAACAACAACCAGAATGTCGGAATGTTCTACCGTATGTCAGAAAATTGTTCATTCAACGGTTTTTGTTGTTCAATGGAATTGGGCCAATCCTGGATTAGCACAAATTCAGCCACTATATTTTTTCGGATGGCATGAACATACCTGACCGGAATATGCTATCTGAATTGGTTATGACTTGGATTTTAGAACGTTTTATTTCTATTGTTTAATTTGTTGTTCAACACAAATATTATTGAACGCTATACCTCTGTGTTTTGTTTCTTTAATGTAGTATCTTTTAGGGGCTAGTTTGTTTTTCCTCGATTTATGAATGAAAATTTATGAATATCATATTTCTATGATAAGCACAAATTTCATCAGTTTAGCCACCTTTAGAAAGTTTTAAAATTAAGACTTAAATTATTTCTGGTTTTAACTAGAAATCGTGTTTTATTTATTTCGTCTTTTAGGCGAAATTTGAAATTTTTTTTTCCCGTTTTTTCGGCTCCTGGACCAGCACTAATTTTCTTCCCGTGAGCACTAATTAGCACAAATTGGGCTTTTAATCGGTATGCAAAGTTTCTTTTTGAAATTCGAAAGTTTCCCTGCTGCAGTTACCCACACGAAATAATTCGAAGTCGTTTTAAATAAGAATTCGATACTACTAACCCATATTAAATTTAAATTTTGGAATAAATTACCTCGGTTCCGGTGGCTCGCAGAGATATGACCGAAATGGTTTCGAACAGGCATTTGATGTAGAAAATCTATCTGACTAATCCAAAAAAATCATAACGCTGAGAATGGTTTATTACCCTTACGAGTAAATATATGTTCCCTCAAATTAATTAAAATTTTCGAAGGTTTTTGATCATGAAGGCTATCAGGATCGGACTTTTATTTCAAATGCTAATTCAATACCACTTCGATCATCTTCTGTGCGATCTGTTGTATCTTATCTTATGTATCGGTCACTAAATAGGGTAATAAAATGCATAAAATTTAACCTTTAGGTAGAAATTTCATTCAGTTGACCTAATTTTCCATTAAAGGTTACATGTTGAAAAACCTGAAATGTAATTTCTGTAATAAAAAAGAAATATTTTTCTTTGAAATATTTTAATAAAAAGGCGCCTAACGAGTAAGTGAATTATTAAGATATAACAAGGGATGAGATAATAACATCTCATAAAGTACTATTGAAAAATTTGTCTTATGCCCCAGGGTCAGATTAATCCCTTCTTTGTAATAAAATATTTCTAGTAATAACTTTGTTTTGGTAGCACTTACAACATAACGAGATAGATAATGACCGTCGCATCCAAAGTAACATTCTGCAATTAAAGTCTGTTTGGCGAAATTTTTATCGATAAATAATCTTAATTTTAAAACCATAAATTTTACTTTCTTTAGTTAAATGAGACATAATGTAAACATAAAACTACATAGCATGTATAACAAATCTCTTGAGAGATAAATCTCCCATGTATATGATCCGATATCTTTTTTCTACTGAATTTATCTTAATACTCGTAAATTATGATTTACATAAAAAAAATAAAGTTTTGATTTTCAATTTAACTAAAGTACACACACAGAGATTTGAAATTCAAGACGATTTTCCTTTGGCTCATAAAATTTAAATTGGAAATGAAAAAAAAAAAATAATAAATGTTAATTTAACATTTTGTGATCTAATAAAATGTAATTTGAATTTCATATGATATCCAATCCACTATGGCTGATATACCAAGAAGTGATGATGAATATGTGAGTTATGCAAATTAAAATGGATACAGATGTTTTTTAAGACTAGATAATTTTTTATTTGGTATGGTTTCGTTAATGACACTTCGAGTGACCCTGGAGACTTTCATAATTTATTATAAATCTACATATGCTAGGCGGTTTAACATTCCTTTGTAGAGAATTTCGAATGTGATGATGAGCAATTCTATTTTACTTTGGTTTATTACGCAACATGTTAGATTATTAAGAACATTTTTGCAAAGTGTTTAAAATTATTTGAAGAAAAACTAGATATTCTTATGGATTAAGAAAAGGAAATGCAAATTGTTTTTCATTAATCTTCAAATAAGAACCTACTAAAATTAATGCGGTTAAAATTGATTTTTGTGACCAATTTGTTGAGATATTAAAGTAGGGGAAGCTAAGTTTTTAAAGTAGGAGCAGTTGTGCTGGTCTCCAAAAACAATATCCCCAAACCAAAATCCAAAAATCTCCTCAAATTAGAAAACCCTAGGCACAAAATTCTCAAAATTTCCCCAAATTTTGCTAAATAAGCTTGGGTTAGGTTAACCGCCGATTTTTAACCTAACCCAAACTTATTTAGCAAAATTTGGGAATTTTTGGGGATTTGTAAATTATTACAAAATAATTTTGGCACAGATTTTATAATTATAAAAAAATTAAAACAACACTGTTATAAGCGATAGACGTTAAATAATCCACTTTGCTTTCATATCTTTTAATAATGTTCCAGACTAGTCTTCCTAGGAATTGTACTTTCACCAGACTGTTTTTTTTCCAAATTAGTTCTTTTATGATTTCAAATAAGCCACAATTTTTTCCAATTACAACTTTAAGTCTACCATGCCAAGCTTCTAGAAAATTTTGCGTGCGAGGAAAACATTCTTCAATAGAATCTACGATACACCAAAATTCGGGCTTGTATTTAAGACCCTTTGTTTGAGTTCTTGTATAAATGTAGTTTTGTTTAAACCATACGCTTAAATTTTTGAAATCAAAATTGTGATAATGAGTGATTAACTCATTATAATAAACTAAACCATGTTCAGTAGGCAAGGCAGGAACGACAAGCTTTTAAGCATTGGGACATGAATGTTCAACTGTTCATAATTGTCATATTTTGGGGTCAAACCTTCCTTCTGCACACGTCTCCAAACATTGGCGGCAGTCGAAATGGTTTTTTCAAAACCTGTGCTAATCCTACTGGGATTGAGATTTATATTCTTGCCGAGCAATAAGACCTTGAATAGTAAAAAGTTGTCGGAAAATGGTTGGAACGACATAAAAAGTTCCATCCATTACCCAACACTTAGAACTACTCAATGCCTTTAGTGATGTGGATATGTGCTGCGGATATAGACGAAAGTGCTATAAATGCTAATTAATTAATTTTACATGTAATTAATTTGTAAAAAATTCTGGTCCAAGAACCATCCCGATATCATAGCTACATCAAAAGCTACAATTTTGGCGGTGCAGGTTTAATTGTAAGCTAAACCGACCACTTGTTGACAATGAATGTAACATGAACAATTTTTTAATTATATGTACGAGTACTACTCGGTAACGTGCACAATTAGAAAGTTCGATAACGAGAATTAAATTTTGTACTTCTCGCATGCCTGCATGTCCTCTAGCACGATTCGGGGATTTCCTGTTTGATTTGAATCAAGTAAAATTGAAAATACGATTCGGGGATTCCCAATTTATTGTTTTTTTCATAATTCGAATCGTGTAAAGTTGAAAGTGCAGCAATAAAAGAAAATGCTTTGTGCGATAATCTAGTGTGCTTTATAAAAGTATTATTTGCTCTGTGAAAGCCTGGTAAGGAAAGAAACCTTAAACTGTCAGCACATCCTAAAATGGAGAAGATATTATTATATCGTTGGTTTCTTCAAAGTGGCAATTTGCTTAAATAATAGAAAATGCTAATGATGGCTTGCAAAACGTTTCAAAATTCGGTTTGGTGTGCGCTTCCTTAAAATTTCTGTAGAGAAGTTGTCCTCTCAACCGAACTTATGGAGCCGTTTAAAAGAAAATTGCAAGCCAAAATAATTGAACTTACAGTCTGTCTGTAAGCTTGTACTTTTGCCAGAAAATATTTTTGTTTCGTCATTAGAAAAGAACATGCCTGGAAGGAAAAACGAAAAACAACGCATTACTTTTCCAATTGGTAATTGGAAAAGCTAAAAGTCCGCGTGGATGATAGCTGCAATATTTAAGGACTGGTTCCATAAATCATTTGTACCACAGGTAAAAAATTCTTTTAAACCAATAAATTTAAATTAACATTTTATCAACTTAATTAGGTACAAATATTTTCGAAAAGCCAAGGTGTGTCAGTAAAAGCTCTTTTATTGTTGGGTAATGCTCCATCTCATCCACCGGAAAATGAATTAAAATCAAACGATGGATGCATAATAACAATTGCTGGTTTTTTTTATTAGCTATTCGAGGCGGACTATTGAGCGCTAAAAGGGAAATTAGCTATCCGTATTGACGCTGTATACCATTCAAATTAAAAATAAATTCATCCATAAAATAATCTTTTAACGACCTGAAATATACCAATTGACATTTATTTTGACATGAAGTTATAAACAAGAATTCATCTTGCTGCGTTTTCAATTTTTATTATAAGACCAAAACCTTTCCAAAGTTCTCATTGAAATGGATAGGGGCTTCCGATAGTGGCTCCACATATGCCGTGTTTTTTATTAGCGCCCGATAGATCTATCCGGGGCAGTGATGTTTCTTTAACAAAACTTGAATGTAACTTGCTAAGTTGCTACTTACTGGTGCACTCAGTGTTTTTAAGACAAAATTGCATTTTTTAATTCAACTGAGTATCCAGTATCGGGCGCTTGTTTCTACTGGCTGGGAAATTTCAAAAAGGAAATTTTTTTGTTATTTTACAAATTGAAAACCGTAGTAAGCTGAATCGTTGTTTACAACGCCAAATGTCCTTTTAAATATTTCAGCTCATTAACAGCCCGTTTAGTGGAATTGGAATTGAATTGGAAGTTTTTGCGACTTTCAACAATCTATAGAAAATGTGTGGATGACATACAATTCTTTCGTTGAGATTTTACAGCGATGATGATAAATGATGATAAACCATAAGTAACCGTCATCAGGCGAAAGTTGGGAATGGGCTCGGATGGATCGCGTCTCCATACTATTTGCTGGAAGTTTGAGTGCTCTAGAGATCTGCCTATCTGACGGTATATTTTTTATATGTCCGCCGAAAATGCGAACTTGTAAAGAGAGTACAATCGGAGAATGATGTCGTATAAACTTAATTGTACTGTTGGTCCAATCCCTAAACAATCATTCAAGGAAACCCCGGTACTGGATCTGGCGAGTCCATCGAATACACTTCTTATTTTGCTAGTACTACTGGATGTTTTAAGTACACCATGATAAGGTAGGTAGAACTGATTTTCCGATGGCTCCGGTGGCAGGGTTTCTAGCATGTGGTTTAGGCTTAAGTATTCAGATATGAAGTCACGGTACAACTTTGCAAAAATTTGATCGCGAACGAACAGCCGTTTCATGCTTCATAGTCTTAGAATCGCTGTTGATAGTAATTCACCCAGCTTTCTTGGAGGTTCTTTAGATGGAAGCTTTATAATGTATCGGCCTTGAGCATTTCGTTCTAAATTCTAAGTGAAATGGCTGGGGAATTAATATTCTCTTTCCAAGTGATAGATTAAATTTACTCCAACTCCCAGAATTTACTCAGAGTTCGATCCATATTGACTACATCGTTGCGTTAAGCTATCATCGATGTTCCGTTGCGTTCTACAGAATGGGCGAGGGGTCCTGAGATAATCCATCCAAACATTGTAATCTGAACAACTGGCTCATTTGGACCTATTTTGATTTTCCCATTCTGGATAACGGCGAAGAAAAGATCAGCTCAATATTTTTTTCTGCGTTGAGTTGGGGATCGGCTAACTTGATGCTGCTATAAGATTTTAGAGCAATATCGAAATTTCTTGCGGCAGTTTGCTGGTGATCTTCGACATCACAAGGGCTTCTATGGAGAAAACTGGAAATCGTTCTGGTTTGAGGATTATTGCCACGATACCCTTAGATAATGCCGAGCTGGATTGTCCCAAACCACTAATTTAAATTTGAGTGTTTCGTTTCGGCAATCGTAAGCGTTGATTTGCGAGGTTGCTGTGGCTGGAGTAACAACGTATTTTGTTTTTCCGCATTTCTGACATCGACGTCACAAAGGACATTTGAAGATGGGATGGTTGCTGCTCAAACAATTGAAACACCGATGGGGCTTTTTGACAAACTGTTCACTTGCGCTCAATGTTTGAAATTGACTACACTGGAAGATCGAATGATTTGTAGCCTGACACATTGCACTTTGGTAGTTGATAGATCGAACCAATGGGGTGCTTTTCTGCTCTCTCGAATAACAATATTATGAGAGATTTTCGATCATGCGGGTAAGTAGGGTCGTTTCTAACGTCAAACGCTAATTCAATCAAATTTCGCAAGAGTTGAAGTATTCGAGAGCTAAGTAAAATGAGAGACAAGTTCACAAATGTCGACAGACAACTATCTGCTAAGATACTTTTAGATATGCATCAGCCAGGTACTGCAATATGAATCAGTCAGAGCAAGTTTAATCTAGACTCGGATAGATTATCACGCGGAACTCATGAGAATACTATCCCGCTAAAAGTCTCCAAATTTTGAAAGTCAAGGAAATGTAGGAAACATCGAGACAATCTAAAACTTAAGAAAGTATACAGGATTACAGTAATTAGATGGTGAGAAAGTGCATTCGCACAAATCTAGAGTACAAATCTAGAAATTGGGGGCCTAGAAAAACTGGTAACAAAGAGAAAAAACCCAAAGTAATTGTTCTCATCGCACAATCTAGAAAGCGA
The DNA here is from genome assembly GCA_963691935.1 of Nephrotoma guestfalica. Taxonomy (NCBI): domain Eukaryota; kingdom Metazoa; phylum Arthropoda; class Insecta; order Diptera; family Tipulidae; genus Nephrotoma; species Nephrotoma guestfalica. The sequence continues at coordinate 57,652,896 of OY829915.1, forward strand.
GCAAAATTTTAGTTGTTAAAGGCGTACTGGCACAACAGCAATACACGTTTGCCTTGAATAATGGAGCTTCCGATCAGGTATAGGTCCTGGTGGAAATGTGGCAGTCACACGAGAGTGTTCCAGTAATAATAAGGAGAACGCGGTTAAAACATCGATTTATTGAAGTCTGCATACGTAGTCAATGTAATATGACCGGTCTAAAGTTTTTCTTTTAGAGTAGAGATACCACCGCCATGCGGATAAGTAATATACGCCAATAACGAATTGTAGAGGTGATCATTATCATGTAAAATGGTTAACGTATAAGCTTGGGTAAAATATTGCACTCACGCAAGAGGACGAACGGCGGATCATAGCTTACTATAATGGATGAACATCGAAAATCCATAGGAAACTGTTGGCGTTATTGGGAATTTTCATAAATATTTTTAAGGGTCAGAATTTATTGTTTCGAAAATCATGCGACGCTGATATGCCGAACGGCTAGATACAAAATCATAGCAGAAAACAGAATTTCCAAAACGGCCATTGCACGAAACAAGTTTGGAATGTCAAATGGCTGGGATTAAAAATAATCAGGCCGGTATTGAAATGGCTTGAAAAACGGACTACCGCAATTATATGAAATTTCGATCTAATGGGACTTGCAGCTGGCCAATACTCAAACTGTGAATTTTACTCAGGCGGGAAACCAACGTACTGGCGTTCTGATATTAACAAAATCCCAGACCTTATAGGTTTCTACATCAGTAAAGGCATATCAGAACACTACATCTTTCTAGAAAAAGGTGATGATCGTCTAATATCTGATCATTCTCCGGTTATTATGACGGTTAGTGAAAATGTAATGGAAAAAATAAATTCACCCAGCTCACAAACAACAAAACAAATTGGGAATTGTTTAAGCAGCTAGTAGAGGAAAAAATAAAACTTCCAAGTGCCAATCAAAAGTGAAAATGAAATAGAAGAGAAACTAGATAGGCTCCTTGATGTCATACAATGGTCGGTTTGGGAATGCACCCCAAATTACCATTCAGGAAAGAAAACTCCCCTATTTACCCAATAGAAGTAAGAGTTCTAGTGCAGGAAAAACAAAAAGCCCGAAAGAAATGGTAGACTACGTGTGTGTCGCAAGATAAAACCAATTAAACAACTTGTGTATCAAACTTAAGGCACTCATAAAAGCAAAGAAAAATGAAACAATTGGAAAATACCTTTGTTCTCTAGCTCCAACCAAAGATACCGACTATTCCCTCTGGAAGCAACAAAAGGGTTAAAACGACCAAAAATCAGATTCCCTTAATCAAAACAAACGATGGGAAATGGGTTAGAAGTGCGAAAGATAAAGCTGCCCTGTTTGCTGAATATCTTGAAGAAACATTTCAGGTCGGCAGACCAGTTACGGAAACACATTTAACATAATCAATGCGATCCTTAGGAAAAAATATGTCCCAATGCAGTGGAAAGTAATAATGATTCCGAATGCCCGGTTTCTAAATGATAGAAAATCTTACCAGCAAATTTTACTTCTACCAACACTAGCGAAATTGTTTGAGGCTGTTGCTCAATAGATTGAAAAGACCCAGAGAACAAAGAAACCTTATCCCAGAATATCAGTTTAGTTTCAGAGAGAAACACGCAACTATTGAACAGGTTCAAAGGCTTACAGATGTCCTTGAGAATACATTAGAGAGGAAAAAGGTTTGCTCTATCATCTCGTTAGATGTGGCGCAGGCCTTCGATAAGGTGTAGCATAGAGGTTTACTCTTCAAACTACATAGAGATTTACCAAACCAAAATTATACATAGAGAATCACCATTTTCGGGTGAAATATGAAGAAGAATTAAACTCCAGAGCATTAAGCTTCATTATACCATAGATTTACCTCAATTAAACGATGTTACCGTTGCAACATTTGCTGATGATATTGCAGTTCTCTCAGTAGGTAACGAATCGACAAGGAAACTTCAAGAACCATGTGATAAAATCATAAAATGGACAAAAATGTGACGTGCCGATCTCAATGAATCGAAATCCAGGCATGTGAATTTTACTAATCTAAAAGTCAGCTACAAACCTGTAATCATTAACGGTCAGCAGAGACAATCATGACCTTAGATACCAGACCAGATGAAAGAGCACGTTAAGAAGAAAAAAGATGAACTTATTAATATCAAATATCGAAAAATTTATTGGCTGCTCGGGACAAATTCGGAATCAACAGGTGCTAAAGTCTGTATGGACTTACGAAATTCAGCTCTGGGGCTGTATAAAGAAAACCAACACCAAAATAATACAAACTTTTCAGAACAAAGTGCTACGTGGTATAGTTAACGCTCCGTGGTACATTAGGAATTGTGACCTTCATAGGGACCTAAATATCCAGACAGTTCAAGAAGAAATAAAAAATCTTGCAGTAATGCATGGACGAAGAGCTTCGTGGTATGTTGAACACTTCACATGCAGTACATGCAGTACGGCGATTGCAGAGAACGAAACCAATTGATACTACTACTTCAGTAAATAACCTATAAATGGAGCTGGCCAATGGGCCTCTTCTCATTCACAACTAACTAAATTAAGAAAGAAAAATTACTAGATGAGTTGTAATAATTTTTAAAAAAAATTAAAAAATGAGAGTTTTAACCAAAGGTTATTTGAGTACCATCGCAGTCATTCAGAATAGATATACGAAAGATATTTTGGCATGAATAAAATATTAAGTAAGATAATACATTGATTATATTGGATCGATTGCCGAAAAGACGGAGAACAGCGGTGCGAAGAGTATAAAATTGGCGCTGCCAATCCTGTAAGGGATTCCAATAAACGGAAATGAAATTGCAGCAATACAAAGTTTGTACTAAATGTAAAACCTCGAATTCCGCAAATTTTCCGCAGTCACACTCGAATGCTCGAAAGCATTATTTACATAAAAGGGATTCTGATCTGAAGATACATTTTTTGTCCGAACAGAACATCTATAGATAACACACATTATTAAAAGGTACCCGTATCGCTGCTGAGCATTATTTGCTTGTTCTAGATCGACATTCAAAATGTTATTGGACAATTAATTTATCAATTTCAATATCGTTGGATCGATTTCGTAAGATTAATTGTCATCTGACAATTTTGCAATCCGTTCTGCGGCCGAAGCACTCCCCATTCTTTCTTGGGTCATTTTTAACGTCCGGCCTTAGCCAGTAGCCAAACCGGGGATGTACGGATATAGGTCCGATTTATGTCTTGCCTGAGGTTCAAGTCGATAAAATCATGGAAACTAGAGATATATGGCGAAATGTTGGACTGATTGCTAGGTAGGTAGGAATTTCCAAACTCCAAGAATCAAGGAATGACCGAGATCATATAACAGCCGTAAAAATGTATACTTCTAGGAACTACCCACACACAAGTTAAATTTGGAGGCCTCCAGCTAGACGATACCTGCTATTCCAAATTCAATTCGAGTTCCACAGAAAAAACTACCGCAGTCACATTTTGCTAAAATCATTATCAAATTTGGCATTTATATACAGATTGTGCTAGAGTACGTCCACATATATTTTGTTATAGTTGTTGGAACTCCACCCGCCACATCCAAGGAAATAAGAATGGCAAATTCTTTTTCAAGGAGGGACCACCTCAATAAGGGTAAATTAAAGTAATCGACCCCGGAGCAAATAGTTCAGCATTAAGAATAAGTTCCTTACACCTCTTTCATGAACATAATTTACCACAAGTTCCCAATGGTACTGTATTAAAATACCAGGCTTTATCAAATGGTGGATTACCTTTAACAACTAAAAGTGTTGAAATGTCTCTGTCTATTGTCCCCGCTGATAGTAAATGTATCAGGAGATGAGTAAAGTGAATCATTGCCTTGACGTTCGTAAGCTCCACAGCGTGACTAAACAGAATGCGTTTCTTACCCGTATTTGAACGCAATCGTTTTGTATCTAGTATGTAGAATCAAATAGATTTTTCAATGCAGATGCCTTTGGTATTAATTTAAGGCGGGTGTTACACAGTTCGGTCGATCGCTCCATCAATAGCAACCGGCGGGGGGAATTAAGTCGAAGGGGTGGTGTATTCGCGAATACGTAATACAGCTGAAGTTATCAGTAAAGTGGTAAAGTGTATAGTAATCAGGTAGCACGATAAAAATAATTATAAAATTCCGAGAATTTTTATTTTTCAGATTGAGTTTAATTGTTTATTAATAGGTGCGTGCTGTGGAACATCCAGAAATTAATTTTCGTATTGTCTGAATATTTATGGCCGACTACTATAAAAATTATATATTGCACACATTACTAAAAACTAGTAAACTATAATCCCAAAATGAGATCACCCACCTTCGCGATATGTCTGTCCTGTGGTTGGTTAAGTATATTAACATTCAGTTAAATCAATTACTCAGTATAATATACAATTAACAATAACATCGTTACACAATCACGATAATAACTTTATAGATAATCAACAAATTTAGTCACGTTCGTCTTCGTATAAATGTATTTGAATATTTCTAATTAAAATTTTAATTAGAATAAATTTTGGTGATTACTGGAACCGCACACGCTCCTTTGTCACATTCCACAAAGTAAATGTTAACGACACCCATTTAGTGTTAGAACACCCTATGAAAACCTATACATGATCCATCATCTTAAACTTACACACGTACACAAAGATAATATAATTAGTAAAGGTAATTAAAAAAATAGCAACAGTTTTATAACTAAATAGTGAAATATATCCATTGTCTCTACGATGATTATTCATGACGGAACGCTCGAACATAAATCAATCATATGCCACAAGACATAATATGTACGCGTATGTATATATCTAATACACACGAGACTAATATTTTAAGATCATTAACATATAAATTTTTCATGTGTACGGCATTTATAATTTATGGCTATTTAATATGTTGCTCAGTTTCATTTGATTATTTTTTATTGAAATTTCGTGGAATATGTTGAAAACATATTACATTTTATGAAAAACATGTTACTGCTCGATATGACCTCCTTTGGCTCTGATTATTTGATTCAGTCTTCCATAGAAAGCATTGCATGCTAACCGAACGTGAGCTTGCAGAATTTTATTCCATTCTCGAACAAGAGCTGACTTCAATGCATCAACACTTTCGTATTTTTTACTGGACACCTTACTCTCCAAAAAGGACCATATGGAGAAATCCATGGGATTCAAGTCTGGTGAATGGTGGCCATTCTTTTCAACGAAATCAGCCGCGGAACGCAATTTTGTAAAAATTGCTATGTCGCTCGAGCTTTGTGTGACGGTGCCGAGTCCTGTTGGAATATCCAACGGTTCGTACCAAAGTGTTTACGTGCCCAAGGTAGCAAAGCATCGTTTAGAATCTTTTGGCGGTACACCTCTTGGTTTACCTTGACTCCATTTCGATGAAAACCAGAGGAGTGCGTCCATCTGCAGTCACTGCAGCCCAAACCATAACATAAGCTGGTGATTGCTTGCGCATGGCAACTCTTGTGTCCAAATTATCGTTGGACTTGTGCTCTAACCAAACACGATCATTTTGTTTATTCACATACTGTTGAATGGTGAAAATTTTCTCATCAGAAAAGACAATTTTTGGAATCTCATCACGTTCGGCCAAGGCCTTCAATGCTCGAGTTCTTTCAAGCCTAACTTTTTTTTTGTGCCTCCGTAAGATCTTGAACTTTTTGTATCTTGTAGGGCTTCAAGTGTAGTTCATTTTTCAATATGGTTTGAATGCTGTATCGTGAAACATGTAGACGTGCGGCTAATTGATTGACTCTTTGACGAGGATTTCGTTGAATTCGTTTCTTCACATTTCGTATCATTTCTTTTGATGTTGCTGTCTTTTTAGGACCGCCTCTGTTGCGTTTAGCGATGCTACCAGTTCCGTTGTATCGAGTTATGGTTCGATACACAAATTTTTTATTCACATTCAAATGCTGGAGCTGACGAACTATTGCTGTTTGTGAATTTCCACCCAAATACTATTACGTTTGAATTCCATTGCGATTTTTTTATGAAGATATTAATTTAGAACAATTATTTGTTGACCACATGTAAACAACTAACCAAACTTCAATCTGTCAAAAAATTGACGCGCGAAAATGACAACTACACAAATGACAGCAGAGTAAAGTCAGTAACATTTGGTCTCAGCGACCCTGTATTATAGAAAGTTACAGCTGAAGTATCCGGATCGCCTGAAAAGTTTTTAGTTGAACCACCAGCAGCAAATAATAATCGATGAAACAAAACCAAAAGAGTAGACCAATATCAAAATCATCGATCATTGATACCACAATAACGAATTTCTGGAAGGAGCCAAACAAATTCTAAACCTGAAGCAGACGGCTAAAAAATTGAACGAACAAGATGATCAAATACAATAAGCTAAGGAATTGTGCTAAATAAAATGGTTGTAGGTTTCTGTGGCTGTGTAAATCTAGCCATTCTTAAACCTAATACTGAAAGAAATGGAAGGATGACAGAGATCAGTGGTGGCGAGAGTTCCTTAACTTTTCTGGCGGAAAACCGAGTTCTAGTTGTTGAAAGATAGTGGACTGAGAACTACCAAATAGGCACATCAACACCTGCGTCCAAACTAGCCGGAGTTAAATCACTATTTCAGACTGAAAAGAAAGTACATTACATTTAGTTCGCCTAATTTCATAATCAAACTCAGGCGTTACAACCGTTCTTGATTCCGTAAATCGATTAGCCCTACGTAGCAACGTCAAACAGTGAAAAAGTCGAATTCTGGATGCATACAGCCGAATCCACTGACCCTGGCAAACCATAAAATTTAAAATAATAATCCCTGAATTAAGAAGAGTATGTCAAGAGCTGACTACCATTCAAGAAAGCTCAATTTTCAATTCTGTGTACTAAATTCAACCGACGTCTAAAATTATAAACCTAAATCGGCCAAGAAGTGGCCGAGTTCCATTTAACAAGGCCAAACTCCAGAAACGATTTAAAATTCATGTTAAAATTCCGTCATATAAATTTATTTTGATCAACTACTCAAGAAATGGTCTGGTGGATAAATTTGAACATAATATAAAATTTGCTTCTAGCAGGACAAAATTCAGTCGAGTTCCATTAAATAGGTAGTTAATTTTTAGGACTTTCTGCAAAATTGAATGTTTGAATCCTAATTCAACTGTATAAAGTAAATTTAAGTCGCAGAGTAGCATAAATTATGAGCAAATTTCAAAGAGCATTGCTAAATTCCAGAAATAAGCTTAAATTTTATTAGCTGAGTTCTTTTAAGCATGGCCACATACTAGTTAAAATTCATTATGATTAGTTAATGGGTTCCGAGTCCTTTTTTAAACCTTTTGTTTCGAACGATTTTGATATTAAATTTAAAAGAGGAATAGGGGGGGGGGGGTGTCGGGAGGTTGTGATTTTAAAAACCAGAAGCCATCCGGAGGAGTTTTTTACATTGCTTTCGAACTCTTTTAAAAACAATTGTTTAGAGTAATTTTGGACCACCAGAAACCCATTGGAAAAATTCCTTTTTGGTTTTTGAACTCCGGCGTGGCTGCCATATCCTGCCAAAGGAGATATGTGTGTAATAAAAAAAATTAAAGCCACATCACTGGCTGAAGCAACTCGACGATATAATCGTCGATAAGTTAACTCTACAGTATTTAGTTCAAAAATCCCCCGTTCTGATATTGGTGTCAAATTCTGAAGGTCTTAAAAAAGGCCTTAAATTTAGCCGAAGCGAGGTGCTAAATTTCTCAAAACTAGAACTATGGTTCTCAAAACTACCGAAGTGGCACTGCATTTGTATATGATGACGTGGGGGCCTATCGTTTGAAAGGTCTGGGGGAACATCACAAAATTTTCTGAAGCATTTAGTACTCAATAATAGCGTTGTGGCGCGGTGTGGAACTACTTTAATTTTTTTTCAGTCCGGTACAATCATGTGACATATCGTTTGAAATGATTAGGAGCAATGCAACGATTGTATTATTATTTTGGTTCCTAATTCCACCGTTTCACGTCTTTAGACAATGTGATGGGTATAAACATTTAAAACTGGTTCGATTTTCTTAACATAGATGATGAGAAATAGGTTAGGAATGGTATTTTAAGGGATAATGCAATAATGCAATCCGGTAGTTAATCTAGTTAATCTGTTTTTTTTTTTGCTATTTCGTGTTCGCCCAATTCAACGGTTAAATACTAATGAATTTTAGAGTTATTTTGAATATAGTTTAAATAACTTTGGTTTCAGGAAATTCGATTGTAAGTTGCGGAGTTGCAGAATGATTAAATTAATAAATGTTTCAATTATTTAGGAAGCCGGAAAATATGAATTTAGAATTAAATTTCAGGAAATTTACAGATGCTTGTGAATTAATGCTTCATTGTAATTGCTGATTGTGTAGTTTAGAATTGTGTTGTCATTTTATTACTAACGACTTTACATAGGTGGCTGTAACGGGTCGAGTCAACCAATTTTGGTTAGGAAGCCGAAAAGTATTAATAGAATTAAATTTCAGAAAAATTCCAGATTCATGTGAAATAATAATATTTTTTCTTAGGTTGCCGTTTTAAAGAAGCAATTGTTGAAGACCAATACCATCGTTATCCATTAACCTATTAAGCCTTTATCCTTCATCTAGTAGATTAGAATTGTGTTGTTTTTGTGTTACTAACTATCGGCTATACCTAGGTGTCTGTAACCGGGCCGATTCTGTCCCACTTAACTAACCTATCCAATCCTTCGGTTTTGTTATGTGTAAAAAAGGGTGTACGGTGGACCCGGCGTCATCCGGGAACTCAAGCCTAAGAACTTGGTCGTACATTCAAAATCAATCAATCATCAATCAATTTAATATGTTGCTCAGTTTCATATATAGGTAGTTAGATTCTTGGTGGTGGTTGCTTACAGGAATATATAAAAAATAAAAGTTTTACGTTTACTAACTAAACTAACTACCACAAGCACTTGCAAGCGAAACACCTCGCCTCCGTTACCTGGAAGCTTAGGTAAATCTGTGAGATTTATCGACCGTCCCAAATTCTCAACGGACTCCCGAAAAACTACAAAAAAATGGAAAACGCTTTGAGGCTATATACAAATTATTAACATAAAGACTTAGCGAATTATTAAAATTTTGCAAAATATTTGTTATAACCGAGTTATACCGGGTGATTATTTTAAGCTGAAACTTTCAAATATCTCGGAACATAAGCACTGTACAAAAAATATCCATTTCCGGGGGGACATACATTAGTGCAAAAATTAGTACCCTTCCTCTCCTTCTTGTAGGTGAGGAGGGGGTAACTTTGAAATTAAAATAAGAACCTCTATTTTTTATTGCAGATTCGGATTCTACGGCTTAAAGCATGTCTTTAAAACATGTTTTTCGATTCATGATAGTGTTTTTAGTACAAAACATCCGTATATTTTTTATCCTCTGAACACTAGATACTGTTGGAAGATGTCCAGTCTACCTCTTTGCTGTCACAAAATGTAAGGTTGGGGAAAAAGAAATTTATTATTTTTATGTTTATTTCGGGGCTTTATTTAACATGGACGTTCAATTATTTCAAATAATCTCAAATAAGCGACATTTTTTTGATAACTCTTTCCCATTTCGAGGGCAATTTCATTATGCCGCTTTTCCAAAACGCCTTGTCCCTAGAGAACCGAATTGAGCGTTTGGTTATTGGGCAGCACCTCATAGTAGATGAATCCCACCAAATCCACAGCGAAACCTTCCTGGCCGTCAATCCTGGTCTGGCCACTGCTTGGGCCGCTTCGCGGCCCTTCTACCATGTTATTTCCCCGCCAGTCACCATTCGCTTCAAAAATGGCTCAATTTCGTTCCGTTCCGTTCCCAATGATACGTAGATGAAAACACATGTCCATCAAGTTTTTGCGTCAATTCGTGCGGCATACAAACATCGAGGTTCTTTTTGAAGACAGCCTTATGCAAATGTTTTAAAATTGTTGCTACGCCAGCTCGCATGCCGGCCTACTTCAATAATCTTCAGGATTTTATTGACATTTTCGACTATAGACTTTCCAGTGCGTGGTACAACTTTTGATATCGAAATTACCGGAACGGAACTGACGAAACCAAAGTTGCGCATGATTGGCTGTGACAGTATTGGGACCATAGACACCATTCACAATTGCAGCCGCCTATTGTAAAATATAGTGAATTTTCTCTTTGTTTACCTCCATTCTTCACACACTAACGATGACTAAAGAATTTTTTTTTAGTACAGAAATTCCCCTTACCAACGAGTATAAGTGCTCATGGCCTATATATTTGACACTAAAGCCATCTAGCGAAATCCAATAATAAATGTATTTTTCCTAACCCATTATTTAAAATTCAGTAATTTTGCCCTAAAGAAATTAGTAGGCGTCATTTCAGTTGTTTTACGTTAGTGAACTATATGGAATAAACGAAAGCTACCGTAGCAGTAATAAAAACGAGTGGTGATTGTTTTCTTTATGCTTACTCACGAAATAAAGTTTTGGGACCGTGAGAAAATTGGAAGTTGTGTTTTTGTAGATTTAGACATTTTAGATCCACTTCTAAAGGAGGCATCTATCTTTCTGTTCATCCATCTTTTTTTGAATATTTATTGGTTTCAGAGAAATATTCAACATCAACAAATACGAGTAATGGGACTGTTATGTGCTGTCACGTCGGAGTTTTGTTCACATACCCGATCCCTAGAAATTACAAGATTATTACAAATAAGACTTATGATTCATGTAGATTACAATATAATTTACAGGGTGGCCATCTGTTGGTCCTTTTTTCAATCGATGAATTTTTGTACTTAATGTTATCTGTTCTAAAAAAATACTTTGACATATGAAAAGTCAAAAATATGCCATTTATTATCATGGAGTCTCTAACAACACAACAACCCATTTTAATTGTCCAAATTTATTATGAAAATAAACGTTCAAAAACAACAACATTTCGAAAATTGTGTGAGAGTTTTGGTCGACATGGACGTCCTACTAAGCGTGCGATTGGCAATTTTATTGATCGTTTTGAAGAAACTGGTTCGCTGAAAGGTCGTAGAATGTATCAACATGTTCATCCAGTTCGTACTCCTGATGCAGTTGCAGCTGTTAGTGAAAGTGTTCGTAATGAAAATATAACAACCAGGCATCGTTCACAAGAATTAATCATTTCACGAGCCACATTACGACGCATTTTGCCAGTTGATCTTCATTTGAAGAATGAAAAAATTAAAATTGAAGCCACCAGACCATTTAAATCGTCGTCGTTTTGCAAATTGGATGCTTGAACGAAATGAAGCTCATTTTCATCTTAAGGGATACGTCAATTTGCAAAATTGTCGAATTTGGGAAGTGGAAAATCATCATGTTATTCACGAAGCAGAAGTTCATCCTCCAGTAGTCAAAGTTTGGTGTAGTTTATGGGCTAGTGGCATCATTGAGCCGTTTTTCTTTGAATACAACCAGGAAAATGTCCTTACATTTAATGGGGGACGTTATCGCAATATGTTAACGGTTTTTTTGTGGCCCAAATGGAATGAATTGCGTGTCAACGACCTTTGGTTTCAACAAGACCATAGACAATAATCCATTTATCGTCAAAAATAAAATTGCCAAATTGCTGATCGCATAATTTCAAGAAATTGTGAAGTTCCTTGGCCACCAAGAAGCTCCGATTTAACACCACTTCCGATTTAACACCACCAATTATTTTTTGTGGGGTTGTTTGAAAGATAAGGTGTATACTAATCATCCACAAACAATTCAACAACTTAAAAAGAACATTCGAGCTGAAATTGAGATCATTGATTCGCTTTTATTGGAAAAAGTCATCGAAAATTTTCATGTTCGGATGCAGGCCTTTCCTTATCAATAAAAAAATTTTGATTTTTCATCCCCAACATTTTTTAGTTCCAGAGGCAAGCTGTTCCATGTGATAATCAGGTTCATCAAACTTGAGTGGTTGTAAATATTCGTCCTTTTCATATAAATATGTCGGAAGCCCCGATTTAATAATACGAAATATAAAAACAACAGTTCTGTAACAGTAAAACTCAAACAAGTCACATCTCAAAATAGAATCTTTAAAAGCCGAAATATGATCAAACTTGCGGAGATCATGAACATATCTGAAGTAAACGCCTAGAAGAACTATCACAATTATTAAATATTACATCACAATATGTAAAAGTTGATATAATTAAACTTTTAACCATGAATATTCGTAGATTAATGGAACAAAATTTTTTTTTATTAATCTAAGTGAATACAAACTATAATTCACGCGTTGACAAAGTGAGTTAACGTGATCATTCCAACTAAGTTTAGAATTTAATGTTAATCCCAAGTTGTTAATAGTTGGAGCAAATCAGATTATATCATTATCCAAGAAAATGTCGGGCATAATATTAAATGAATTACTTCTAGTCTAGGAATAATGCTTTAAGTTGCACAACAATCTCATTTAACCTTGAAAAGTCGCCACCAATATAAAGTTGCAAATCATCAGCATAAAGATGAAATCGACAATTTAGAATATGCGATGGAAGATCATTAATATAAATAGAAAAGAGTAAAGGGTCCAATATAGAGCCCTGAGGTATACCCGTGATTATCTCACACATATCAGAAACATCACAGCTTAACAAATTGTTTACGATTGCTCAAATAAGAATGAAGTAAACTAATCGCAGAACCCGAAAATTTATAATATAAATATAATTTTTGAAGCAAGAGGATGTGATTCACACAATCAAATGCCTTCGAAAAATCTAAAAGGACTAAAATAACAAATGAATTTCCCTTGTCCAGAATTGTTGATAAATCATCAACAATATGCACAAGAGCAGTAGTAGTGCTATGATTAGATTTGTAACCCGATTGGAATTTGTTTAAAAAATTAAACCTGTGTAGGTGTTCATTGATTTGAATTTGCATTATCTTCTCAAGTACTTTTGATAAAGCAGGTAATATATTAATCGGCCTAATATCATCGGTACTGCCAATTGCATCCTTCTTAGGAAGAGGAATAATAGAAGCTACCTTCCACAAATTAGGAAAAGCAGATTTCGTCAAACAATAAATAATTTTAATAATTTGAAACCTATCTTATCAAATGCTATCAGATCCGATTTGACAGTTTGAACCGCATTCAGCACCATAGGTTCATCTATGCAATCAAATGCTAAAGTATCATTACCAGTACCAATAAATTCAGATTAAGGTAAAGGCAGAATACCCTTACAGCCCCAATCAATTTCTCTCGATTTACATGAAACCTCCAGTGATTTTAATTTATTCCATAATACTTTAGAATTATTAACATTACCAAAATAAAATAATTGTTTAGCATTCCTAATAGCATTGTTTGTTTTATTTCTAAAATATTTGATTGAAACAAGGTCATTCTGTAAACCAGATCTCTTGAAGGATTTGTAAGAACGCTCTCTACGTCTTATTAAATTCAATATATTTGCTTTTACCCAAGGAGCAGAAAAGCATTTGTTTGTAATTGTTTTTCGAGGTACACAATTGGAATCTAAATATACAAAATTTGAATTAAATGCACTGAGAAAATTATTTACATTAGGAAACCAATTAAGATTTCACCAGTCTAATGTACAGAAACAGTTTATAAAATTTTCATAATTTATAGCTTTATAATCAGGAACATAGGTATATGAAATTTTATCTCTGACTCGACTGAATTTATAACTGGCAAAAATTAAATCATAATCAGATATGGCAGGAACTGCAAGCTGTCCAAAAGATATAATATTATCTTTGTCAAATTTATATAATATTATTAAATCCAATAAGGTATTTTCTAATCTAGTTGGTCCAAACGGTAAATAATACAAGTTGTATAAATTTAAACAATCAGTAAATTTATTACTAACCAACATACTATAGTTATGGTCACCACAGCAAATAATTTTTACATACTGGGATAAGTATTGAGAAAAAATCATTTGTAAATCATCAATATCTACAGAACGAGTTGGTAGTGGATTATAAATAATCAAAATAAGAATTTTTCCACCGCATCCTTCAAGTTCCGATGCTAAAACTTCCACTTTACCAAATACACCAGTAAATAATTTCTTGATTTTTAAATTATCACGGAAATAAAGGCAAACCCCATCCCAACGTGTATTATTCACTCGATCAGAACGTATTATTTTGTAGTTATTAATGCGAAGTGAGCGGTTTGTAATTTTACTGTTAAGAAAAGTTTCAGTTAAAGCAAGAAAGTCAAATTTTTGTACGTCTAATTATCACATAGAACAGCGTTTATATTATCTAAATTATAGTTTATTAAATTATCGTTGAATCCGTTGCAGCAGACATTGGAAACATCTCCTGCAGCGAGGCACCTTTGACTGAAAATTTCTCCTTTTAAACAGCCTAATAAGCACACCATTTAGGCCAGGTATAAGGATCAAGTTCTTTACTACTTAGTTCCGAACTAATGCCAACTTTAAAACACACGTAGTTCAACGAATCAAGATTTCGATTGTTTGGCATTAATTTAATAACTTTACAATTGGTAACGCCTAAACATGTTTTAACAAGCGTAGAAATATTTTCATCAGTAACTGATGGATCGAACCTAGAGATATGAAGCCATAGCATTGGAACGAAAGGTTTTATTCTAAAATCAAATTGTAAATCTCTAGCATCACAAATTTGTCCTTTATCACGAACTTGCTGACTATCTAGACGGTTGTTTTGGAAAATTGTAGTAATATTGCCGCAAGAAGTAGAGTCCACCGTAGTATAATTCCCGCTCGAAGCAAATGGGGGAAAAGATGCACTTGATTGAGGAGTAATGACCGTTTCAGAGAACAATCCAGTAGTTCTATGGTTATTATCAACACTGGACACAAAAGGGAATACTCGATCAGTACAGGGTGGCTGAGACCAAATGTTACTGACTTCACTCTGCTGTCATTTGTGTAGTTGTCATTTTCGCGCGTCAATTTTTTGACAGATTGAAGTTTGGGGACTGTATTTGGGTGGAAATTTACAAACAGCAATACTTCGTCAGCTCCAGCATTTGAATGTCAATAAAATGTTTGTGTATCGAACCATAACTCGATACAACGAAACTGGTAGAATCGCTAAACGCAACAGAGGCGGTCCTAAAAAGACAGCAATATCAAAAGAAATGATACGAAATGTGAAGAAACGAATCCAACGAAATCCACGTCAAAGTGCCAATCAATTAGCCGCACGTCTACATGTTTCACGATACAGCATTCAAACCATATTGAAAAAAGAACTACACTTGAAGCCCTACAAGATACAAAAAGTTCAAGATCTTACGGAAGCACAAAAAAAAGTTAGGCTTGAGAACACGAGCATTGAAGGCCTTAGCCGAACGTGATGAGATTCCAAAAATTGTCTTTTCTGATGAGAAAATTTTCACCATTCAACTGTATGTGAATAAACAAAATGATCGTGTTTGGTTAGAGCACAAGTCCAACGATAATTTGGACACAAGAGTTGCCATGCGCAACCAATCACCAGCTTATGTTATGGTTTGGGCTGCAGTGACTGCAGATGGATGCACTCCTCTGGTTTTCATCGAACATGGAGTCAAGGTAAACCAAGAGGTGTACCGCCAAAAGATCCTAAACGATGCTTTGCTACCTTGGGCACGTAAACACTTTGGTACGAACCGTTGGACATTCCAACAGGACTCGGCACCATCACACAAAGCTCGAGCGACACAGCAATTTTTACAAAATTGCGTTCCGCGGCTGATTTCGTCGAAAGAATGGCCACCATATTCACCAGACTTGAATCCCATGGGTTTCTCCATATGGTCCATTTTGGAGAGTAAGGTGTCCACTAAAATATACGAAAGTGTTGATGCATTGAAGTCAGCTCTTGTTCGAGAATGGAATAAAATTCCACAAGCTCACGTTCGGTCAGCATGCAGTGCTTTCTATGGAAGACTGAATCAAATAATCAGAGCCAAAGGAGGCCATATCGAGCAGTAACATGTTTTTCATAAAATGTAATATGTTTTCAACATATTCCACGAAATTTCAATAAAAAATAATCAAAATTAAACAAATTACAGCGTTTTCATTTGATAACACTTGGTCTCAGCCACCCTGTAATTACATCTACAGATGAACTACTAGAAGCAATTGGAATTTCCGAAGAATCGGGAACACTTACAACCGCACGAGAATGTGCATTTATAGTGGAACAGCCTTTTACAGTTTCCACTGCAATTAATAACGTACTACTGTGGGCAAAAAGTAGTAAGACATTTTAATTTTAATTTCGCGCGGAAAACCATTCGTCGAAATAGTTTTTTTCCTATGTTGGTATGACTGTCAGTGACATCTGTGCCAAATGTTACATCAAAATAATCATTAGTGTTTAGTATACGCTTGTCTTTCTGAAGTACAAATAGTGCATTCGGCGATTTTTACAATGCGGAATCAATTTTGTGGTGCCGAAACGTTCAGAATGTTGCAAAAGGCCTTCGGTGATAATTGAATGTCGCGAGCAAGTGTTTTTGATTGGTACAAATTGCTCAAAGAGGATCGGGAACGTGTTGAGAACGAACCACGTCTAGGACGGCCATCAACATCAACACGTAACACGCGACATAAATGATGATCAACACGTTAATAAAATCAAGGAATTGTTGCTCGAGAATCGACAGTCGATTAACAGTCAGAGACCTTACTGGCATCGTTGAAATATCGGAAGGATCAGTGAAAACCATTTTGAAAGATCATTTGGGCCTAAGAAAAGTGAAAGCCCGATTGGTTCCAAAATCACTCATTTTTTTTGGAAAAACAGCGTCGCGTTGACGTCTGTGAAACAATCCTTTCCGACTACCAGGATGCCATGAAACGTATTATAACAGGCGATGAGTGTTGGATCTATGCTTACGACCCGGGAACAGACGATCAATCGGCCGAATATCGTGCCAAAGGTAAGCCGAAGCCGAAAAAACCACGTCAAAGCAAGTCAAAAATCATGGTGATGTTGACAGTTTTCATCGATTATCGAGGTGTGGTGATCTCCGAATTCCTTCCGACCGGCCAAACTGTCAACAAGGAATACTATTTGAGTGTTATGCGTTGTTTGCGCGAAGCTATTCGTAACAAGAGGCCGAAATTATGGGTCGACAACTCTTGGTGCACCTTTTCATACTGCATTGATTGTACATGATTTTTTCGCCAAAAATTCCACCCATATCGTTCCGCAACTACCGTATTCGCCTGATTTAGCTCCGTGTGGCTTCTGACTATTCAGTAAACTCAAACGACCGCTCCGGGGAAACCGTTTTGAGTCAATTGAAAACATTAAACGTGAATCGCTACGCGCATTGGAGGCTATTCCGGAAATTGACTTTAACAACTGTTTCGACGATTGGAAAAAACGTTGGCACAAGTGTATTAAGGCCGGGGAGATTACTTTGAGGGGGACGAAATAGAATTTTAAAATTATGAAAAATGTTTTACTATTTTTTGTCCACAGTATTATGTATCGCCTTTATTAGCACAAACAACACAAATATCAACCACCATTATTAGTGTTAATTTTCACGAGCACAGAACAAACAAAAACAAAAAAATGTCACTTATTTACAACATTTACAGTTACATAATTATGTACACTCTTATTATTTTATAGATATTTTTGTTTGGAAAAATTAATAACCTTTTTTAAAAAAATTGAATTCCCACGGAAAAAAACAAACACCATTCAGCTAGGACTATTCAGTTCACACTGAAGACTGAGTTTAGACCACTTCTAAAGAAGACATCTATCTTTCTGTTGGATGCTGTTAACAGACGAATGCTGTTTTTGAATATTTATTGGTGTCAGAGAAATATCTCAACATCAAGAAATACGAGTAACTGTTATGTGCTGTCACGTCGGAGTAATTTTCACATACCCGATCCGTAGAAATTACAAGATTGTTACAGATAAGACTGATGATTCATGTATATTACAATATAATATACTTTGTTGTAGACATTTGGCCGCCACCTTGTGTTTCATATGTTAAAGTACAAATGTACAACAGTCCAAGAATATTGTTACTTCCTTCAATTAAATTATGCTTTCTTTCGTTATGATGAGGCAGCATAACCATATACATTAGCCATTGTTTAATAATTATTTTATATAAAAATAAATGATCTTAATTATCAAAACTTCCTGCCTAGACGATTTTAATTGCATTACAAATACGCTAATATCCCTTAAAGAAATGCATACCTCCAATCCATGCCTAAAGGCAATATTATTTATAAAATTTAATTTCTTCAAATACTTCTCACGCCCATTTAGTACAAAATTTTGTAATGTGTCGTCTCTCGTACAGAGCTACTCATAATGTACAATTAAAAACCAATTCAAATGCATCAACACCATTGCACATATCACATACATAATTTTTAATTAAGCACTTTAATTACATTAAAATTAAAATAATTTTATAAATTTCAATTGAAAGTGAGCATACGAATGTGAATTAAACACTTCTCATGAATTTTGTCACCCAGAAATTAAATTTCGTTAGTGCGCTGCGTATATTTGCATTTACGAAATCGATGTATGCATTACACATATGTATGCACGAGTGTAGTTTGTTTGATTTAGTTGATGTACAATACTTATTAAAATTCATAAAGATTAACTTCTGCTTAACACATTTTGAGACAATGAAATTATAGTACGACTCTATATACGGATTAATGGATTTACATTATTATGTTTCAATTATACAGTGGAGGAGGTGCCCGGTGTCGATATGTGGAATTTAACGTCTAAAATGTTATACGTATAGTAAGCTAATTGTCTCAAATCTAGTATTAAGCAGATTCGAGTGGTTTATTTGTATCAATCTAATGATGTATTAAGCATATTTGATACGGAGCTAATGGAAATGCAGGATTTTCACAATACATATAATGCCGAGTATACGAACTGTTACACTTATAATTGTTTTATACCGAGGTACCGACCGAAGGGCGTTCTAGCAACACAGCAGCGTACGTTATATAGCAGTACCCCATTTTGGCGACCCAATTTTTCAGTACATTTTCAATCGTTTGAGGCCCCATTTCACCAATAGTCACTTTAATGGCGTCTTTCAAAACCTCAATCGTTTCTGGATGATTAGCATTTGTCTTTGACGGTTACTCACAAAGAAGTTAAATTGCACTTCTCCATTTCGTCTGATAATGTGATTTTCGAATATAGGGTGCAAAACTTAGTAGTAGTAAAGGTGGAGGTCCGCAAAAAATTAATAGCTGTGTGCTGAAATGCACAATTGAGTTTTTTTCGAACATGTTGTCTGATGCTATTAATGAAAGTTTAATAACTGGTGTATATCCCAAATGTTTAAAAGTCGCTAAAGTAATTCCTATTCTAAAGAATGGAGATTCTTTTTTACTTAATAGTTATAGGTATTTCAACTCCGAAGGAATTCGGAGTGCACCACACCTCGATAATCGAAGAAAACTGTCAACGTCAGCTTGATTTTTGACTTGCTTTGACGTGGTTTTTACGGTTTCGGCTCACCTTTGGCACGATATTCGGCCGATTGATCGTCTGTTTCCGGGTCGTAAGCATAGATCTAAGACTCATCGCCAGTTATAGTACGTTTCATGACATCCTGGTAGTCGGAAAGCATTGTTTCACAGACGCCAACGCGACGCTGTTTTTCCAAAAAACTGAGTGATTTTGGAACGAATCGTGCTTTCACTTTTCTTAGGCCTAAATGATCTTTCAAAACGGTTTTCACTGATCCTTCCGATATTTCAACGATGCCAGTAAGGTTTCTGACTGTTAATCGTCGATTCTCGAGTACCAATTCCGTGATTTTATTAACGTGTTGATCATCAGTTGATGATGATGGCCGTCCTAGACATGGTTCGTCGTCAATACGTTCTCGACCCTCTTTGCACAATTTGTACCAATCAAAAACACTTGCTCGCAACATACAATTATCACCGAAGCCATTTTGCAACATTCTGAACGTTTCGGCACCACAAAATTGATACCGCACACAAAATTTAATGGTGTGTGACATTTGGCACAGATCTGACTTGACAGTCATACCAACATAGAAAAAGAAATATTTCGACGAATGGTTTTCCGCGCGAAATTTAAATTAAAAAGTCTTACTACTTTTTGCCCAGATCTGTGGGTAAATTTTGTAACTTCTGTATATTGATCTATAACAACTTGGATTATGCTTAAACGAACATTAAATTCACAGAATAATCCGCCGTTGTTATCGTATGAGAATGAATAATAAAATTAAAAAAAATAAAAAAAAAATTGTCAGAAGGAAAAGAAAAAAACTTCAATTGTATCGTTGGCTGTGTGAGTAGTGACGCACCGTCCTGTTGAAACCAAATATCCTTTGGACCATTGGATGGATTTTTTGTGCCCCATTTGCTTGTTCAAATAACCACCGACGTGAAAATGAACTTCGTCGGAAAAGATGATTTTTTGGCACAAATACGCATCTTCCTCAAACCGAAAATTACCCCATTCAGCGAAATGAAAACGCAATGGATGGTTAATTGCCTTCAATTTTTGAACCAATTGGAATTTCTAGGTCTTTATACTAAGGTCTTAGTATACAATTCTACTCAAAGTCCTCAGAGGTGCTCAGATGTTGATGCACACTTTCATTACAGCAGCAATATTTTCCATCGAACGAGATGGACGTTGATGCGGAACGTGTGTATTGTCTAGTAACATGCCAGTGGCACGAAATTTATTCACAAATTTCCTCACTGTTCACAGTTGGCGCTTCATTTCTG
The DNA here is from genome assembly GCA_963691935.1 of Nephrotoma guestfalica. Taxonomy (NCBI): domain Eukaryota; kingdom Metazoa; phylum Arthropoda; class Insecta; order Diptera; family Tipulidae; genus Nephrotoma; species Nephrotoma guestfalica. The sequence continues at coordinate 57,673,765 of OY829915.1, forward strand.
CCGAATTTTGTTCGCAATTTTCGGCAAGTTTCGGCAACTGACTCACTACTTTTGAAATAAGTTTTCAATATTTCCCAACGTTGTTCAAACGTATATCGACTCGTTTCGTTTACTGGGAATATAATACTGAATTTCTGTCACTTGACAAATGATATATGAGCCAAGGGCGGCGAAATAACCGCTAGTTCAAAGTCGAACCAAAAGATACCGCGTCCTTTATTTCTATCTACTTTAATTAGCTTCGGAGAACTTTTCAAGACCCTATTACAAGATATCGTAAAATGGGTTAATATCAGTAAAGGGTTGGATCAGGGCGAACACGTGCAATCCGAAGCACTGAGAAGTACCGGGTGGGCCATCTAACTTATTTGTTGAACTGGCGGTTATTTTGAGTATGGTAAGGGTTATGTCACTTCTGATTTGACAGAAAGTTAGTTTTATCCTTCTACTGAACGAAAATGGTTGTGTATTCGCTTGAACAATGCTGCGAAATATTGAAACATTACTTCGAAAATCATGGTAATGTTGCAGAATGTGTGCGAAAATTGCGTACGGTTTTCGGAAGAAACGAAGCGCCGGGACCTCCATATGTGCGTTATTTTGTGAATAAAGTTAAAGAAACAGGCTTGCTAATTAATAAACCAACACGAACCAAGCAGCCAACCAAGCGTACACCCGAAACTGTTGATGCTGTAGCCGAGAATGTGCGTGAGTCGTCGAGAACGTCAACTCGTCGTCGTGCTTAAGAATTGAACATTTCACGCACAATATTGCGACGAATTCTGCATAAAGACCTTGGTATGACACCGTATAAAGTTCAATTGGTTCAAGAGTTGAAGCAAAGAGACCACCCATTGCGTTTTCGGTTCGCGATCGACTTGAAGAAGATGCCGATTTTGGCAAAAAAAATTATCTTTTCGGATGAGGCGCATTTCCATCTTGGCGGCTATGTAAACAAGCAGAATTGTCGCATTTGGGGCACAAAAAATCCATCCAATGGTCCAAACCAACCAAGAGAAGCCGATGCATACTCAACGAGTGACTATTTGGTGCGGATTTTGGGCCGGTGGCATCATTGGGCCATTTTTCTTTGAAAATGGGCAAGGAGCCGCCGTTACTGTCAATGGTGAGCGCTACCGCGCCATGATAAACGATTTTTTGTTCCCGGCACTTGAAGAGGAGGACATAGGCAACATTTGGTTTCAACAAGACGGTACTCCGCACCACACAGCACACGTTTCAATTGATCTTTTGCGCACTGTCTTCGAAGATCGAATTATCAGCCGAAATGCTGATGTGATTTGGCCGCCTCGGAGCTGTGATTTGACGCCATTGGACTATTATCTTTGGGGTGCCGTCAAAGATAAGTGTTACGCCGATAAACCAGCAACGATTGACGCTCTCAAGAACAATATTCGTATTGCCATTGAAGACATAATGCCGCATACCATCGAAAATGTATTCAAAAATTGAACCGACCGTATGGGGTACGTCAAGGCAGTCATATGAATGAAATTCCATAATTAATCGGAAGGATTGTTCTTTACATTGAAAAAATAAATTTGTTAAAATATTGAGAATTTTTGTTTTATTGCATTTAAAAAAAAACTATTTGGCCCACCCTATATTCTCCACGTGGTGCCAATATTTCAGTCAGCATCACCGAAGTTTAATCTATCGTGCCGAGAGATATTTCGCATACCTAGGCGACCTCCGAGCATAATTAGGCCTAATGATGGACCTGTGTTGCCTTGCAAACAAAAACACTAGAGGCTCTGTCGGTATCTCTATCATAAATATCAATTTGGTGGAAACATGGAAGCTTTTCTGGTGAACCATTGACATTTGATAAATACAAAATAATACAAAAACATTCTAAGCGAAAAATAGGACACTTAAAAGAGACTGTGTCTACTTTGCACTCGTGAAAGGGCGCTGGACTGGAATGTGACCAATTCAGTAACCTATCCAGACTGTTAAGAGTTATAGTTTATGTTCCGTGCCCAATTTCTTTCCGGACCTTCAGGGGGCTGGAAAATCAAAACTCGGGACTAAAAACTGTCAGGTGGATCATTTTTTGAAGAAGGCTCCTTAACGAAATCTGCTGTAACGACCTAACAGCAGCCGTAGTTAAATTAACAGGCAAGGGTATAAGGCGTAAGTTACAGAAATCTTATGGAATGCGATGGAACGCCGATGTTGTTTAGAAGCCTAATGGACAAGTACTTTAGAGATAATTATCTTATGTCTTTTTCTATTTATCCTAGACAACATGCATACCAAAAGCCACATTTTTGAACATTAATATAATAATTCACGGCGTGGAACCCACCATTGCAAAGTGGTGCTATACCATGCTCAAGTCCAGGAAAATAGCCGCTATGTCAGCTGTGACTGCTGGAAAAGGATGTCCACAGGGAGGAGTTCTGTCTCTCAAATATCTCCTAATGTTATTCTCAGGGATACGCCGACGATGTAGTTATAACTTGGTATTATGAAAATGGCCCCCATAAATAGGTTAATAACCCTCTCATTGGAAACTATATGTATGTTTAGATCCGGTTTGATCCAAAGCTTACTTTGCAAAAACATATTAAAGAGGAATTTGTTGAAAGACGGTTGAATGAAAGATTAGGGTTGTCCAATTGAGACGCAAACTCCAAATATTTACTTTTGAAGGTTTATCGATGCCATTTATGTATGAAAAATGATATCATCCAAATGTTAGCGACGCATGGATTTGCAGACTTCGATCCGATGGTCAAAATTGTTGATAACATATTCTAATAGGGGCGTTCTATGACATTTATCTCGGCAATGTTGTTGTTTTTTAGGTCTTGGATGGTGGTTGGACTATCAACGTATAACTTGCTTTTCAAAAACCCTCATAAAAAGTAATCTAATGGCGTGATCGTATGATCTTGCAGGCCAATGCACATTATGAAATAAAGCGATTTTTGAAAAAGCTTTGCAATTCGTCGATGTGCTCACGCGTAGTATGACAAGCACCGACTTGTTGAAAATAAACGCTATCCAGGGCAATTCCATCAAGCTGGAGTATAAAATGCGTTGTTGATTGTTTCGGATTATCTCTCATACTTTGCCTCACAACAGCGATATTATCTGGTGTGCGAACAGTTTTTGGCCTGCCATAGGCTCTGGTGTATCCACCACAGAACCCGTAGCCTCGAATTTACACACCAAACGACCGATGGTTATTTCATTTGGGCGGTTATGGCGACCAAAATATTCACGAAATGCGCGAAACGTGGTTTTTATATTTTCACCATTTTTGTAGGGCTCTAGTACTAATACTCTCCAAAATGACATGAAATGACAGAAAATAAACATGACGCCTTTGCAAAATTATTTTTTTGTTTTCCTGGGTCTCATTTGGACAACTCTTTAAAAATACATTTGGTAACTCAAGGAACTTGAAACCAAAATAGGTATATACTGGTTGTTCGTCGAGGCATTCATATATGCAAAATAATAATTTCAAATAAAATTGGCGATGATTTTACGAATCATGAAGCCAACAGTTGGCGGACCTTGCTTCCTTGATATAGTGGCCTAGAGAGGTGTGCATCATTTGCAAATACTCGCCTGCGACGTTTAGGCAAATATTCTCTGACAGTTAGTGCCATTGTACACCATCGACTCTGCAGGAAATTAATCAAACTTCCAACGGCTTGCATGACCTCTGATTCGATATAAACAATAAGACACTCTTTCAGGAAATCATTTAGTGCGATTATTACTGAAAGGTATGAGTGAGAACATGTGTTCCATCTTACATATCCGATGTGAACATTTCCACGTTCATCGATAAATCAATTAAGACTGAAATTGCTGAAATCCTATCAAGCCGTTTGCAAGCCGTTTGCAAGCCAGTGATTAAAACACTGTTATTTCGAAATGTATCTGGAGAGTATTGTAACCTAAACCTACATCAAACGAGGTGCGACAACACTCCCTATTTACCCCCTTCCTTCCTACTAGTGCTTTTAAATTATGATGAAAAATTTTACTGGACATTTTCACGGTGCAATGTACTCTAAACAAGCATTTCTTTAGTGTTCGTGGTTCGGGAGAATGCAAATTACGAGCTGCATGGTGGAATGTGAAGAAGACGATTGGACACTTCTTGTGCTGATATAATTGTTTCTCCCTTCATATATCACATTGCTTTTTTCTTTGCGAAGCAGTTAACGACACTTAACAAACCGGAAATTTTGGAATTCATCAGAAGAACCTTCAGTTTTCAGGAATAACTGTCTCATGGGTTGCTACAATGGACTCTAAAACAAACTTACCAAAATCAGAACTTGAGTGACCAGCATAATTGACAAGTGGCATTTCCATTATAGGATAGCTATCAAATCAAAATCTGGAACACTAGCGGAAATATTCAAACAAAACTTCGAACAGAAACATATACTCAACGAAAAGGACAGTTTCAAAAATAATCTCATTTATGGTACCGATACGTGGACGACTTCATAATTATTTTCAACGGATCCAACAGGCAACTTAAAAATCTCCACAACTACATCAATATACACGCAAATATAAAAAATTCACATTGGAGACAGAAAAAGAACAGTAAATTAACTTCTTGGATATCACAATAAAAAATGTCAACAGCAAACATATTTTCAAGATATAAAGAAAACCAACCCAAACCAATCCTATAATACACTCCGACAAACTATCCACCGAGGCATCAAAAATCAGCATACGAACATATGATCAACTGCATCAATAACATACCAACGCACAAAAGCGTTTATACAGATGAAATTAATACCTTAAAAAAGATCGCCACATCCAACGGTTTGGCGACAGTATAATGATAGCCCAAATCAATAGAAAACACAAGAGATGCTGGAAAAACTAACCAATACATAACAATGGAATATATAGCACAGGGACAACAAAAGTAATACACAACGCCCTCAAAAAACATAACTAGACAGTAGCATACAGAACAACGAACAAAATAGAAAACTGCGTCAACAAAAGAGGATCCAACATAAAAGATACAGGCATATAAACTAAAATGTACCGATTGCGAGACGTTCTACGCCGAACAAACAGGTAGAAGTTTTATTACACGGTTTAAATAACACACTAAGGATATCGGAAAAACACAACACAATCAAAATACGCAGAGCATACTATAAGAACAGACCATATTTGTTGAACGACAAGATGCCGCATAACGAAATGTACCAATATATAAAGGACAATTTGTGAATTGAAATTTAGGTCGCTCATCTTCCACACCCAATCATTGACCCACAGCAGATCGCGTCCCACTTCGAGAAAGTTCATTCGCAGAATGCAGTTTTAAAAGATCGTCACTTTACCCAATTCTGCAATAATCAGTTTTATTGCAGAAACTAATCAACCCAATCATCGTACCAGTCGAAGTAGAAGAAATTTCCGACATATTGAAGCATCTAAATAAAAGGAAAGCCCCCGGAGACGATAACATGCCCAACGCTGTGCTGAGAAACATCCGTCCCATAGCACTCCTAAACGGATTAAGTAAAGTAGCGGAAACAGCCATTCATAACAGATTGCTTCCTTCAATTTAACCCTATATTCCTGAGGAACAGTTTGGATTTCGCGCCGAGTACTGCACCACCCAAGCTGTTATGAGACAGCGGTTCGGACGATCGGCAATCGTTGTTTTTCTAGATATAGAAAAAGCTTTCGACACAGTTTGGCACAATTCTCTAATTTACAAATTAAACTATCGTGGTATCCCTTACTATCTTATCAAGCTGATATACTCTGCCAGAGATCCTTACAAGGATCCTACGAGCACACCTTTTCTGTTTTTACTATCACGACATACCAAAACCAAATAACAAAGAAACCAAAATTCAAATTTACGCCGATGATACTACCATATTCACCTCTTCCGTCAGTGCTATTGTAGAAAGTCAACCACTTACCTTTTAGAACAATTTGCCCTCAATTTTGACAAAATAGTTCAAAAATTAAAATTTCTTAGGACTACAGAATTCAATAATTTAAGTAGTTTGAACTGGATTCTAAACAAAAATGAACGTTAAAGTGCCAAAATTATAGTTTTCTTTCACGCATTTTGTAAACTCATTAATCCTTTGGTAATTTTAACCTGCACGATTGCTGAATCTTTAACAAATGAGATGCAGGTATGTTTACTTAACCTTTCAATGTATGGTTTTGTTAGGGTGGCCACACGTACCGGTTTCTAGGGTATAATACCTCTTTTCTCACAACTAATTTGCAAAATACCAAATAGCCACTCCGACAACATTGACATTGCTTCTAGCTAATGAACGGCAGTATAAAATGTCCAAAACGTATCTTTTCGCGCTTAGTAAAGATAATTGTTCATTGATGTTCTGGCCAACAGCCAACCCTCCCCCACCTCGAATATACGCTAATCACAACAATTGCACACTACGGGAACTAAAGACAACCAAAGAATTTTAAGATTCCCAGCATCTGACTCTCATGAAGCTCACTTGCCAGAACCCTGTATAAAATTTGCATACCACCCTCCATACCCCTGATATCGCATTGATTTCCCTGTTCTCTCCAGCTAAGGAGCAAACGTCAAGTGTTGTGTTTGTGTGTGTATGCTGTGGATTCACACAACCTCAACCGGAGTCGTCGGCTCATCTCCAAAATAACAAAAAACGAACAAGATTGTTTTGGAAACAAATCATTCCAAAAATAAAACGAACACATACTCGTAGACGAATTTTGGCAAAAACCAGTTTTTTATAAAAAATCTTCACATCCGATCAAATTCCAGGAAAATGTACTGGACCAGTTAAGATGCCAGGTCATAAATCTATAGAATACAAAACACTAGCAAAAAACAATAAAGTTCCTCAGAAAAAGTATCACAACAAAAACCGGCACAACCGCCCAATCAACAGAACATCAACAGGAACTATTCCTCTTCCAAATCCAATCCAAAACATTCCCTCGCCTACCAGGCCTTTTACAAACAAGAACAAGCTCCCACAAAATACGGTTTCTATCAAAACGAGTCCTTTGCGGAAAATGATCAGTCTTGCTATAACTTCAACCTAGAATCGACCCATTCCTAACCGATTCCTTCGCAAATGCTATACCAAAATACTGCCAAAAACGAAAACGCTCCAAACGGAGGTGCCATTTTCCCCAACCTAACAAAAACCTCCAAGTATGAAGTTTTTTCCTGAGCAGTCAACCGGTGAAATAACAATTTACTACCAAAATCGTCAGTTCCGCCTAAATTTTGGAAAATGATCCTGACCAGCCCTATTACACATCCAATCTAAATTCCTTCCCCTCTCAAACGATTCTATTCCCAGATGCTACCTTCCAAGCTAATTGAAAAAATACCGAAAATCATGTAAAGTAAATCTAGCTTAATTGTAATAAGTTAAAATTAAATTCGAAGCAATTTTGTTGAGTACTATATGCAGAATTCCGTATTTTAAGTTAGGTAAGTGCTCCCCTTACCGGGTGGCGTCATCTTGTTTAAGTTAAACTATAAAACTCATAACGATGGAAATTTTTAAAATAAATTATAACTTCAGAGAAGCCGCCGCATAAGAAACAAACACAAAACCAAAGGCCTATGATAGATTTCGAAAGCCGCAATAATTACAATCATAAAATTAGGTTTAGTTAGGATTTACACTGTACACTGTGTTAATAGCGTAGGTAGTCCTTTCAATTTAGTTACTTCAGAAACAGTCTGTAATTCGAATAATTCAGTTAAAACAAACATGCCATTAATCTAAATCCTAATCACGTTTTACACAGCACAACTATAGATATCAAGCCAAGATAGTTCCCAAAGCCAAGAACTTCTCAAAACAGGATCTACATAATTCTTATAAAATTAATCTTGATCGAAATAAGATTTCATAAATTTTATAATGCACAGAAATACACCACAATAATGTTACTTTAAAATTGTACCTAATTAACAAACAATAAGAACAACCCTTAAGCAGTTTTAACACTCCTTATGACTTATGAGCAGGTAAATACAGGAGAACCACGAAGGGGTAATATAATCCATTATTATTCGATTCAAATTTAATAAATTTAATTACTAATTACTGTCACTTACTTTTAATTCACCAAAATACTTCAAATTCTATTGTGCTTTTAATTACACCTTTGATAACACTTTTGATATAAATTTGGAACGGCACTTTTGATTATTATGTCACTTTAACTTTTCGTTACACATAAATTCATTTAATTTCTATTTAATGTGCTGTCTCAATGGTACGAGGTTTTTATTTATACACTACACGCGCCTATTATACTAGAAAATGTAACGTAATAAATTTTTATTCCACTTGAATTTATTATCCTTATTTACGGTTTATTTATTTATTTCTTGTATTTATTTTACTTTAGTAATAACGGTTTAATAAATTGAATCGCGCCATAAATTTACCACCCGCTTTTATTTTTTGTACGCACAATTCGAAACACAACCAAACGACTCGAGTACTATAAAACAACTGACGGTAAAAATAAAATAATAAAGTAGATTTTTTGTTTTGTTGAATGAAAATCAAAACATAAACAAAAAAACACAACAGTAATAAAAACATGTGGTTGTGTAGAGTGAGATAGTACTATACGTACGGAATATGTGTTATATTCGATATAAAAAAATGTAGTTTAGTTTCAAACCATTTCAAAAAACTGTTGTAACTGGGCTACAAAATATTATGTTAAGCAATAGATGTCACTCTGTTTATTAAATGTGTGCCATTGCCAAATGATAATGAATTGTTCGTAATTTTATAAAAAAATTTAAGAAGAGAAATTTAAGATGTTGACTGCTATTAAATATCAGTACGTAAGGTAAATAAGAGTTGATACCGTGACTATATACCGGGTGGTCGGCGGTTTAAGTAAAATATCTCGAACGATCCGCGTACCACAATTTTGAAGGGCGAAGTACAAATTTTATATCAAAGTGAAAATTCCCATTCTTGAAACATTTTTATAGACTCGTACTCTACATCAACCAAAAAACTGCTTGAGGCCGTTATATAAACAAGTGGTCATACAGGTGTAATTGGTCATCCAGGTTGCCAAATTTGACAACACCAGATTTTTATTTTGTGTAGTGACGAAGCGAAATGCTGTTTGACAATAGAAAATGTATGACTAATGTTGTTCGTTACTGTATCGGGCGATTCGTCAGATTCATCGATAGGCAAGTATGCAGCCTTTAGTCTGTCAATGTCGATCCTTAAAGTTCTGCCATTGATATGAAATATTTATCCTTTCGGTTCATGACTTTGAATAGTTAACACATGTGTACAACCTCTCAACTCTCTTTAGAACAAACACGTCACACGTTAGACGAATTTGAGTCATATGCTGTCGGAATTCTCTGATGAGTTCAGCTTTGGTAAACTTTGTTTTCCCATGAATGAAGAATTCTCCAGGTATTCGAAGAGTTGTTCCGAATACGAACTTTTGATACTCTTCAACCCAGTAAAATTGTATTCCACTAACCTGACGGAATGATGTCAATCTTAAATTTTAATTTCTAATGATTGGTTTAATTCATTTACTCCCGTTACTCAAACTGTCTGCCGATATCACATGAAATTGTTTCTGGTACTCCAAAGTTTTGTATCCACCCTGATATCAAATTGACAGCAATCGTTTTTTGCAGTCATCTCAATAATTGGAATCGCAGTAGGCCATTTAGAGAATCTGTATACTACTGTTAAACAATAGGGACTATTCTCTGACAGACGCAGTGGTCCAATTAAATCAATATTTATGTGTTTAAAACGCTCACTCGCCACACAAATCGTTCAGTAAAAAACTTTGTGGTGAATGTTCGGGTGCGATTATTCGAAGTATCACGCAACACGGATCTCTAGCCCGACAATATATGCCCGTATAGCGGATGACCGATGTATTCTAAATATCGAACTTGACCAGGTGATGAATTGTCGCACTTGTTTGAAAATTCGAATAATAACGGTTTGGGATCTATATGAATGAGAGATTCCGACCTTCAAGCATAAGTCGGCGTTTTGTTGGTGAAAGAGCCTTCGAGAAAAAACCAAGTGGGTCTCTGGTTCGCCATTTTTCTTTATTTGATTAATTACTGCTTCAATGGCTACAACTGATGCGTCTGATACTCGATGTAGTTTGATGTGCTAGGATGGTAGCGTTAACTAAATGACATTTATAACGTTGAACTGCGTTCACTGTGTTCATCGCAGACCATTTAATTGGTATTTGATCAAGTTTTATGTTTCCTTTCACTAAATTCTCGAGGTGAGATAAATGTACTATGAGTGAGATGTATCACCTCCAGCAATCTCTTTTAAACTACTTTTGAAGATACCCAGCCATTCCTAAAACACTATTTAACGAGCCGCTTGATACAAAACAAATGTCCTCTTCGGCCATCCCTAAACTGTAGAACATACGCTGATTTGGTATTGTTTATAAGGCGCCAATTACTCGCCACTAGTGGTATATCTAGCCGGAACAAAATGAAAGCGCCGAAAGGATGAATTGGACAATTATTGAGAAAGTGATATGTACCCTTTTGACACCGGGTAATGTAACGAGCTCTGGGCAGAAGCAGTATCAACAACATGGTATATAATCAATCGATTTCAACACCCGAAGAAGACTGGATGGGACGAGAACCCTACCTTAAACCTTTACGCGTTTTTGGATGCGCAACAATGGTTTAAGTGGCGAAGCAAAAAAAAGGCAAAAAACTGAGTCCAAAATTAGAGAGGTTTATAGCTGTTGGTTACTGTAAAAACTCGAAAGGATATCGTTTGCATGAACCACAATCAAATAACGCTATTCTAAGTCGTGATGTTATCTTCCTTGAAGACCAACGTTTAAAACATATCACACAGAGTGACTCAAAACACACTTAAAAACCAACATATATCGATGAAATCATAGACGGATCCATCAAAAGAAATCAGTGAAGTATCTTCAGACAACACAATTGTGTAATACAGAAAAGTCAAAGTTCAAATGACATCGGATTTCAGTACTGTGAAAACAGTACTGAGAAAATCGTCAAGAAAGCATAATCTGAAACAATCGGAAGGTTTTGTTTCTTACATGTCTCACCACAAGAATGAGCAAATCGATTTGCCTTGCCGCACAAAATGGGTTTTTAGAAGGAAACGTAACTCTGAAATGGAAGTGTGTAGATACAAAGCGGGACTATAGATGTGAAATGAAGTTCACAACAAAAAGGAGAGATATTCCTCCTTAAGGCATTTAATCTCAATTGCAGCAAAAGACAAATTGAACTTAATGAAGAAATGTCCATACCTCAACCCAAAAAGTTAAACACTGGCGTTATAGTTTGCGGACATAAAAAATCACTTTATGAACTTAAGAAGTCTAGTCGTGTTGATAAAGTATTAACGCAACTGGAACTATTACAATCTAAAGTTGACTCAAGATGAGACAAGACGCTGTTTTGGTCAATATACGTTGACGGTTTCTTATTGTTTTCAAATGACCAACAACACCAGCCATCAGTGCCAGACAACCAGATTAATGGAAAATTTTAAGATGAAAGATATTGGAGAGACAAGGTGTTTCCTTGGAATACAGATTACGGTGAACCGCACCCAAGAAAAATTATAGATCGAGCGGTGAAACTCTGCAGTTCAATGTGTCCTATATAACAAATTCCAAATATGACCAAATGAGGAATGTGCCATATCAGCAAGCAGTAGGAAACATTATGGTCGCGTCCCCAGCTTCTCGACCAGATATTAGCTATGCAGACAGCAACATCAGCAGAGCAATAATAAACCCGGAAGAGCGTATTGGTTGGCAGTCAAAAGAATTGTGCGGTATTTGAAGACATCTGATAACACAAAAATTAGAGTTCTCTAAATTATTTAGAGAAGTGTACAGTACATTAAACCACACGGAAGCGGTTTCAGATGTTCCGCAGGAAATCCATCCCAAGAACGGCATATCACTGAACGGCACAATATTGACTGAGAAAGTCCATTTCCGGATGACAATCAAATTCTGCGTGTCGCAGGATGCTACGAAGACGATTCTGGATCAATTATATGCGTGCATTGGTAAAGTCATTTGGCCGACGAACAACCATGACAGTAAAGACGTACGCGGTTATTTTTAGTTGCATGAGCAGCAAGGCGGTATAACAGGTGGCCCATCTAGCGTTTTGCAATTTCAACTACCGGTTATTTCGAAATGGGTCACTTTACGCTTGAACAAAATTGGGAAAAATTGAAAACTTACGTACAAAGGTGAGTCTTCTATCCACACTGTAAAAAATGTACGTGGAAAATTCAGTAGAAATGAAATGCCTACAAGGTAATTTTTGGATCAATTTGTGAAGCGAGTTCATGAAACTGGATTGTTATTGGATAAACCAATACGCACACGTGCCTTTACAGTGCGTACAGCCGATAGCTCAGAATGCGTCTGAGCATCTATCAACATCAACTTGCCATCGTGCTCAAGAATTGAACATTTCACACAGCTCTGCGAAGAGAGTTTTGTATAAAGAACTCGGTATGATGGCATATATAAAGGGTGCTTAAATTTTAAGGGCCGATGTTGATTTTGAATAAAACACAAATTATTTTGGAAATTATTGTCAATTTTTTTTATTATGATAATATGGTATGGTTCAATTATGTATGGAACAAAATATTGGCCAAATTGCCGCCGCGACCTCGGCGACACACCTCCACCCGATGGTCCAAATTTTCGATGACGCTTAGGCATAATTGAGGTTCTATGCCGTTAATGTGCCGAATTATCTCATCCTTTAGCTCTTGAATTGTTGCTGGCTTATCGACGTACACATTTGCTTTCAAATAACCCCAAAGAAAGAAGTCCAACGGTGTCGAATCACATGATCTTGGCGGCCAATTGACATCGCCACCATGTGAGATAACACGGCCATTGAATTTGTCGCGCAAAAGGGCCATTGTTTCGTTAGCTGTGTGGCAAGTGGCACTGTCCTGTTGAAACCACATATCGTCTACATCCATATCTTCCAATTCGGGCTATAAAAAGTTCGTTATCATTTCACGATAGCGAACACCATTCACAGTAACTGCCTGACCGGCCTCATTATGGAAAAAATACGGCCCGATGATGCCGCCAGCCCATAACCCGCACCAAACAGTCACTCTTTGTGGGTGCATTGGTTTTTCGACAATCACTCTTGGATTATGATTCGCCCAAATGCGGCAATTCTGCTTATTGACGAATCCACTGAGGTGAAAATGTGCCTCATCACTGAAGATGATTTTCTTCGAAAATTGATCATCATATGCCTGAATAACTTTAACGCGTTGCTCGATTGTGTATCTTGGATCTATGGTTCAAATTGAGTTAGTCTGAAATTGAGAAATGTCAAATTAAATGCAGAAAAAAACTTGACGTTTAGGTGTGGTTCACATTCAACGTCCGCCATGTTTTCGGTTCGCTAATTGAGATGTGGAACGCTTGAGAAAAAATTATCATTTTTACCGAAAAATGGTAGCAATGAACCGCCCTTACAGTCAAAGGGGAGCATGACCGAGCCACGTAAACAAGTTTTTGTTACCCAAAATTCAAGAGGAGGACTCACTCGACATTTGTCTCAAACGTAACAATAGGTCTTTTGGCGATCTTTTGAAGATGTCTAATGGCCACGATGCAGCTGCGATTTGACTCCGCCGGACTTTTTTCTGTAGGGATCCGTTAAGTATAAGTGTTACGTTAACCAATCCAGAGACTATCCAAGACTTGGAAGATCAAATTAAAGATCAAATATTGGGATGACAGAATGGGGTACTGTAAAGCAAGCCGTGGAAGTCATTTGAATGAAATGAATTGCAAACGTTAGATGAGCCACTCTTTTTAATGAGGTCGCCGTAGATTTGTCAACCAGAGCATTTTTAGATTTGTCTATTTTTCCTAAATGAACTCCGTGAGTTGAACAACACATGTTTAATAACAGATAGCTGGTGCTGGTGTTTATCACCCCAGCAGTATCGCATCATATCGGTCTGCGGGAGGGCAGTGGTATAATCCGGTAAGAAACATTTACTGCTGTTTATAGGGAACCAGCCAATTTATTATCACCAATTGATCATGCGCTTCTAATCCGTATTGAAGCATGCCTGAATTACAGGCCGATCTTCGCATTACGTGATGATTATTTAAGGAAGTGCTGCATTAACACCTGGCGAGTTTTTGATCAGCCGGCACTAATAACGCAGCCAGAGTCGACCATGCCGAACATACCAGACGATCAGTTAAAGTACTGACAAAAGTTACAGCGAATGTATCAATATTTTTAGCAACGCTGGCAACGGAGAAGGATTGGCCCGCAAGGAGCTGTATTTTGACGCCTTTGGATTTTTATTTGTCGGGTGCCGTGAAGGACAAGTGTTATACGGACAATCCACAATTGAGCATTTGAACACCAAATGCTGTGCCAAACACAACCATTGCCGAAATAGATCCACACACAATCCAAAATGTGCTCAGAAATTGGACCGACCGAATGGAGTACGCCAAGGCCAAGCGCGGCTCCCATTTGAATGAAACCATTTTCTATAAATAACCAGGAGGATTATACTTTCAAACAAAAAATAAATTTGGAACTATATAAGCCATTTTTGTTTTAACAATTTTTAAATCAGATCTTCTTATTCGGACACCCTTTATATTGAAGCTAAATGGTTTTAACAGAATCGTTTACGTCACTTTGCAGACGAATTCTCAATTGCCATGATCATCGGCTTGTATGGCTCAAAAAACTCAGTCAGCAAAAAGTTTCAATCCACTCATCACTCTCTGTGAAATCAACGTCTTCCAATATTTGCGAGGTTGCTACAGGGTGTTCCATACGTAACTGAACATGGTAATTTTGATATAATTTTTTTATTTTGTATATTTCTTTTTTTATTTTTCAGTATTAGAAACAACGTTTGTGAGATTCAGTAGCCATGTATACGATTGAGGAACGAGCAAAAATTGTTGAGTTTTATTTTGCTAGTCAAAATTCAATAATTCAAACCCAAAGAAAATTTCGAAATTTTTTTAACACCAGAAATACACCATCACGAAATCAAGTACGCAATCTAGTCGCTCGTTTTCAGTCATCGGGATCTGTTAGTGACTTATTTCGGAGTGGAAGACCGCTTGAAGCACGAAGTCAAGATAATATCGTACGAGTTCGGGAGAGCTTAAATGAGAACCCTGAAGCATCGACTCGTAAACGTGCCACTCAGCGTCAAATGTCCAGAACTTCACTGCGTAGAATAATGAAAAAAAATTATTACTGTTTCCGTACAAGATACAAATGGTACATACAATTTTGCCACAAGACGATGCAACCCGCTTAAGATTTTGTGCAAAATTGACCGAATTATTAACGGATGATTCTGATTTTATGAAAAAAATTATAATGACCGATGAAGCGCATTTCCATTTAAGTGGTTATGTTAATAAGCAAAATTTTAGAATCTGGGGCACTGAAAACCCAAGAGTAATTCAACAGCGTCCGTCGCATCCACTTAGAGTCACCGTTTTGTGCGGAATATCAGAAGACAAGATCTACGGCCAGTAGATCCTTCAAAGACGAAGATGGCAAGGCACTGACTGTAAATAGTGAGCGTTACAGGGCTATCTTAGAAAATTCCTTGTTTCCTGAACTTGGCAATACTCAAGAAATGTGGTTTCAACAAGACGGAGCTACGTCCCATACTGCAAGGGAAACAATGAATTTGCTGCGATCTATTTTTGGTAACCGTATCGTTTCACGATTTGGATATGTTAATTGGCCATCACGATCACCCGACTTAACACCACCAGATTTCATTTTGTAGGGATTTTTGAAAGATCGTGTATACGGAAATAAACCGCAAGGATTGCAGCAACTACAAGACAACATAATAAATGAAATTATTACGATTAATCAACTATATTTGGCTTCAGTTAAGGACCAGGTACAGCAAAGAGCAGCAACTTGCGAAGAGGCTGATGGCAGGCATCTATCAGATATTATTTTTAAAATGTAATTGTTTTTAAAACTCTTCATGATTAAAACTATCTTTTGTAATCAAAATTATTCATTTTCAATAAAAAAATAAAAAAATAATATCAAAAATACAATGTTCAGTGACTTATGGCCCACCCTGTATAATGACTATGACATACGTTCCTTGATAATCCTTTATCTACGAATGCGCACTTTCACCTGTCCTAAACTTCTTTGGCGGTATTTGCTGGACAAATAATTAACATAATTACTTTCATTCTGGCTCGCTTATCTCGGGTTTGTATCATTATTACCTTCCAAACATGAGCACAAATCCTCGTGCTCCAGGTACACCTTCATTGCAGCATTCAGGAAGATCTCTGGCTTAATTTACTCGAAAACAAGTTTTTTACGAGTCCAGACGAGTCTGGTAGAATAAAGATGAAGCAGAACCTCCATGTGTATAAACCTTCGGTTATTATAACTTTGATATAAGGCCTCGCCTGTAGTACGCCTTCGTCACAACACTACGCGTGAAAGAGTTAAGAAATAAAAAATTCTTCAGTTATCAACACAACACAAACTCAAGTTTATAATTCTGAGCGGCCGGCATAGTTTGCATTAACATAAATACTCTTACATTTATAATTATACGGTATATAAGAACGAGTACAGGCGCAGAAATGAGAGAATAATAAAATTCTTGTTATGTACTCGTCGTTCAGCGTTACGTTTGTATAAACATTATAAAGTAAATAATAACCCGAAATATCAACGTGGGTTCAACAGAAAATCAAAATAATTCAGTCTTGCCTCAATCTTCATGTAGCGCGGTTAATTTGCGAAGCGACAGGTTTTTTGCCCAGTGTATAAAAATATTTGCATTTGAATTCGATTTTTGTGTGTGTGACAAGGCTAAGCAAAATTTGTAGATAATAAATAATTAATTCGTGTGTATCGTGTGTGTTACTTTTGTATATCTTTATACCAAAAATTATTTTTAATTTTATTTGTAAGTACATTTCGATTAAAATATTTTCTAAATAAGCGCCAGACTTATGAGTAGACTACATAATTTAAGATTAAGAAATTTTAAACGAGAACCGGTTTGACATGCCTCCCTTTACAAGTCGTTGTGTTCGACAAAAGTGAGATTCAATTGATTTTAACATCTGATGTAATTTGTATTGAAATTGTTTTATGTGCTCGAATTGTAACACAAAACATAAAATAAATGTTGCCGGCGTTCCAGACATGCTCAGTACAGCATTTTTTTTTGTGTAAACTCGTAGACGTTTTTTGTTGTTGGAATTTACACGTGTGAAGTTTAAAATTAAATTCGAATATTAATGAATCCGGCTGCTACGCTAGTATTGATTAGGAGTGTGTTCGCGGTAGACAAAATATAACATTTTAGTACACTTTTGCCGTTCATTATATCGCTGTTTTGTTTGCAATAATTATAATCCACAGGATAAAATCCCTAATTTACATATACAGTGAAATTCACTTATAGTGACCGCGAGCCGAATGTCGTTATGTCCGGATGGGATGAAATTCTGCATTAATTGACCGAGCAGCGAAAAACACTGAGACCTATGTACATATTTTGTTCATCCATTTCAAATACTTATTTAGCAAAATATATTAAATTTCAATTAATACAATATTTATATTACATGCATATGTAATATGTGTTTGTACTGTACGTGCTAATTAAAAAACTTAAAACTAAAAAACTAATAAGAACACAAGATGTTAGAAACTGAAACTGACTTGTGCTTTTTTCATTTAGAAGCATTTTATTCAGCTGTTCATCAATTATTCCAGTTGCAATTTTTAAATAGCCATCTGACAAATCGCGTGTCCACAACACGTTTTTTATAGTTGACTACATCTTCGTCATCACTACCGATTTCACCGAATATTAAATCGTTAACAATGTCATCATCAGTTGGAAGTTCAACGGTTATAAGAGCGTCATTCACAAATTCGAATAATGCCTTTCTTCGGGAGTAGCAAGCTTCTGTAGTGCATCATTATCTTGGACTAATTGTGCTATCGGTATGTTATCTTCGTTCAGATTTCAGACACTAATGTTTCCGAATAACTGTGCGAGAAGCAAATCATCTTCTGCATTAAATTGAGAATTACAAGCTTCTGTTACCATAACGAACGCATCCAAAATGTTTATTTTTAGTGAAACCACACTCATTTCATTAACTAGCCGAACCATCTGCATCGCAAGTTTTGTGCGATAATGGTGTTTGAGATTATTTAAAATTCCTTGGTCAATTACTTGGAAGATCGAAGCTGTGTTAGGTGGCAAAAATTCCAATCGTATTGCTTGTTGCTGAATCTTTGTTTGTATTGTAAAAGGATTCTCTTGTTCTGCTTTAATAATTCGGCATTCCATAGCCGAAGTTCTTTTTCAAACAAAGCAGAAGTCATCCAAACTTTAGAATTTGCCTCAACGTATAGGCAATGTGTGCACGTCCGTCCATGTTAGCTGCTACCAATTCTGTTATTCGATCTTTTGTCATTTTTCTACGCGTACATTTCTCACCCTTAAATTTCAGAGTCTTGTTTGGAGTCAAGAGGCCGGACTCATCCGCATTAAAAATTTCATTATCAGTGTATCCAGCACGTAAAGTTGGTTAAACTTTCTTTATACAATCTACTGCGATTGCTATTGGAGCCGAATTCACCTGATATTTGGGAAACTTCCATGCCGTCGTCTGAATCGGTAAACCGATTGTATCGAAGCATTGGTCCATTTATCAGTACATTTTGACTCCGTTATAATTTAAACCACTCTAACAGAGCTTCGTCAATATCGTCATACGAAACGGTTTTGCTTCTCTTAATTTTTATTGATTGAGACTCAAAGCACTTTCGTATAGATTCACGATTCTTCCATATCGTATAGTAGAGTGTGCCACTCCAAATGCAGACGCCAGTTTGGTTCCTAAACGCCATATAATTACCGATTTTTCCTCAACTTTCCGTTTTGCGGTTACTGAACTCATTTTCAATATTGAGGAAACAAATAATTAGTCATTATGGACCCCTTACACCTTCAATATTATTTCGCAGAATATCGTGCAAAAATAATTTATCCTTAGTGAGCAATGGAATGTATTGATGCTCAACATTCCCTAACACGGTCAATTTAATTTTTTTTACTCTGCTCATTCTAGAAAAAGCGTAAGGCTTTATCACTTCAAAGCTAGCAGAACCTAAATCTAAAATCGAACCAAAAACGAAATTAGAACGAAACACTTAATCTACTGACGCACAAATAATTTTAGACTCATTAGGGCCTAATCAAATGCCCCATTAAAAAATTTTGGGCTGCACTCGTTCTTGACCAAACATCAGGTCATTTATTCCAAAGCTATCAGAACCCAAATCGAAAATCCAAAACCGAAATCAGAACACAAAACTAATTGGGCATTTGATTAGGTCACAATGAGCCTAAAATTATTTGTGGGTCAGTAGATCAAGTGTTTCGTTCTAATTTCGGTTTTGGTCCGACTTTCGATTTGGGTTCTGCTAGCTTTGGAATAAATAACTTAAAGTTCGGTCAAGAACGAGTGGAGCCCAACATTTAATTAGAACATAATGAGCCTAAAATTATTTGTAAGTCAATTGATCTTGTTTTTCATTCTAATTTCGTTTTTAGTCCGACTTTAATTTGGGCTCTGCTATAGCTTTGAAATAAATGACCTGAAGTTTGGTCAAGAACGAGTGGAGTCCAAAATTTTTTAATGGGACATTTGATTAGGCCATGATGAGCCTAAAATTATTTGTGCGTCAGTATATCAAGTTTTTCGATCTAATTTCGGTTTTGGTACGACTTTCGATTTGAGTTCTGTTAGCTTTGGAATAAATGACTTAAAGTTCGGTCAAGAACGAGTAGTTCCGAGGCTTGCAAGCCAGGGACTAGCGGTTTTAACAAGAAGGAGATAGTTATTGCTTCGTCGGTTCGGAGATACAGGATTAGGCGTTCGACCATCCGTGTCTAGCACATGCTGGCTTCAATCCCAGAGGAGCACTGGACTGAAGAACAGAGGAAATCTGCCAACTGGGATAAGAGCTATATTGCCGAGGATGATGGGTCTAAAAGGCAGAGTTCCAACGAAGAGGAGCATGGAGGTTTGGATGCCGAGAGAAAACGGGCCAAGCTTCATGTGGGACAGTCGCCAAAAGAGCATAAGCTTTTTAGCGATATCGTGAAGGAGGGGGAGGTGGTGCTAGCCGTCGTGGACGAGAGCCATGAGGACGGGAGCATCACAGAAGAAAGGTGGAGGTTGGTGTTTAATGCACTTAACCTCGTCTTTCTTGTACAGAAGGCGGTCGAGAAGTTAGGCGATGTATGGCCAGGAGCTAAGCTTAGGGCAGTTCCTAAATAAGAAATACCAAGCAGACCTAGGGCAATGGTCTGTATCCGCACGGAGCCGGAGAACCTGGAAATATTCATGAGGATTATCCAGGTCTGCAATCCGAATCTTCCGACGGGGAATTGGAAGATTGTTAAGCAAGAGGGGCCTATGGATAGCTTTAGATTATCCACCATGATAATCAATAAGGAATCTCTGGCTCCTCTGTCAAAACTAAAGGGGTAATCAATTTCGGCTTCGGGTCAGTAACGCTGAAGGTGTTCAAGAAGGGCGAGATCGGGGTTGAACCGAGCACCATGCAACCCGAAAAGGGGGTGGAAGAGGTACAGCCTGTAAAGGAAAGCCCGAGGATTTTACTCTCTCCAGATGAGGTATTAAAATCGCGGACACATCGGACTCTGAGGAGGGGGGAAGTGGACTTTTTTTGGAAGTGGTTTCACTACGTCTGAATGGTACTATGCTGTAGTAAGCTGAGTAAGCTAATTTGGAAACGAAATACGATAGAAAGAGTGAAGAAAGCCACTGAACCACTCTACTCTTGCAAAAATGTCATTGGAAAGAAATGGGGTCTCGAAACGGAGTTGGTACACTGGATTTACACGGCAGTAGTAAGGCCTGTACTGCTGTATGGTGTGAGTGTATGGTCGCCTCAGTCAATTCTGTGAGGCATAACCTGGTGAATATGGATTATATAACACCCCTGCTTTTGCAAGCTTGTTAAAGTATACTGAAGTGTATACATACCAGACTGCAGTTATAGCGATTGAAGAGGTCATAAACAAGTTGAGGCTTAATGTAATATTGTTGACTTATATCACTATTTATGTGGATAGTCGGACAGCCATCCTTTCACTGGATGCAGTTTCCCTTGCGACAAGGGTCTTAACTGATTCAGTCGCCGCCTCCGCCAACCTAACAAAAACTCTAAGTATGAAGTTCTATATCGATCATTCAACCAAGGGTTTACTACCAAAAATCATCGCTTCCGCCTAAATCCAATTCAGAACCCTCCCGCTCTCAATCGATTCCGTCGCAGATGCTACACATTCCAAAATATTTGCAAAAAGCCAAACAAAAACGAGAAAGCAGCTACGGAAGCTGCAACGTCCGGTGGACCGACCTCATACCCGTCAAATACCACTGTGACCTTCGAACTCATGAAATATGCCAATGATTGAAGTCTAATCTAAATCAATCAATCCAGTTGTACTGCAGAGAGGACACAGACCGACAGACAGACAAACACCACCTTGAAAACCTCGGCGGGACAAGAGATTGTATGCAAAAATCTCGATATCGGAAAGTTTCACGATTTCCACACTTAGTAAAGTATAGAACAGTTTGAGGCTTTGTTGATTGACTAAAGACCATTACCCAAATCAATCTCTTAACTTTGGGTAGTTATGGAGCGCTTTATACTTGCAATACCAAACCCCAACGCCGTAACCTAAAGGTACCCCACTTTGCAAATTTGATCTTAATTTTAGAAACCCAATTTAAGAATATGGCCGGGTCGCTCTATACTGAAGTAACCATAAAATGTCAACCGGAACAATCTGCATTATCGTCGCAGGTGGTAGTACAAATTGCTGATGAACTTTAATATAAATTGAATTCACATAATATGCTTGTTTTACGGTAATATTGACTGGGTCAAGTTACACCAATTCGTAAATTGCTGGAGCTCTCTCCCTCTCCCTCTCCCTCTCCCTCTCCCTCTCCCTCTCCCTCTCCCTCTCCCTCTCCCTCTCCCTCTCCCTCTCCCTCTCCCTCTCCCTCTCCCTCTCCCTCTCCCTCTCCCTCTCCCTCTCCCTCTCCCTCTCTCTCCTCTCTCTCCTCTCTCTCCCTCTCTCTCTCTCTCTCTCTCTCTCTCTCTCTCTCTCTCTCTCTCTCTCTCTCTCTCTCTCTCTCTCTCTCTCTCTCTCTCTCTCTCTCTCTCTCTTTCTCTCTCTGGTTTCACAACCCATGAAGGGATTTTGTATCTGAATTGCCAAATCCCATGTGATAATTTGTCATATTAGAGGGAGCACTGTGGTACTAACAGTGAGCACTCGTTCTAAAAATAATATTTTATGTAGCATCATAGTCAAACAAATTAAAAGCTGGACGCATGAGAAAAGTAACAGGGAAGAACAACTCAAATTCAGTGCGTCCTAAGACAACAATATATAAACATGGGATCCAGCAATTTATGAATTGGTATAACTGCCCCCGGTTCATATTACCTTAAAACATGCGAATTACGTGAAATCAATTTTTATTGATTATCCAAATTTGTCAGTACTCGTATTAAACGAGATGTTAATAATTTGAAGGTTTATTCACCTGGAACTGATTAAAATCGTGCATTTAAGCTCTTATTTACATTTAAAGGAGAGTCAGAATATAAATTATTCAACACTGGAAAGATTTACGTAACATGTAAGAATGGAGATTAACAGTATAGGTGGCGTACTTTAAAGGAACCAGACTATCAGAGAAAGAGAAGAGAAATAAAAAAGAACTCAGATAATTGTTTCCGTTAATTGTTAACAGGTAACTTAAGTTCAGATGTGCGGCTAAATACTGGCTTATCATTTTATGTCTATATCGTCATTTACTGCATTGCGGTTTTGAAAATATTTCTTTCCGGATGACTTCTATGGTCAAGTGCTGAACAGATGTTTTGTAGATAAGATTTCGATGCGTTCAAATTTACATTTCAAACAAAATTTCGAACATAACCTTTAGATTGTGAATGTACTTGGCCTTTACGTGCAGTGATGATATATTTCACTTTAAAGATAATAGAGAAACACTTGTGTTAAGTGCTCACTGTATATACGTAAAACATTCACCAGACCGATACATAATAGATTTTTGATAGTTTTTCAACCGCAAATTCGTATTTAGTATGTACACACTGATTATTACTTTGCGTTATCGCATTACAGTTAGTTTCCGTTTCTAGGTTTGAAAACATGTCTTAAACATAAGCCGTATGCGCTATATATAAATGGCAAGTCCCGTCGAATTTTAACAACAGTCTTAATTTATTCTTTGCAACGTCTTATTTCAAAAAAATAATTTTAAAGTTTTAATTTTAGTTTGGATCAAATAAGAGGTGACTCGTTTATAGTTGAAAGTTTATATTCTAATTTTTATTATTTGTGTGGCGCACACATTTTATGACGTCTTGTTCACAATCGCGCCTTTAAATCTTAAAGAAAATATTTTGTTTTGTTTACGCGATAACCGTCGTATCTATTATAATTTTAATGAGTGTTTGTTACCGTGATTTTTTATTTATAGAGTTTAATCGTAAATTTAGAGGCGTGTTACATTGAGAAGGACCAGCATGGCAAGTGCGACAAATGGATGCCCGCTATCGGCGGGATTAAGCAAAATAAAAATGGCTGATTTTGATATGTCAACATTTGTGCGACCCGATTTACCGTCAAGATGTACATGGAGTTTGGAAACGCCTGACGCTGAAACTGTACATACTGTACGACCAGTGTAAGTATTTTTTGTTATCACGCACTTGTGGTTTTCTAATCCTAATCCGAGAGGTTATCAAATTTTATATCGCAATTTTCTATTTTCGGTTTCCTGATTTCTTTTAATAAAGACAAAAAATCATAAACATTATCTCTTCCAGGAGACCATTATCTTGAATTATGAATTATTATCTTTATGAATGAATTACGTATCATAAGAAATGTAAATGCGCACAGAGGTCCAAATTATTTTTAATTTTTTATTATTTCTTCTAGTGTTGACCGACCGTTAATCCTTGAAAACATTTGTGACGCAATTGGACAAACACCCCTGGTCAGAATCAATCGTATTACGAAGGAAGAGGGCATTAAGTGTCAAGTCTGTAAGTTGATCTCAGAAAGTTTAGTTTTGTGTACATTCAAATAAACTAATTTTTTGCTTTGTTCAAAAGTTGCAAAATGTGAATTCCTGAATCCAGGCGGTTCGGTAAAGGATCGAATCGGTTACCGTATGGTACTCGATGCCGAGCACCGTGGTTTATTAACCCCAGGCTGTACCATCATTGAACCAACATCTGGAAACACGGGTATCGGTTTAGCGATGGCATGTGCTGTCCGCGGCTACAAATGCATTATTGTAATGCCGGAGAAAATGTCTGACGAAAAAGTTGGAACGCTAAAATCACTTGGAGCACAAATTATTCGGACCCCGACCGAAGCGGCGTTTGATTCTCCCGATAGTTTAATTTCGGTCGCTCAGCGTTTAAACAAGGCCATACCAAACTCATTTATTTTGGATCAATATCGTAATTCGGGTAATCCGTTGGCGCATTATGATGGAACTGGGGCGGAAATTTTACATCAATGCAGTGATGTTACTATGGTTGTACTTGGTGCGGGAACTGGTGGTACCGTAACCGGAATTGGTCGACGAATTAAAGAGAAATCAAAGGATATTCAAATTGTAGCTGTCGATCCACCAGGCTCGATTCTAGCACAGCCCGAAATTTTAAATCAAACTGATGTCACCTTCTACGA
The DNA here is from genome assembly GCA_963691935.1 of Nephrotoma guestfalica. Classification (NCBI taxonomy): domain Eukaryota; kingdom Metazoa; phylum Arthropoda; class Insecta; order Diptera; family Tipulidae; genus Nephrotoma; species Nephrotoma guestfalica. The sequence continues at coordinate 57,698,745 of OY829915.1, forward strand.
AGTCGAGGGTATTGGTTATGATTTTATACCGACCGTATTAGATCGTAGCGTAGCCGATTTGTGGATTAAAGTTAATGATAAGGATTCATTCGCCATGGCAAAACGATTACAAAGTTTGGAGGGTATGCTCTGCGGTGGTAGCAGTGGTGCTGCAATGCACGCCGCAATTCAAGTAATCAAACAACAAAATTTGGATGAAACACATAAGGTTGTGGTTATTTTACCCGATAGTATCCGTAATTATATGTCAAAATTCGTTATTGATAGCTGGCTAGAGGCTCGAGATTTGATCGAATCGAAGAATATCAATGCCTATCCGTGGTGGGATAAATCAATTAATGTTCTTAATTTAACAACACCGCAAACTGTTACTTTCGATCAGTCATTTGCTGAAGTTACGGCCAAAATGAATTTACTTGGTATCGATCAGATTCCGATCGTTGACAATCTGGGCGATATCAAGGGAATGGCAACGCGAGAGCATGCACTAAATAAATTATTGAACGATAAGCTAAGTAAGGACGACCCTATTTTACGTTTCATCTACAAGCAATATATTAAGGTGGGTAAAGAATCAACGCTTGGACGGATTTCCCGAATTTTGGAGAGACAACCATTTGTCGTTATTATAGAGAAGCAAAATATAGAAGGTAAGCTTAATATTTTACTGGAGACTCCGTTATATCAATCTTGCTAACCGTAAGCATTTTTATTTTTTATTACAGCAGCATGTAATAAACAGATTACAGTACCTGTTGGGCTTATCACAAGAAAGATGTTCACCGATTTCCTATTGAGTTAAAAGCGGATTCACGTTTGCCACAAGAAAAAGCTGTGTCTGTGGCATTGTTTGTGTTGTGGTTTGATTATTTAAAATTTGATAATAAAAGTTTCAAAAGTTTTCCCTAATTTGAGATTGTTTTCTACTTCATAATATGACTGAAAGCTCTGTTTTCGGTGCTGATTTTATCCTCTGTTTGAATAACTGGGCCACATTAACTCTAACCCAACCACTACCAACTTTTGTAGTTTTTCCTTGGTGGTCAACGTCTTGACATGGAATAACTAGGTAAATTGTATCATCTCCAATAATCCTTGAGAGTTTTTGTGTCTTCTTGAATACTGATCTATTCTTGGTATGTAATACACAAGCATTGCAATTTCTTTTATATTTGCTAATTCAAAAAGTTGAACTTTGTGGGCTTTCTTAATGACTTCCATGTCGAATTTCCATGTCGAATGGCACAACAATCAAATTTTTGCCACTGACCTCTTTACGAGTAACTTCGTAACCAAGCAATAGTCGGTCTCCAAATAGTAATTTATACGCCAAACAAGTCTCATCCTTTTCTTATACTAGCCGGATTCTGTTGCAGAAGAACTCTTGCAAAAGAATTACTCATCATTGGTTGAAAAGCTTGGGTTAACCAGTTAAACATCTAAACTATCTAAATTCTTCTATCACATTCAAGACTTCAAAGTTCTAACTCAAATGAATGATACTTTGGTTCACTTGATGTTGTTTTTCAAAATGCAAGTTAACGAGTTATGTTCGTAACTTTAGAAAAAAACAAATATTTTTATTATTTTTTCCGTACATCCTCTTGCTTACAAAATAAAACCTAACTAACTTGACAATTCTGTTGATCCCTTTCCCTTGTGTTAACTATTTCTTCTTCGAAGATCCACGTCCAGTGGGTCAAAAGTTTAATATAATGGATTGATCTCCTGATCAATAACGATAACTTAGAAAAAAAAAACGATGGTTATGATCCTAAATCGATGAAGGCAGCTTCCATGCGCTCGTAGAAATGATGTTGAAGATGTTTGTCCGTAATATTGGTGGCAGAATCTGGAATGTTTCCATTTCTTTGTTTGTAAATGTTGAACCGCATCTGACATTTGACCCTCTTACAAGTTGATTGTGGTTTTCATTTAGTTCTTTCCACCAACTTGTTTCACAGATTGTGATGTCTCGGAAAAGATTGCATTTCTGGTTAACTCCACACAGTTCGTTGTGGTTTAGCAGAGAGAGCACTGCCTCTATCTCGTTGGACTATGGCAAAGTTTCCATTTCTGTGACTACATGACCATTTTTTCCTTTCTTTTGTTGAATGCTTAATTCTAGTTTGTTTTGTTGAAAGACTTGAAGATTTACGTTATAGGTCTATCTTCACCGATGTCTCCATGTTATAGTGCAAAACCTATTGTCATATCTGAGGCATCGGTATTCAGCTTAAAGGGTTAATTGAATTCAAATAAATATCTGTAGGTGTTCCGCTTTCAAATATTCCGTCTTATACAGGTTACATTTACCAAGTCTATATAGAAAATTTTGTATGATTTTATTAGATCCCCTTCCTCAGTTCTACCTCCGAAAATGATGCTGCCACCAATACATGATAACATAGTAGGTTTGCCGATAAATTTCTTTAACAATCTTTATCGTCCTTTGAAAAATATTTGTTACATTTTAAAGTCCAAAGAGAAGTCTTAAAAATTCATACTTCCCATTGATTGTTGAGAATAAGGTAAGGAACTTAGAATTACTAAGATTTGCGATCATATTAAAAATGTCCGGAATTGGGTAGGTATCTGAGAAGGTGACGGCATTCAGACGTTTGAAGTTAATTACTATTCAAGTTTGGGAATTAAATGGTTCATCGAAGGCTGTGTGATCCGTTTCATGTAGCTTTTTTTCGACTTACTCAAAATACGAATGATCTGTTTTCAAAGCTGTGTACCGCGAATTTTACTCATTAAACCAATTCATAAGGCTCACAAGCATATTTGGACACTTCAACTGATATTTTAGCCACGTTGAACTGATGTTCAAGTATCACAAACACAAACGACCGCATTTTAATTAAACAGCAGCTGCTGTTTAGCAAGAGTTTGTTTGATCCCTTCATCCAAACCTATCCTTAGCGATCACAATATCCTGAGTATTAAGTGCAGTACAGATGTTTCACCTGGAATTTATTCTTTCTTGGCGAGTAAATGAAGTGCATTCCTTCTCGTTCTGTATATCTAAAGATTTTTCTAGAACGACGGGATGTAGGGTTCAACTGTAGTTATTTAGAGTTAAACGAGCGCATATATTTTTTATTGTCAAATTTGTAATTTATCGTTGTTCTCGTTCTCAGTGTGACAGTTTTTGACTTAACCTCGAGTAAAAATAGTTTTGAAGTAAAAATTGTTTCTCGTAACATTCAAAATGCCTTGAGTCTACAATAAACCCCTGATTATCTGTATTAGGATTAAAGGTGAACAGGACATATGCGAGGCCAATGGAGTATAGCATATAACTACAATAACTATAAGAGCGACTGCTCATACTTTTTCATCCTTTCTAAAACAATTTCAATGGTAAAATATCTGGATGGATTTTAACGGTAAAGTATTTCAAAATATCTTGTATTTTTTGTTTTTTCTTATATCAATGTCTTATTTTAGCGCTTTGTAGTTATATCACAGAAAAATCATCACTGTAATTTTAAATATTCATATTTAACTATAACAAATTTAAGGTAGGAAAAAAATGTCTTGGTCTACGCAATGTCTGTTCTGGTTATGTTTGTATATTCTGTGATTATATGCTGTTTAGTTCAAAACCTATCTAGATCTCAAAGATGGGTGTATTATTTTGATACCCTGCGTATATTTTTTAAAACACAAAATTGTACATAAATTACTAAAGGTGTTTTCCAAACACCGACTTATTACAGACTTATTAACTTATTTGACGCCATCTTGAATAAGTCGGCCAAGTCATTCCAATTCATTGTACCGACTTATTTGTGACGTAATAACAAAAAACAAAACGCAATTTACATTATATGTAAGAAAATAAATTTCTTGACATGTTGGTCGTTGCCACTAGATTTGAAAGTAAAAACTGTATGTTTTACATTTAGTCAAGACACATTTTGGAGACATTTCTGTGTAGACGTACTTATTCAAATAAGACTCCTCGCGAGGTGACTTATTAGAATAAGTCGGTGTCCACAAATAAGTCATTGAATATGAAAAACAATGATGTGAATGCTTACTACAGGAGGACCTTTATTTCAATAAATAAACATGTTTTAAAACAATAAATAAGGAGGGTTTCACGAAAAATTCTGGCTTGGGGCTTGCCTCACAATGGTAATAACACAATACAAACAGAACGGATTAAATTACTCGATGTTTTTATGGAAAAATTTCGACCGTTTTTGTTATCCTTCATTTGTATTGAAAAGGGTAAAATGCAGTTGTGAAAAAAATTATGCACTGAACTTTTTTACATTCAATAAGGGTAGCGTCAATTTTAAGTTAAGTTGACCAGCGTATATATATGTAGACAAGATACGTTAGCCGTTATAAATTCAAATTATCAAAAAATTATGCAACCTGCAAAAAAATTAGCAATAGAGACGGACGTAAAAAAAAGCGCTTGCTGTAGAATTTTTTGGAGGTTAAAATAAAATATAACTACTTAAAATAAAATTAAATAAATAAAAATATTGTTTTAATCCCAAAGTGGTGACCCCGGCGTGATTTAAACACGAGAAAGTGATAAACAAAAGTGATACAGTCAAATATAAGTGAAAAAACTCAAATATGTGTCGATGACGAAGATAACGAAGAAGCGCCCATCGTCTCCATACACACAAACGCTTCGATTTCACGTTTGCCAATACCGAGACTGATCGACAGTCTAAACAGCACGCAACTATATTTTGTAAGCCTGAAATTCTGGTTCGAAGCCAGCAATGTTACCACGGGTAACAAAAGGTATTGTTCGGTAATGGCATAAATTCCGCTAAGCGATCTGGGAGCTTTACAAACGAAAATCGGTGAAGTCTCAGAAAAAGGAAAGTACGAGCACATAAAGTCAGTGATAGTAGAATTTTACTCAGATTCCGAGAAGCGATTAATCATGTACAATTTGGCGATGCAATACCAACCCAGTTGTATCAAAGATTAAAAAATTTGGTATCCGATTCGTTAACGGAAACTGCACTCATTGATCTCTGGGCTGCACGACTACCCGAAATGGCGCACGCTGCAGTTATTCAAATGAAAAGTTCACCAATACAGAATCGACTCATAGCAGCCGACGCATTGGTTGAATCATTTCGTTTACGTACAATCGGCGATCGTAATATTTGCCAAAAGGCAGCATCGTCCGAAATCAGTTTACTATACAAAAGTTGTCTATATTCAAGTGACTGAGCTGGAACGAAAATTCGACAATTTCCGTGGTAGCAGTAATTCAGTGAACGTTAATAGGCCCCATGCGCGTTTCAACTCCCGTTCGGAAGCGAAAGCCCAGCGAAATCCGCCCAGTCAAATAGTAAATAATGTTAACAGCCTGCGTCGGATTTAGGGTACGAACAGCATAAATTAAAATTCATTAACCAACTTAAAATTTACGACAATACTACGAACATCGGATTTTTGACTAATACAGGCGCCGACGTATCAATCAGGCCATGCAGTCGGTCGGTATGCTATTGTAAACCATCGGAAATCAAATTGTTCGCTGCAAACGGCATCAAAATTAAATCGTTTGGAACTACACACTGAAGATAAACTTCGGATTACGACGTGACTCCACGTGGACGTTTTTAATCGCAGACGTAACCATCGGTGCAGATTTCAATACAAAATACGGATTGCTAATCGATTTGAATGGGCAACAAATAATCGACCCGGTCACGAGAGTTGAAGCAAATTACGGTGCTTCCACTGCCAGGAAGTACTATCACGACAAGACATCCTGTATACGCTCGACCTCGACGATTGGAGCCTGATAAACTCGAAAAAGCACGGAAGGGATTCGAATTATTGATGAAAGGCGGAATTTGTCGACCATCAAGCGGTAGTTGGGCAAGCCCGCTTCACATGGTGAAGAATCCCGAAGGATCATGGCGCCCGTGCGGTGATTATTGCGTTTTCAATGCCATCTCAGTTCCGGATCGCTACCCAATTCCGTAAGGAAAGACTATTTTTTCAAAGAACGATTTGCAAAAAGCTTTCCATCAGGTTCCAGTAGCAGAAGAGGACATTGAAAAAACGGCTATTACGACGCCGTTCGGATTCTTTGAGTTTAAGTTCATGGCGTATGGTCTTCGCAACGCTGCACAAACGTTCCAGCGATTAATTCACGAAGTTTGCCGTGATCTCGAGTTTGTTGTTGGAAACAAGAAGAACGATCGAACGCTGTTAACATGGACGGACGTAGTGAGAAATGTATTTGATAAATGCAAACGCGGTTTGTCCAACGTCGCTTTACTCGCTCATCCATCAAAAACGGTAGAGCTTTCGCTGTATCTCGATGTTTCCGATATCGCGGCTGGTGCAGTACTTCATCAAGTCGTTGACAACGGACTTCAACCTTTAGGTTTTTTCCCCAAAAAATTTGATAAAGCACAACTTCGATACAACACGTATGACCGTGACCTCACATCAATGTATTTGGCCGTTAAACATTTCAAATTCATGCTGCAAGGAAGAACTTGTCACATCTACACCGATCACACGCCTCTTACATTTGCCTTCGCACAGAAACCCGAAAAAGCGAACGATCGCCAAGCGAGGCAACTCGATTACATCGGACAGATGACCACCGATATCCGGCACGTTAAGGGCGTTGAAAACATAACAGCTGATCTTTTATCATGCATAGAAAGTCTCCACTTGAGTGCGGAAATCAGTTATGAGAAATTGGCAGATAACCAGAGAAACGATGCGGAATTAAAATCTCTACTGGCGGAAGGTAATAACATTTCGATTAAGTTAAAACTTTTTACCGTTCCACGCAGTTCGAAACGAGTATATTGCGATTACTCCACGAGTGACATGCGTCCATTCGTGACGCAAAAATTTCGAAGCCATTCAATCAGATGTCGCTAAATTTGTTCGAAGCTGTTTGAAATGTCAACGATCAAAAATTGGACGTCAAACGCATTCGAAACTGGGCGGATTCAACGCTTCGACCGAGCGATTTTTCTAGCAGGACCATTCCCGATAATAGGTCGTTGCACACGTTGGTCAGAAGCCATTCCAATTTACATATTGCAGCACCAACTCATTTCGGGGTGGATAGCAAAATTTGGTATGGCAAAAGCAATCACCACCGAGGTGCTCAGTTTGAGTCACACCTTTTCGACGAAAAGCAAATGGCCTTATCGAAAGATGGCACCGCACGCTGCAGCCATCAAAGAAGACAGATACACAAACTGTCATCGACCTGAGGAATGCAATGAGAAACATTCGTCCAACAACAACGGCGTGGCACGACAGTCCAAAAGTATTCGTGCATGGAGATTTGCATCCCCACGTATTTCTGCGAGACGATTTGGTTCTGCCCGAGCCCGTACAATGGATGCGAACTGTACATTACAATCAATTGATCGCCTTAAGCCAGCGTATCTGCCGACAAGCAATATACTGACAGGTATGGCACAGACAGACCCAAATCAAGCAACGAAGGTGGGACGGACAACAAAAGGAGAAACAATTAACGAACCGGCTACTCGATCCGGTCGTTTTTGGAGATTAAAATAAAATTAAATAAATAAAAATATTGTTTTAATCCCAAATATATTTACGTTAATTACGAGTTCAAGCGCCATCAAAATAAAATTAAAAATGTGCTTCATCGGAAATAAAATTTAAATCGACAAAGATAATTGCTTAAACCAGAACATATCCAGACATTATTTTAATTATTTTAATGTGAATGAAAACTATTTTTTATTAATATAAAAGATGCAATTTTGCAATTTATTTAGCAGCTAAAAAATATACAACCGACGAGTATGCCATATAGACATTCATTAGCATGGCGATCAAGAAAATAAAAAATCTGGCTGGTTGCTTGACCGGCACAATAGCAGACACGATTGTATGCGCTATACGAGCAACACTAAAAAAACGAATTAGATGCTTAGCCAAGAATACCGATGGATTTGTTAATTGATAAACAAACGATATTACTATAAAAGCCGGTATATTTTCAAGGTCATTGCGATGTGCTCTTTAAGAAAATGATAAAGAAAAAAATTATTGAACCCAGAATTAAAGCTTTAGGAATTTATTTACCTACGAACACGTTCAATATTTTCTTGCAATTCTGGTGACTTTTTACCCTAGAATTAAAGAAAGTAGATTTAAATGTGTTACAATTGTAAGATAAGATATCAAACCATATCAAACCTTTGATTTGAGTCTATGGTAAATGGTAATTAAAGACATCAACAGCATTTTTAAGCTCAGGACACTGCTCCAGAAGGCATACACCGAAAATATTTCACTTTTAAATAACGCGTCGAAATCCATAGTTTAATAAAATATATTTTATATTAATTTATAAATAACACAAGTTATATGGATTTGCTTATCAACTAAACTAGGTAGTAAGTACCTGCATTATTATCAAAATTATAGATTCCAATGCTCAATAATCTTTTATTACGGATAACCCTAATTGCAGTGCAAACATACAATATTAAGCACTTCATTTTTACTTGAAAGTAACTATTTCTTGCTTATTGGTCGACATGCCAATGTGTGTATAGTGTGTAGACTTTTAAATGTCAAATCAACCATAAAAAAATAAAGTTGTGCAGCAAAAAAATTTCAATTTTTTTATTCAAATTATAAATTTACAATGTTTAAAATATTACGAAACGATGGTTTGGAATTATTAAGATGGTCACATAGTAGTTTAATTAGTTTAAGGTAGTATTTAACAGATACTTTGACAGATTACAAAACAAGAAAGTTTAACCTCAAAATTTACTTATATTTTAGTAGCTTGAAATCACCGAATGTTATTTTCCCCCGGTACAAGAATACACTAAATATACCACGACGCCGTAATCCGTATTGGTTTATAAGATCCGAGCGACGAGCCCAAAATGAAAATTTAACCCAGGATAATGTGTCATTTGTTAAGGAAGTGGTTGAATCGAAGTTTGGCCCAAAAGTTATATCAAAAGGATTACTGACGTATTCGAATCCTGTAACTACCTTAATTAAAGTGGACGAAATGCCAAAAGTTCAATGGAGTATGGGCGAAAGACGAACTGGTGTTATAGCACGAAAAATAGGACAGTATCCGCTTTGGTTGAAAGATGGAACCAAAATCCGAACGACTCTACTCCAGATTGCGGATAACCATGTCGTCAAGTATATTCCGCCAGGTGAATATACACCTACAAGTCGCGTAAAGTCAGAAGTACTAAATAAATTAGGATGTTTACTAGTCGGGGCTGAGAGTGCAAATCCCACTAAACTAACAAAGGAGTATTGCGGTCTATTTAAAGATTCTGGGGTTATACCGAAAAAAATGTTGGCGAGATTTTTAGTTACACCATCGGCAGCTCTTTTACCAGGCACACAATTAAACGCAACACATTTTAGAGTAGGAGATTTTGTCGATGTTCGAGGTAAAACCGTAGACCGTGGATTCCAAGGAGTTGTTGTACGACATGGATTTAAAGGAATGCCTGCATCTCATGGTGTTACTAAAACCCATCGGCGAGGTGGTAATATAGGAGCTGGGGGTGAAAAGGCGAGAGTTTGGCCTGGAACTAAAATGCCAGGGCACATGGGCAATCGATACCGCATCATGAAAGGCTTAAAAGTTTGGCGGATAAACACCAAGTATAATGTGCTTTGGGTGTCTGGAACCGCAATCCCTGGTGAAACAAATGGTATGGTTTATATATACGATAGTATTCTACCACTTAGGCGGCATAAAACACCACCACCATTTCCAACTTATTTTGAGGCAGATGAAGAACTTCCGGAAGATATCTGGTGCGAGGAGGCCCATGATTTCAAAACTCCGTCTATTCAGTTTAAAGAAGATTAGTTTTAGTTCGAATGTAAGCAATATATTTTAGGAAACAGTTACAATAAAATTAAATAATTTACTCGGGCGGTATTTCTTTCTCCATGCGAGTGAGTACAATATTCCGATCTGTTTGTGTCTTTGGTTCTGCGAACTCACCGGTCTTTAAACGCATTCGTAAATCAATGCCACGTAAATCGGTCATGAGCGAGTGTTCCTTATTATTCAAATCTATATCCATAAGAGTAGCTTGCTCTTCTAACGCATTATAAGCCGTCTTTGCACAATTGATCTTGTCCATAAGCTCTTTACGCGTCCTTCGAAGTTGCATGACTTCATCACAAAGTCCAATATGAGCCTCGTCACAGCAAAGTTCCATTCCAGAACGTTGAGCACGATTCTCGAGTCTCGTCTCAGCCAACTTAAGGGCATCGGTTTTATTATCGTAAGCTTTTTCCAATCTCTCAAGCTCTCGGTTGAAATTTTCCATCTCCTCTTTAGTTTTAAGTTTCTGCCATTCAAGTTCATTCCTTGCACGCTGAGTTTCAAAAATTCGTTTACGAATTGTATGTTCCGTACGCTCTTGTTGTGCACGTAGAATATTTCGAGCTTTTTCACGGCTTACAAATAACGATTCCCTCATAGCATACGTATCTTCGAGCTCATTATCGGCCAACAGTTTTAAATGTTTCGTATAGCCCAGCCACTCGTCGTAACTGCAAGAATTTTTGGGTGTACGCAGAGCATCCGGTTTAAACGTAATATTGGCACAATATTTATCCAAATCAAGTTGCTGTATATCTATTTCTTGGGCTTCCTTTTTATTGTCAATTTCCAGTCCTAGTTTAAAACGTACCTCTTCTAGACGATTAAGTTTTTCCCAAGCCGCTTGGCACTGATTTTCCAATAGCGTTTTATTATTCTCAATTATGCATAGCTCCTTTTTTAATTCAGTGTCACCTTCGTCGTACGTGATTTCGGAACCTAATCGGCAATCTCTCATCGATAGACATTCCAATACTACGTTTAATGGAACGACCATGGCTTCTAATTCGCGCTCGGTCGAGGCCTTTTCCTCATTAAGCAAAAATGTTTCGTGCTCAACTCGAGTATTACATTCCACCATTGTTGTATGCCAACGGCCTAGCTCTGCCACTCTATCATTTAGACATGAATTTGTGTGATATGTATCCCAATCCGTTTTTATATTCGTCTCGTACCTCATGTTTCGAGCAGCATGACGAAGGGTAAATGCATCGTTACGTCTCGCTTCTGCAGTATTCTTGATTTGAGTTGCTCGGCTGTACCAATCAGCAAGGCTGATGTGGGGTAGAGGCTTCTCTAGGATCGTGACGGATTTGGCCATTATTTAATTAAAAAAATATCCAAAAATATATTCTGATTGTCTTTCAGATAGTTCAAACGAAATAATTGAAAATATTTGCGGAAATCAAAATGCAACTCGATTCCGCGGTAAGCCCATCAAATAAAATAAAACTCATTTTTTTACTGTGGTTAACTTTTATTTCTACTTCAAAAATGCTGTGCGTTAGTGCACGACTACTTACATATCCGCTAAATCTTAGTGCCTGCAACTTGTTCTTCTTTAAAACTGATTGTGTGCTATTTGAGATTCTACTACAGATTACTTCCGTTACACTTCTACGGTTTAATTTCATGTTCCAAACGGGTCAATACCATATTCCGTTCCATTTGAGAATCGGGATCAACTTCATAGAGGATTTTTCGTAAATCCATAATTTTCACATCGGTCATCATTAAATGTTCCTTGTGCTCCAAATCGAGCTTGATACGATGAGCATGTACCGCTAAATCATTATACGTCTTCTTAGCCAAATTATTTTTTTCCATCAATTCATCTTTAGTCCGTTGCACTTCGGTAATTTCGGAGCATAATTCGCGATGTACCTTATCCACACATAATTCCATCCCAGAGCGATTCGAACGATTACGAAGTCGAGTTTCAGCCAACTTGGCAACATTCAATTTAGCGTCAAAGCACTCTTCAAGATTTTCGATTTCCTTGAGACAAAACGAGAGCTCTTCGGCGTTCTAAGGAATAAATTTTTGATTAAACATGTATCTACCTACCGCTAATAACTATAATTTACTTTAATACTCTGCCAATCGAGTTCGTTTCGGGCGCGCTGCGTTTCGAAAATGCGAATACGAAAAACATGGTTCGTTCGATCTTGCTGCGCCCGCATTAAATTTTTAGCCTTCTCCCGAGCCACATACAATGATTCTCGTACTCGGTACGATTCAATCATTTCATTTTCGGCCAGCTTTTTCAAGCACTTGGTATACTCCAGCCAGCCTTCGTATGTTAGTGAACTGAAATATAAACAAATCATAATTTTTATTTAGATAGAATGAGATATTCGTGGCAAGTTTATACTTTCGAGGTAGGGCCATGACGGTAGGTTTCAATGAAATGTTTGAACAATTACGATCCAAATTCAGCTGGTCCACTTCAATTTCAGTAGCTTCCCTTTTATTGCAAAGCTCGACTTCTAGTTTCGAGCGAACATCTTGCAACTGGGTCAATTTTTCCCACGCTAGGTTGCACTCGTTCTTCAACATTTTTTGATTGATCTCCGTTATCGAGAGCTCCTTTCGTAATTCTGTATCACAATCGTCGTGAGTCAACTCAGTTTCCAAACGAGAATCGCGTGTCGATAGGCAATCCGAAAGAACTTTCAGAGGAAGGACTAAAGCTTCCGTATCTTTTTCAGTGAGATCTTTTTCATCCTTGAGAAGGTTTATTTCGCGTATCAGGCGATTTAAACATTCCGCCATCGTCCGAACCCATAAATCGAGCTCATTGGTACGATCCATTAATCGGGCGTTGGTGAAGTACGTGTTCCATTCAGTCTTGATATCCAATTCGTTGCGCAGATTTCGCGCGGCATGTCGTAGTGCAAATGCATCCTCGCGTTTAGATTCGGCGGTAACTTTTAAATGTGAGATCTTTGAAAGCCAATCACTAAGACTGCAGTGAGGTAATGGTTTCTCATAAACAGCCACTGATTGGTTCGACATATTTATATAGACCGAACAATGGTTTGTCAGATTTCCGAGAAAACCAACTAATGACTAAAGAAATTTTGCAATAAGGGTAAAATGTAGCGGAATCGATATGTTGTGGTTGCCTAGCACATAGTTCCCGTTACATAAGTGGAATTTTTGGAGAACCGACAAACAACTGCTACTAACCTATATCACTAAATATTAAGAGAGTAGAGCATAAATTGCAACACATACATACCTTAGTCGAAAAAATACGGAAAAATCACGAATATGAATAACAAACCGAATTTTTCAAAATTTCTTTTTATTTCATAACTTATCAAACATTTAAGATGAAGCTTTACGTGGTTGGGCGGTTTTACCTTCACGGAAACCGTTGCGGAATCGGCGTCTTACAACTTTTAAGTGACGCATGCGACCGGTCCCAGTTGTCTTCCTCCTCTTTGCTTTGATCGACCAGTTATCTAAAAATAACAATAATCAAAATAATAAATTAGAACCTACATTTACAAGTTTTCACAATACTAAAATTAAAAGGCACAAAGTTAAATCTGTCAGTTCCATTATGATGCATTATTTATAATAAAAACAATTCAACAGTACAGCAACTAATTTATTATATCTGTTTTGCTTGAAACACTTTTCATGAACTTGATAAGCCTTCTCAAAAAACAGAACACTACAATTTGGCAATAATAAATTGGCCAAAACACGATACATACATGAACGAAGTTTAGCAGCAGGATAGCCACATTGGGCACATGTTGATTTTTGAATATGGTATGACGAACGGCCGCATCTTCGACACAAGGTATGTGTCTTATTGCGCCGTTTTCCAAAACTTGAAGTACCCTTGGTCTAAAAAAATAAGAATATTGGTTAATTCAATTTTTGAGGTTAGGAAACGTATTGAATGGAATTTTCTAAAAATATCGCAATTTCATATAAAATGAACATTTAAATGAAAACTTTTAATTTGATTACAATAGAAATTGCGATAATTAACCATTTACAAATGGAGATGACACGAAATTTTTATAATTAAATTTTAACCATCACAAAATCTTACCATTTTGTTTGACGAAAGACTTGGAAAGAGAGAAAAAATTGACTTTTGTCAAAGTATGGCAGCACCAAAAAAATTATCGACCCTAGAAACCTAATGTTTATTTTTAAAGTACGATTTTTCGGCCGGTTGGGGCGTAAAAATGAAAGTGGTTCTTGTTACCATCCACCAGACGACAACATCGTCGGGAGAGGTTACAATGCAATTGGTCAAAAGATTTTTGTACTAAAATGTGTGGTGGGTTTTACAAGGATGGTGGTCTGTTTTATTTAAATAAAACTATTTACGGGTTCGTCAACACGAGCACAATGCAAACACTTTTAGAGTATAAAGGGCGCTACAGACGATCCAACTTGTCGGATCAACCAAAGTGAATGTTGTATACACCCTATCCAATTTCCACGATTTTTGTTTTAGTTTTCGTTTCTTTTTTTTGTTTCTCCCTAGCTTGTTTTTGTTTTCAATGCAATTTTTTACACGAATGACGAAATATCGAAGACTATTACTACACACCATCCAATTTGGTTGGTCTCTTGAATGGAACTTTCTTCCAACACGTCCAACTTAATTTTGTTGACCAACTTGTCTACACACCAACAAATTTTACATCAGATCCAACCAAATTAGACCAACATCCCGACAAAATCGTTTGTAGCGCTCTTAAGCTAATATTTCATATGCACAAAGAAAACAATTAAGATATTCAGTTTTTATTTCAAGTTTTCAAATTACTGAACCTTGTAACGGGTGTTTTTTTAGGAGGTTTGTTTTTCCGATAGATGTCGTTTTATTTTATGACAGTTGTTTTGACAGCTCAAAGTGGCATTTCTACTCAGTATTGTTTGGCAAATCATTATGAATAGGTTAACTCCAGAACAACGTTTTCAAATCGTGGAAATTTATTTTCAAAATCAGTGTTCAATTAAAAATGTTTATAGAGCACTTCGTGAATTTTATGGTGCACATAATCGTCCGTCAGAGACCACCATAAAGAACGTAATTACCAAATTTCGGTCTACATTCACTCTTTTGGATGCCAAGCCACCGACAAGAATGAGAAGAGTTCGTACAGAAGAAAATATTGCTGTCGTTGAGGCCAGTGTCGAAGAAAACGACAATTTATCGATTCGTCGTCGTGCTCAGCAAATTGGACTTTGTCCATCGACTTTATGGAAAATTTTACGTAAAGATTTGGGTTTGGTGCCATACAAAATTCAATTGGTGCAAGAATTAAAGCCACACGACCATCGTTTGCGCCGTGAATTCAGTGATTGGTCGTTAAATCAATTGAACGAAGATCCATTTTTTTACCGTAAAATTCTCTTCAGTGATGAGGCGCATTTTTGGTTAAATGGATACGTCAACAAACAAAATTGTCGCATTTGGAGCAAAGATAATCCACACGCCGTTCTAGAATTACCAATGCATCCTGATAAATGTACTGTTTGGTGCGGTCTATGGGCTGGTGGGATCATCGGTCCATATTTCTTTAAAAATGAGGAAGGACGACGCGTTACCGTGAATGGAAATCGATACAGAACCATGTTAAATGAGTTTTTGTTGTCAAATCTTGAAGATATGGATATGAATGAAATGTGGTTTCAACAAGATGGTGCCACTTGCCATACAGCACGTGAAACAATCGACTTATTGAAAGAAACTTTCAACGACAACATTATTTCGAGAAATGGTCCGGTGAATTGGCCTCCGCGTTCGTGCGATTTGACGCCACTCGATTACTTTTTGTGGGGATACGTGAAGTCATTGGTTTATGTGGATAAACCTCAATCGATTGACGCTTTGGAAACCAATATTCAACGTGTCATTGCTGACATACGCCCTCAAATGCTTGAAAAAGTGCTGGAAAATTGGACCTCCAGAATGACATTTGTGAAAAATAGTCGTGGTAGCCATATGCCAGAAATTGTGTTTAAATGTTAAATGCCAAAAAATTATCTACCAAATAAAAAAAAATTTTGGTCATTTCATAATTTTATATGTGTTTTATTCAAAAAAAAAATCGGCAACCTCTTAAAAAAACACCCTTTACTTTGTGGGCGTATGTCCTATAAATTTTGGCAGCTCAAACAGCTTGCGTTTAAATTAGCAATTAACAGCTAAGAATTTTCAAATTCATAAAAAAACAAAACCCTATTTGAGGTATCTACACGAGCAAACTATCTCTTCAGTTAATTCAGTTGCTCAATTTGTAGTTGAAGTGAAGAACAGTCAATCGAACATTCTCTTCACTTCAAATACTTCAGTTGTAGCTACTAATTCAATTAATTCAGTCCAATCGAACGCGCCTTAGATAACGAACAAAATTGAATTGCAAAATAAAATAGTTGTAAATAAAATATGGACAAGTTAAATAAAAACGATCTTTTAAAAATAATATTCAGTGAAAGTGAATGTGACGAAGGCAATATTTTCTCCAGAATCATTTTTGAACATGATTCAACTGCTCGCCATACATTATTCATCGCATAATTCAAGAAACTACACTTGCGATATTAAATGCACTTAAATCAGCCATAAACATGAAAAAGTCAGTGAAGAAAACTTTTTACAAGTGGCAAACGAATTTGAAACGTGATGGAATTTTCCACATTGCATAGGAGCTATAGATGGAAAGCACGTTTCGATACAAATACGTAATTAATGACTACGTATTATTAATGTAATAAAACCAACTTTAAATCATATTTTATTAATAGGCTCCGTCATATAGTGGATCGCAATTTTTTAATTACGAGTATGAACAATTATATTCTATTGTGAGTACATGAGTACAATTTTATCATGTGTGATATCGGTGGTGCTGGAAGATAGAGTGATGAGGGCATCTTCCGAAACAGCCATTTCGGAAAACAATTTTTTTCAAACTCTTTACCGTAAGTATAAAAAATAAATTTATAACAAACATAAACTTATTACTGACTATTTTAGGATACCATTTTAGGATATTTTAGGAAAATGTGCCCTACATTTTTGTGGCAGATGATGCATTTGGTCTTCATGTAAATCTAATGAAGCCGTATACCAAAAGTCCTCTCTGAAATGCAACAAATATTTAATTATAGGCTTTCGCGAGCACGGCGAATTATCGAAAATTCCTTCGGTATACTAGTGTCAAAATGGAGAATATTTAGACAACCAATAATTGCAAACGTAAGTTATTTAATCATTTTCACATAATATATTGTAGCATTAGTTTCGTTTTTTGAATTTTATCGATTGACACAGCTGAAAATATAATCGAAGCATGTGTCTGTCTTCATAATTGGTTGAGACAACAAAAAACTAGTTCATCGCCATATATTATTTTAGGTGTGCTTCTTGATTTATTCCATATTTTGTATTAGAGTGAATTCTATGTATGTATTTCAATAGGATTGATTGACGGGTAAACAGCGATAGAACAGTTGCAAGTGCAACTTGGAGAGATGAACGGATCAACCAATTGAGAAGCGTGCGAACAAATTATTTCAATGCAACCCAAAATACTAAAGACATCAGGAACACATTTCCTGACTACTTTAGTGGCGAAAGAGCTGTTTCTTGGCAATGAGAGAAAATCTAAACCGCAGCAGATTCAACTTTCATATTTGTATTAGCAAATATCGTTCCTAATTTTTGGATACCAACAATGGTTTTTGAAAAAATTCTGAAGGTTTTTGTGCCTAATGAAAGAAAAGATTTCTTTTTTATTCCTCTTTCATATGGCTTTTCCTTAAATTGAAATAAATATAATTAAAAGAGAATTAATTCTAATTTGAATTTGTATTTTATAATTGTTTTTGCGTATTTTCTCTAAGTTGCACAATTCTTGCATGAGCCTCCGCCGCGTATATGGTCGTAAACGTTTTCAATTTGAAGGCAACGAACTCGCCAAATGCATCCTCTTCAGAACGATTGATCGGTGTAGTAGCCACTGCAGTTGTTTGCTGTCTCAATAACTGTAGTGCTTCTCTTTTAACCTGTAGAGTTTCTTGTGCAGTACTTTTCCCTAAAAAAGTATTTAACGTAAGTTTCAACAAAGTAAACTTGAAATCGCATAAATACTTTTATAAATCAATGTAGCCGCGGTACTAAAATTGCCGTCATTGTTATAGATGATTGCTATTGAATGATGTTTATGATTACTTGATGTATATTTGAATTTTTTTATTTTACTGCTACAAAAATACTCGTAGAAACTATATTTTATGGCAACATTGCCAGTTTTATGCCAACATTTGCTCAAATTAAAAAGCAAAAAATCCAATTTTATTTTACTGGAATTTGTTTCGTGCTCCTCTCGCAAACGAAAATCGTAATATTCTTAACCCTTCATTTTTTACTGGAGGAAAAATTGGAACATGTAAATCGTCCATTTAACATTGATTTGAAAATATTTACACCAAATTAATTCCATCAGTAGGCTAGAAAAATACAATTTAGACAAAAATGCCGTGAAAATATTTTTCCCAGAATAGTGCCACAGTAGTACATTTCCGTATAAAATTGCTCGATAATGAAATAGTTGCCGAATATGATTTTGCCGTTAAACTTTTTAATTATTTGTGTTTTCATAGTAAATATCTAGGCCAACTTGTCCACTGGTTTTTTTCACTGGTTAAATTTTATTTTTAAAACAATACACAATTGAATAACTTTGAATTTTTACAAAGCTCAAACTATTCTTCTTGATCGTTGATTAAGTTCTGCAAGTGTTCGGTTATTTTCTGTGTGTCTTCTTAATCCAAATTTCTAATTTTGGATATTCTTTAGTTTCCAGCCGAATAACAAACCAAGTTTCAACTACCATACATTTGTTGTCTTGCGTCTAGCTTACGTTTCGGATAGCGTATTGCCTTGTCTTTATATTATGAAATAAATACGCCGTTTGAATCCTCTGATGAAAAGTTTTGAATGAAAGGTTTATTGGAATGTTTATCAGTGAACAGGGGTTTAAATAAATTTTATTTTTCTTCTTATTTAGAACAATGTAGTTCACATTTGTATTTTTCTACGATGCTTTTATAACGGTAACAAACAATGTCTAGATTATATTATTGAAAAAACTGGAGAATTACACAATTTTTTGTCAAAAAAATTAATTATATATATTCAAATTTCAACATTGAAAACCACAGATTAGAAAAGAAATCAACTCAGTACTTTTATAAGTACCATTCAAGCTGAGTACTTATGAATTTTTGTATTTTATTATCATTAACGTTACCAACAATACTCGAAAGAACATCTATTTGGCTGCCATTATTTTTGGGAGTGTGCAATGGTTCACTAAATTATTTTTATTTATTATCTATTGTCACCACCGATCACAACTATATACACACTTAGTTATTTTTATAAATTTATTTTATGAAATAATATTTTCATTTTATTTACAATTTTTTCAATAAAAGGCAATGCATCTATGTCAAGATGTTTATTGCCTTTTTTATATTCACTACCTCTTAAAATTCTAAAAAACCAAAAATTTTTTATTTTTAAAAAATTGTTTTATTTATCCTGTTGGAAATTACGGAGTAAATGACTTAGCCTTTCCACACACTGCGTTTTGTAACAAAACTCAAGCAGTACATGCCTTTCCTCGTGTCTATGTATGTGTAAAATTATTTTCATTTTATATTGGAAGCTTGAGCAAAACGGATAGAAAAATATAAAATAAAATTTAAAAATCTAGTAGGTATTGAAAGAAAATGTAAAATCCTTCACATCTGCTCAAGCGTTTATTTTTTACCAAAATACATTTTGATAATAATCTCGTAAAAACAAAAAAATCTGACCCTAAAATTTGTTTTTGTTTTTTCGTTTGTGTTAGTGAGTATACAACACGAGCCACACATAAACCTTAAACCATTGCCGCAAAAACCACTACTTTAAAATTTGGTTTTTATTGGAAGAGGTAAGAGACCCAGAAAAACGCATCGGTTGCCGTACTGTGTGGAGCGGAACATTCTTCATAATTTTATTCAAAAATTTAGAAGAAATTTAGTGAGCGAAATATTGAAGAAAGGAAATTGAGAATTAATTGTGTTTGCATTCTTAAATTGAAAATGCTACAATTTAACCATTATATTTAATAACAATTTTGTTTGAATCCTGAAAAAAACAAACCTATAAAAGCTTGATTTTCTTGTGTTTTTAAATTGCGTATGAAAGAGGTTTGTTTGTTGGGTATAAAGCGTATACAGTGGGTTTAATGACCATATGATTTAAATCGGGTAATTCAACTGCATTATCTACACAAAGTGAATGCCCGAAAAGAGTAACAAAATTGCATCGAAAACACAAAACACAGTATAATTTTGTTTTTTGACGTAATAAGCATAAAATATATTTATTCAATTTGGGAGTGAAATTATTAAACAATAATAATTTACAAAATGGCTTCATCGGTCGAGGGTTATAGGAATGTACGACAATGTCCATACAATGCAGCTCATCAAATTTTGAGCCATAGATTTCAAACGCATTTGGTGAAATGTAAAAAAGCCCATCCGGATATAATATTGAAAGTTTGCCCATACAATAGTACTCATCATATATATGAAGCGGAATACCAAGGTCATGTAAAAGATTGCCCCGATCGGATGAGCTTAGATGTATTTAAGCATACGTTGGATGTAGGAAATAAATTTGTGGATCCAAACGAGCCACCTCAACTGTACGATGAAGTGAAAGGGGCTGAAAACTGGGACGATGTAATTGTAGTTAGATAAAACTGATCAATGTGTAACGAAATTATTTTTATTTTTAGTGCGATGATCCATCTTATAATCCAGCAGAAAACATAGCGGCGTCCGGAGTAATGCTTAATAAGTCATATGTGGGATTAAAACCGGCCCAAAAGAAATTGTTGCGAGAGCAAGAACTTCTACGAGCCCACAGTAAACTTAAGTAAATTATTAATTTTTAATAGTTATATCGCACTTATGCAGTTGTAAATATATTTTAAGAAATGAGAAACGCAAGAGTTCAGACTATCGGCGAAAACTCAAATCTTCTAGAAGTTCGGATGGAGAACACCGCGGACACCGAAGAAGTCATGATTCTGATTAATTCGTGTATTGATTGTGCATAAAATATAGTGCGATATAAAATCTATTTTAAACATTCATTATAAATTTGAAATAAGATTTAATTTGTTTATGTTACAATTTGGAACTTTATAATTTTTTTTAATGAAAATATATGTGTACAAACACCGATTTGAGTAAAATTTGTGTGCACTAAACCATACACAATTGTATTTACTACATTTCTATTTGTATATAAGGAAATTGCTTATACTTTACTTTCCAAAGTAAAATTGCGCAACTTGTTCCCATGGTGAAATAATTTCTTGGGAAAATCTGACAAGTTATTGGAATTTAAGGAAAATATTATCAAATTATTTTGTATTTTTCGCTTTTCTCGTGGTATAAATATATTATTATAGTGTTTTAACATGCAATGTTATGATAGTCATCTAATAAATAAAATTTATTAATATACGCTATAAAGAAACACACAAAATTTCATTTAACTAGCTGGAGCTGCACTAAAATGTATTCCATGTTGGTGCTGGTTGTGATATTTTTTGGTTTTTCGTATTCAGCAAGTTTACCTTACTTCATTCAGCACCAACGATTTGACAGCCAGCTGATTGTCAAAATTGCTTTGTATTGTCTTCAGTCCGAAATTTTGTGCAAAATTGCGTTATTTATGCCTTTCGATATTGTTTATGTAATATTCGCATAGGTAAGCATATTAGTGAATAATACAAATGTGCCTAAAATTATTTAGATAAATTATTTGGTACAGAATAAAGCATATAACCTCGCAAAATGGGTAACAACATAATAAAAGAGAGTATTTCAAGTACAGTAGGTAAATATGGTATATCATCGGTGCAAGCGGCAGAAATCTCAGAAAAGGGTGATAAACCAAAATGCAAAGCATGTTGTGCGTGTCCTGAAACAAAGAAAGCCCGAGATGCTTGGTAAGCTAGTCTAGAAAAAATTATACACGTGATGTTTTAACTAATTATTTTCCCTAATAGTATAATGGAAAAGGGCGAGGAGAATTGTGGCCCACTAATAGAGGCACATAAGCAATGTATGAGAGATATGGGTTTTAAAGTTTAATTTTAATCCATTGGACTTGCCCAGATGCCTAATTTCCACCAAAAATATGAAATATTTATTTTAGACAAAATTGTAAATTGCAGTTTAGATTATAAGGGAGGTCTACCTAATTTGTGATTACCGCAGCACGTATGTGTTATTAGATATATCTCAATAATAATGTGATTAATCAATCATTAATAATTTTTGTTTTATTAAAAAACAACCATACTTCCACTGATATTTTGCTGTATGTGTTATTCGGCGATCAACAAATTAAAGATATCATAGCGGAATATGAGAAATTCTGAACGAAAACAACTTTAAAATGAAAAACAATTTTTTCAAATGAAAGATAAATAAGTTTATTACAAAAAAAGTTCCATATCGTCAATAAAATGACTATTTGTATTGGGTCATTTTAGTGTTTGCGTTTTATAGGCCTTTATAAATTCAAACTCAATATATTCTGATATAGCCATATAAATACATCATATGAGTAAAATTAGTGCCTATGTATGTATACGGCCATACAGAATCTACTTAAAATAAAGTGGGAACTATAGATGGAATAAAAAGAATAAAAAAAATAACGTAAGAGAGCGAAAGAGAGGATTTACATGCAATCGACTATACTGAGAATAATGAATATAAAAAGAATAACAGAAATTGCGTTAATTTTTTTTCATTTTTGCTGTCACTTAAAAAGAATTTTTTGTCTTCGTTTCTTTCGTTATTTTTTTTATTCTTTTTATTCTATCTATAGTTCAGCCTTAACTCCACACATATGAAATAAATAATAACTAACTAAAGGTGTATTGGTAATTTTTTTTCCATAGTAATTTTTTTTTAAAAACTAAGAAGTATAAATGTGTAGGTGCAGAAACGACAAAAAAATGAAAGAAAAAATCAAATTTACATTGCATTGTTAGTGTATCCAACCAATGCACCTAGAATACTACAGGCCACACTGCTTTAAACATTTTGCTATATGACGTCAATTTATGTCGTCAGTTCCTTCTTTGACTAATGTAGGCAGCACTAAAATTATAAAGATTGTTTTGATTTTTTTTCTGTTTCAGCTGTCATATTGATAAAAAAAAATTGAAAACAAACAACAAGAAAAATATTTTAATAATATATTTTAAAACTTAATAAAAAGCTATTGGTAAGTATTAATTCATAATATTATTATAAAATTATGCATTTTAAATTGTGTTAAATATGTAAACACGTACAAAGTGTGTACACATTTGTTGTAATTTAAGGGAAGACATAACCTTACTTTTAGCACTCGTATAAATATTTTCTTTTTTCTGTTAATTCTCGTTTATTCCTTTTATGAACATGACTGCCGTCTATAGTTCAAAGAACTAACTGTAAACATAAATTTGATGACATTGAAAGCAGTGTGGCCTGTAGTATTCTAGGTGCACTGATCCAACACACTCTTTTGTAGTTTTTTTTATATAGGTGTCTGTCAATGAGCGTTAGAGCAGGACTTATATTTAAGTAGATTTTGGGCCATATCACAATATATGGACTTTGTATGTATGCAGGCCCAAAAAACGTAAACACGAAAAGAAACTTTCATACAAATGCTATGAAAATTCTTTTTGTAGGTTAATGCCCCATTTACAAGTAGAAAATTGTTTTCTTAAAATTTTTGCAGGTAAATAAGAAGCATCCGTTATATAAAAATATTCAATATGCGAGAAAGAAATAAACATATATCGTAACGCCATAATTTTTTTATAGGAAAATTATTAATTTATTTTTAATTAATTAAAATGAGAAATTTACATTTTTATCTATGGCGTCTGTTTTTATTATTCCTTAACCTTTTGTAAATATAAAATAATTTTTTTTGTTAATTTTAAAAATGTTGCCATTAAAATACTCGGATCGAATATATTTTATGGCAACATTTTCATTTTTATAGTGGTTTTTGCAGTGTAGTGACTTAAAAAATCTTCTACAAAATTTTGTTGGGATATATTTCTTTTCTTGTCTCTCATGTGCAAAATGTCAATGTTATATCTCTTTCATTGTGCAGAATAAAAATGTTTGTCGTATGTAAATGGGGTATAAACTACACATATGCGTAGTTAAAATTTTCTTTTCTTAACATATTGGCGCACACTTTCTAAATGTGTACTACTCAGAAACACACATTTGATAACTTTTGTAATTTCAATGATATTTCTTTGCGGAAAGGAGTGTATTGTTGAGAATTGAAAAATGTCGAGTTATATCCCATTTACATGCGACCAATATTTTTCTTCTGCAAAATGAAAGATATAACATTGATTTTTGTACATAGAGACAAGAAAGGAAATATATCCCAACAAAATTTTGCAGAAGATTTTTTGAGCCACTACATCGCCAATATCACTATAAAAATGAAAATGTTGCCATAAAATGTATTCGATGGCAACATTTTTAAAATTAACAAAAAAAAATTATTTTATATTTATAAATGTTAAGGATTCATAATTAAGACAGATGCCATGTAAATTTCGCATTTGAATTATTTAAAAATAAATTAATAATTTACCTATAAAAAAATTATGGCATTACTATATATGTTTACTTCTTTCTCGCATATCGAATATTTTTATATAGCGGATGCTTGTTATGTACCTGCAAAAATTTGTAGAAGAAAACAATTTTCTACATATAAAGGGTATTATTCTGTATTATTGCTTAAAAAATGAAAGTTGTTTGCGCGAAGCGTGACAAATTCGGAGAGAAAAAGAGAAAGCGTATAAATCAACAGGACCATATTTAGAATTTTTTTCAACCGAATGTAATTAAGTTAAGAAGTTAAAATTAAAACATATATGTAAATTAAATTATAGTTTTATTCATCCAGTACAACAAATTAATTGTTTTTTCCTTAAATACAATATATTGTAGATTTAAACCTGATTCGAACCATAGTAATACGAAAAATGCGGCACTGGTAATAAAAGATGTATACAAAAAGAAAAAACCCAACAACAACAACCAAAATTCGATTCTTACTTTTATTTATAACTTAAAATAAGGATAATTTTACCACAAATCACTTTCTTCATAATATAATTTACATTTTATTCTATATAAACACTTGGTAAACTTACCTATCGTAAGAAATTCCATTCTGTAATTTTTTAGGCGTGTTTTGCAGCTTTTCACAAGACAATTTGTTTTAATTAAAATTTTCCAATTTTTATTACCAAATGATACACTACTACACTATCCACTAACTATTTTAAAATAATTTAATTAGTTTAATTAATAATTTCAAGATTTTTAAGAGCACACAATTTTGCTGTCACTTTGTACAAACACAAAAAATAGTTTGGTTGGTTTTATCTTTGAGATATGAGATCACCATATGCCTGTTTTATATAACCATCTTGCTCTGGCTTGTGACCATAGAAATAGATTATATAGAATGAATGTAAAAACTGTCTATCGTCACAAATTCGGAGAGAAAAAGTGAAAGCGTATAAATCAACCGGGCTCTATTTAGAATTTTTTTCATTCAAATGCAATGAAGTTAGGAAGTTAAAATTAAAAAATCTATGTAAATTGAATTATATTTTTATTCATTAGTACAACAAATTAATGGTTTTTTCTTTAAATACAATATATTGTAGGTTTAAGCCTGTGTATATCCAAATAGTTATTGGTCCTATTTAACTTAATATTGTTTTCATTGCATTCAAAGTTAGTCGTTGGCTCGTTTACCAACAAGGGAATAACTCGTTCCTTAAAAATATTTACCGATTCTCTTTTGTATGCGGCATTTACTCATTTTCTTCTTCTACATCGAAGCCAATTGAGTTCAACCATTACTTTTCTGATTCCTCACATTAACCTTATCCTAAAAAAAACAAAATATGTCATATAATTTCTATAAAACCTAATAATTATGCTATTCAAAAATAAAAGTGATTATGAAAAGAAAAGCACATAGTACATGAAACAATCAACACCATTTTTTCGAACCATAATACAAAAAATGCGGCACTGGTAATAAAACATGTTTACAAAATAAAAAACCCAACAACAACAACAACCAAAACTTTTTAATTAGTTTTATCTAGTTTCTAGTTTCTAAATTAAAATAAGAATATTTTTACCACAAATCACTTTCTTTTTAATTTACATTTTATTTTATACAAACACTTGGTTTTCAAGTTTTCAATTTACCGATGGTATGAAATTCCTTTTTGTAAATTTCTAAGCGAGTTTTGGCAGCCGTTCACTAGACATTTCATTTTAATTTTAATTTTTATTAACAAATGAACCCTATTTTATAATATTTTAATTAATAATTTCAATATTTTTTAACTGCGCAAAATTTTATTGTCACTTTGAACAAAAACAAAAACTAGTTTGGTTGTTTTTTTCTTTGAGATATGAGACCGCCATATGCATTTTTATGTAACCATCCTGCTCTGGCTTGTGACACATTTACATTCATTCTATAATATATAATTCTGTGTTTGGGACACATGACACCTCCTCTCTCATGGAGTAAACGCAGTCACTAACACCAACTTAATGATCACGGCCGTATTTATAGCGGCAATGGTACTTTATAGCATCCGACAAATGTATTGTTGTAACCTACAATAAACTCAACGATGCGTCATGTTCGTGTGAAGTAAACTTGACGAAATAAAATATTTTTTTTGTTTTTTTTTTAATTTTTTTTTAGTAATTTATTTTACGTCGAAGCAATCATGACATTTGTGTTTTTTGAGTGATTGTGAAAATTCCACATATAAAATAAATAACTAGCTCATATTAAACCGCAATTGTTCTGTTTTTTTTTATTGTTCACAAAATTATAGTTCTTAAATTATAAATAAATTTGTAAAATTCTATAGAGGTTGTGTGTTTTCTACTTTGGTGTACACAAGAACAAAAAAATAAAATGTCCGAACCAGTTGAATCTGTAGGAATTTTAAGTAGTGTTTTTAGTGAAATCATAAACAATCCACTTAATTTAGTGCTGGTGGTGATTATAACATTCCTGTTATATAAAATAGCAAAGAGTCGAACACAGGGACCGCAAAAGAATGATCCACCAGTTAGCGAATCGCTTCCAGCTTTGCGGCGTGATTTCACAGTTCAAGAATTAAGAAAGTACGATGGTAATCAACCAGATGGTCGTGTTTTAGTAGCGGTTAATGGAAATGTATACGACGTTACTAAAGGGAAACGTTTTTATGGCCCAGGTACGTGGATAATTAATCGTTATATTTTATTATATAATGAAGCATAGCATATCAAAAAATAATTATGTAGGTAAATGCTATGTGGTGTACACGATGTGATAAGCTTCTTACAGGAGCTGCTTGTGTACGTATGACATTTCGTTTTTTTTTTACTAACACGGTTTTGAATAGTGTTTATTGCAATTGGTTCAAATAAGCACTTTATCGTATTTTTGATAAGACAACGTTGTTGTCAATTAAAATAATTTTATCATTTCAATGATTTTAGATTAAAATGGGTGTGCCAGATTTTTTAAAAGCGATGATGTGCTGTGTTCTAAAGTGCAACGTGTATTATTAATTTGCATTGTAATGAATTACAACATTCTTTAATTAGACCAATTCTGTTAAAAATTGACTAAGCATTTACGAACTTGAATCTAATAAAATCAGTTAAATTATTTTGCCATATGGCAAATATTTATCATACAGTTACCCTCCAATCAAGGTTGATACCTTGACAAAATGTACAAATTACTCAATCACGATTTGTTTGTTATTAAACAAATTATTTTATATTTTAAGGTATGATAGCAAGTACTGTGCAATTGAGAACGTTAGTCAGTTTCTGCTTTATTTATTTTCTAACAGATGCATCAAACATGGTTAGTGTCAAAATGTTTAGTAAACATAAATTGGTTTGGAGGAATCATGTCGATTTCGATTGATTTTTTCGTGCTCTGAATACATAGTATGTATACTCATTATATACATCGGAATAGAAAAATGGAATGTATTATTTTATAAAAATTAGCCTGGGTTTCCAGAGCTTTAGAGTAATTTTTTTTTATTTTCTATAATAAAATAAGGCACTTTAATTCACGAAAACCCTTGACATAGCGGATCTTTGATTTACCATTCGCTATATCGCCGAAGTCAAAAAATTGGTTTTAAAAAGTTTCTGTGTGTATGGTTCCGAGCAGATTAAATGTCTGTTGGTTCTCTGTAGTCACGAATTGACTGATCGGGATGGAATTTCATACTTAAGCTTTTGTCATAAATTGGGAGATCCCAATGAATTTTGGTTGAAATTGGTAAACCGCAAGTGGCAGCTTCCGTAATAGTTTTTCATTTTTTGCAAATATTTTGAAAAGTACATATATCATTTACGAGAAATTGGCTATGAACCAAAATATTCTAAATTAAATTTTAAACAATATCGGTCCAAATCAGTTCCCCGAAAAATTTTGAACTCGTGCGTGTGGAATCGTGCAATTTTAATGTTTTGGTTCCCTTAGCCCAAACGGATCGACTCTGATCGGGATGAAACTTCATACTTAATCTTTTAATCTTTTAATCTTTATTCCTAGTGTCCACCGGAAGTGACACTTTTTCGTTTTTTGCAAATTCATATTTTGAAAAGTATATAGAGTGAAGACCGAGCATTGGGTTTGTTTTATAATTCAACCTGAGCAAAGAGTGCGCTGTCTAAAATTCCCCTCCTAGTGTTCTCCCACACGAGGATAAAAAATATCCGGATATTTAAAATAAGCGGCATTTTAAGAGCTTCCATTCTTCTTAGTATCTTTTGAAACATTTTTTATGTCTTCGTCAGAATCCTTCGAAATTTCTGATTGGGAATGGCAACTTGCCACTTACGAGTATAATTTTGTTTGAACCTGCTTGAGCTTTTGATCCCCTTTGGTTAAAGTTTAGTTCATTCGTCCCTGTATTTCTGAATTTGGTTTTCGCAATTGTATTCTTAATCTGTAGCTCCGCCACTTCACTGGAGTATGCGGGATGTGGCTTCTTGCAAATACATTTCGCAACAATATTTCAATGGACTGGGCATAGACATAATGTTTTCCGTTACATCTAATTCGTCTAGTTGTAACAATTCTTCCTTTGGCCTATCAGGAATTTCCGGGTGTACTCGTCGAATGGGGGGTTCTTTAGCCAAAAGTTAGCAGTCGAATTGTTGCATAATAATTATATTTAAAGATTCCTGATCTTCGATCACGATCAATTGCCACTTACTCACATCACCATAATTAATAAATCTAATTTGCCATATTTAAAAAAAAAATCAAATAGTGAGTTAGAGCCCTATGGTAAACGATATCAACAATGGTCCTTATGTTTTGCTTGTACATACATTACAATAGCAAATATAACATTTATCAATTTTAGTTATTAAGAATATTATGCAATAAAAAAAAATTATTAAACTTAGTCGGAAGGAACTTTTATATAGAATTACTATTATAAGAAATTAATGTTAGGTTGAACCGCATCCAAAAAAAATTTTACCGATCGTAAATACGTTAACTTAAAATTAAAATAATATAAAATATAATTAAAGATAAAGAAATACCTATACCACGCTGCAAAGGTTGTGCGATTTACTATAATTGTTGTTGGTGCCGGTCGTTTTAGATTCCGTTATACCAAAATACGGGTGTAATAGTATTTATACCCGTTTGCTAAACGAGTTCGTTGACGTCCACAACACTACACAGGAGAATCCCCAATTTAACGTCACTTATCCAATATGAGACGATATTACAGCTGAACGTGCTTTAATTTTGCAGCGATGAATCACCCAACACAAGTAGGATTGGATGAATAACCTACGTTATTTGTATGCTTTAACGTAGTTAACACAAACCGCGTTTTCGGCGATTTAAGGTTTATATAACATAAATTTTAGGTCGAAATTTTATTTAAACTTTTAAAATAATTTATTTAGTTTTTTATTTACATATCACCACTAAAGTTTATAATTACAAAATATATCTCATATTATTTTATAATAGTTTTAGTTTATTAATTGTTATAATTTTAATTTTATTAAAATAATTTTTTCTTTTATTTTTGTTAAAATTAAAACTACATGGTTATTTCTTAACTTACTCGTAGGTGTGACAAACAAAATTATTATTTTTTTTTGTATTGCACACACAAAATATAAACCTTTTTTTTGTTTGATTATTATTCTTGAAGACTTATGATCGACTGACCCCCTTTCAACAAAAAACCGCCTAATCATCTTTCTCTTCTCTCCACCGAGTCATACCTTTTTTTTCGCAAAACTGTGGGCAAATACCAAATAGTACTCAATTTTATTAATCTGATTTTATTTTTTTTTTGAATTTATTTTTTTATTCGTCTATACTTATCGATTATCGATAAGCACAAACTGGTGACCCTGCATAATCGTTACAAAGTCTGTCTTGGCTTTATTT
This sequence comes from Nephrotoma guestfalica, assembly GCA_963691935.1. Taxonomy (NCBI): domain Eukaryota; kingdom Metazoa; phylum Arthropoda; class Insecta; order Diptera; family Tipulidae; genus Nephrotoma; species Nephrotoma guestfalica. Next base: position 57,729,293 of record OY829915.1, read on the forward strand.
CAACCTACCACTGTTTCTGTTCAACCGCTCTATGTAACTCTCACGGTAACACGTTACGGTCTATGCATTTTGAAGGTCCAAATTTTTAAACGAGCTAAAATTTTTCCTGGTTTCATGTACATACTATACATTCAAATTGAATAAAAAAATGAAATAAAAAATATATTGGAACCGAAAGTGTAAAATTATTTCAGTATATTTAAAATTATAATTTATGGGGTAACACCAAATCCCTCCAGAAATCTATAAAATATTTTGTTTGTAGGTTTTTATCTGTGGTTAATGTTATTTATGCATTGAAATATCTCTTTTTGTATTTTTTCGCGCTGGTACGTTCACCACAGGTTGCAAACCACTGTTTTATTTATGTATATATACAGAGTAGATCAACTTGAATGCGCCTATGAAATTTCGTTTTAGTTGATTAGCTGGGCTGACCAAAAGCCATGCCCTACAAATAACCATCTAACGAACACCTTCATTAACTGGTTGAAATTCAAGATGTACATCAGGTTCGCATAATAACCTGACATCTACTCTGCAGACGGCTAACGATATAAACATTGCTATAGAAAACTTTAATGATTTACTGGTCAACGTAGCTAATTCAGCCTCGCCTAAACCAAAGAGCAAACATACAAGAGACACCAAAACATTCGCTGAGATAGAAAAAATGTTAACAAAGAAACGCCGCTTAAGGCGCATCTGGCAAATTAATCGATCGCCAGATGCAAAACACAACATTAACTAGGCGAAAAGAAAACTGCAAAGCCTACTACAAAAAAAAAAGATGGACTATATGCAAAATTGTTTTAACGAATTATCTCCCCATTCGGACACAAATTATTAATTACGGAAGGACACTAAATATCTTAAACTTCCTCAGCAACCAAACCTGCCAATTCGTCTTTCTAACGGTAAATGTGCTAGAAGTGACAAGAAAAAAGCTGCTGAACACCTTGAAAGTGTATTTACTCCAAACCTTGGATTATCAGTGGTTCAAACAGAAAATGTAGCAATCGGACTTGAGAGGAGATTTAAGATAAAGAAACCACTAGTAAAGTTTATTATTGCACATCAAATTCAATTAAGGAAAGCTCCTGGGTATGATCGAATTACAGGTGAAATGCTTAAACAACTGCCAGCGTGTGCCTTTGGACGGCTGGTTCAAATATTCAATTCAATTTATGATTCAGGATATATCCCTGAATGCTGGAAATTGTCAACTATAAAAATGATTCCGTAGCTTGGCAAGGATCCTACCAAAGTCTCGTCATATAGGCCAATAAGCCTACTACCAATCATCTCGAAAGTATTCGAAAAAACAATTATCTAAAATATTACATCGGGCCTGCGAAATATCATCCCTAATCATCAATACAGCTCCGCCGTCTTGGATGTTTCCCAAGCATACGATAAAGTTTGGCACGACGGTCTGCTACAAAAAATTAATCTTAAATTGCAAGAAATTTACCAACTTACCACAAGAGAAAAACATTCTGGCAGGAGTACCACGGGCAGTGTGCTTGATCCAACGTTATATTTAATTTTCACTTCAGATCTGCCAACACCTTCCCAAATTAGGAAGTTTTTTCGCAGATGATACGGCAATCGTATGTAGCCATGAAAATCCACAAACGGCGTCCGAAACTCTGCAACAACATAACATATCTATGACATCGAAATATGGCTAAAGAAGTGGAAGATAAAGGTCAATGAAGAGAAATCGACCCACGTAATATTCATATTAAATAAGCTTACTTGTCCGCTTGTCACATTGAACGGAATACAAATCCCTCAATGAAAAGGAGCAAAATATCTAGGCGTTCATCTAGACGACGATTAACTTTGCGAAAACATATTGAAATGAAACGAGACCATATCAAATTAAAAATGGATACAATGTACTGGTTGATGAAGAAATATTCAACCATTGGCCTAGAATACAAATTTCTCCTGTATAACACTATGACTAAACCAATTTGGGCCTATGGGTGTTAATTATGACAATCAACTTCAAATTCGAATATTAACATTGTCCACCAACGACCACAGTCAAAAATTCCCAAAATGATTTTTTTGTTCGTAAACATCAAAAATATACATATGGACCTTAGCATCCTAAGTTGCAGATCAGCTTTGCAGGGAAACTATCGTTTCATCCGAATTTGCTGGCACGAAATCTAAAGGATATACCTATGTCTTCACGATTAAAGAGGAAAACGATGGCTGTGACAACATAAATTATAAAATTATAAAATTTATTTATTAATAAGAAGTAGATTCTGCTCCGGCAGATTTACATAATTATCTTAATGATTAAAATTTGACAATTTATTGTTATTCAATAAATAAATAAAATTGAAAAACGTTAATTGGTGATGGGGCTTTGCCCATTAGTTTTGCTGGTTGTTATTCTGGAACTAGTTTTTTCTTGTTGATTTTCTAGCTTCTAGTATTCCTTTTTGATATTGATGGTAAAGTTTCTGCTATTTTTCTAAAATTTTCAGTTTTATTTTTCTTGCTTGGGGTTTTGTTCCGGTTTTAGACCCCAATTTGTTTCTCTTTCTAATTGTTCTTCTTCATCTGTATGGAAAGGTTTAATTAATTTTCGATTGCACGTTCAGCTGTTCCTAGTGGTGGTTTTGTTTGAAGTGCTTTTTTGAGTTCTTCAATTTCTTCTTTCAATTAAGCTGTAAAACTCTTGATTTCTCTTAAAAGTTGGCGGAGTTTAGTTTTTTCTTTCTCTTACTGAAAGCAATGATTGGCCTATCAAACGAAGCCTTCTGAGTATCATTCGCTCAGGGGTACTACGTTTAAATGTTTACGATGATGTGATCGTATTGCAAACGCCAAATGCGTCTGTAGTATAACTGTATATGTATTTAGGCAAGATTCGAATTCTGTGCCAAATATTATATCAGTTAATAGGACGTAAGCAAATTATGTTGCACGTATCAAAAATCTAGCAATTTTACACTGAAATAATATTTATGAAAATAAATAGGACAAATACGAAAAAATAAGAAAATTGATAAAGTGTTTGTTGTAAAATTTAAGGATGATAAGTTATTATTCCTAATTGTTGGTTTGTTTTTTGACAATTGCAATTAAATTTTCAGAGTTGTCGGAAAGATACTCACCACATTTTAAATTTGAAACGAATGCTTAATTCTTTATGTAATAAAACAATAACATAAATTTTGTCCTGGTCCCTGTGAAAAATTATACCCCTAGGCAATTTATTATTGAAAATTTATTATCTTATGCGTTGGTAGCACGTAATTATGTTTCTGCTGCACGTGTTATTTTCTAAAGTTTATTTGGTTTTGATTAACCTTCCCACTTCTAAATTATATATTATTAAGCAATAATGAAGCTCTTTATTTTAACAGTTTTTGAAATTAACATAAATTAAAGATATTTATATAACATCAACTTTGGAGGCATCAATTATTAATTAAATTTATTCAAACTGATTTTCTCGGAAAATAATGTCTATTAATATCCCTATCTATAGGGTGGCGCATAAATAACGTTATGATTTATTTAATGAATAACTTTTCTGATTTTATTTAACGTTGATTTAGATTATAGTTTGGAAATATGTTCACATTATGTTTTGAAGATAATATCTTTCAAATCGTGCCCATTGTTTGCTTCGACCTGACGTGCTCTTTCCAGAGCATTTTCCATAACTTTTCTTAGAATTTCAGATCCCAGCGCCCTCACTTCTTCTCGTATATTGGCCTTTAGCTTTTGTATGGTTCTTGGCTTATTGGCATACAACTTACCCTTTAAGGTAGCCACAAAGAAACAAATCGGGAGCCGTTAAATCGGGCGAACGCGTTGGCCAGTTAAAATCAGACAAACGCGATATTATTCGATCGCCAAAAATTTCGCGCATGAGAATAGTTGGACGAGCTGTGTGAGCTGTGGCTCCATCTTGTTGGAACCACAATTCTGGATTGTTCCTTACCTCTGGCCTTAAACAATGTGCAATCATTGCCTGGTATTGAATGCTATTCACATTAACCGCAACTTGTTCCTCGTTCTCGAAAAAATATGGTCCAATGATCCTTCCTGAAGTCATTTCACACCATACTGTGCATCTAAGTGAATGTATTTGATCTTCAACAATTATTTTTGGATTTTAAAATTATTTGCAAATACCGCCTAGACATCACCAACTGCTGAGAAAGTCGCTTGGTGGCAATTTCGGGATTTTTATCAATACTTGCTTGCATCCGAACAATGTTATTATTTCAAATTGCACGAGGTCTTCCAGCATGCGGAATATCACAGACAGCCCCTTGTTGCCGAAAACGCTGAACCAATCGCTAAATTGTTGGAGCGCTATGCATTTCGAACATGAAAGAAATTTCGATATGATCTTTGTGTCTGAATAATCGTATGCCGACTTTCAAAATAAAATTGAAGAACTTTGGTTCTTTGTTCTGTGCTGAGTCTTTCCATCATAAATTTCCCAAATTTTTCAAAGTTAATTCTGAAAAAAAAAAACGAAACAAAAAATGTATTCACTAATTAAATCATAACGTTACTTATGCGCCACCCTTTATAAGGAACATATTGTGTTTGTTATGATTTTCAGGTTAAATACGTTTTATCCATTTCGCGTTAGTTAGAAAATGTAGGCGACTTATTACTCAATTTGTATGCAATGAGGCGGTCCAATGAATTGACTTTGTAATTGATATTTTAACACATTGCTAAGAATTTTAATGTAACAACCAATCGAAATCTGATGCGTCCAATTTATTCAATCGGTCTGTCCTCATTCTCTGGCCTTTGGTTTTCTTGATCTATGTTCCTGTACAGATGTTCCTCTGCTTACATATTTCTAAAATTTGCTGCTTACATATTTGCAAAATAATTTTTGCATTTTTCGATTTATTAAAAGGCGGCTAATTATATAAATAATATAAATTCTCTCTCTTTAATCTTATTTTCTTTTGTTTTGGTACAAATAATGTTTAGGGCATCTTTTGTTTAGCATGTACTAAATTATTTTAATTAATTAATTTAATGTTCTTTACGCTGCACACACTGCGCAAATTCATGTAATAACTTTGACTGTTAACCTTATTGTGGGATTCATATAATTTGACAATCGGTTCTAGTAGAGATGCTTACGGTAAAATCAAGTCTAAAACAGTTGCAATTTTCGCGTCTCTCGTTTTACTGTACGCACAAATTATTTTGGTTATAATCCCCTAGAATTTAGCATGGCTTTCGGTGGGATTGGATAGTAAGGAAATTGATTAGAAAGTCGTTTACATAAATTATACAACCACAAGACGACACAAAATTTTATACTATACTGAATATTAACATAAGCTAATTATGTATGTATATCGGTGTAATATGTATTTTATTGAATTATGTTTCGTATACATATTATGTTGCTTGAAATATTTTTATATAAAATGTCTTATGCATATTACTTACATATTTTAGCAATATACAATAATTTAATTTTTCTTTCCGTCATTCACTTTCTTGCTTAATTAGGTAATTAATTTATATTTATCATAACTACTCACTCATGCACATACACGTAACATTCTAGAAATTGATTTTTAATCAAATTCGATATTGGTTGCGGCCTGAAAGGTTAAGTGTGTTCCCTTTCCGTTTATTAAAATTATAAAACGCAAAGTCTCTTGTTAATGGCGAAAGTAGATTTCACTGTACGAGTACACCAATATTATAAGTGGACGTAAAATTTGCTATTTGCATTTGTGCAATCGGTCTTTGAGTATTCATCAATTTCGTAAGATTCTTAAAACAAGGGGTTTAAATAAGATTACAATTGTTTGCGATATTTTTGTTCAATTTATCAAGTACCCAGTTTCTGATTGTTTTCTAACAACGTAATATTTATTTGTCTACCTAGTTTTGAGTATAGTTTATTTGTTTTATTATTTTGAGTTAAGTTGGCAAAAACTAGGAAAATATTTTTCAATTAAATTGTTTGTTGGATACGAGTATCTGAGTTTATCCGATTTTAGTTTAAGATTCATTTTCAATTATTTTTTTTTTACTGGAAGTAAGGTCTGGATTATGGTAAAGGTTAAAACTCAAATTAATTAAAGTGCAACTAAATGGATTATCCACTTTTGTGTCGGAGGACACAAAATAGAGGATATTTATACCTAGTACGTATACTTAAATATGGATCAAATTTTAATTGGTGAATATAATTTGTTGAATTTGTATCCTGAAAATTTTGTCTTCTGTAGAAAGGATTGTAGAACTTAGAAATCATTCAATCATTTTATTATGTTTAAAATGTTATCACTTTTAAATCGCTCGTAAGTTTCCGTTAACCCTAAGCGCCAATGAAATATTCTGGTTAGGTAATCATTTTACATATTTTTACAGATGCCTCAAGTCGTATTTGATTTGTCTGCACTCGCACAGTTTAATAATTTAAGAAACTTATTCTATCTAGTGAAGTATTTTAAAATATTTTCAATTCTCGCTGTACTGGTGTACAGCGGCCAACTGTGATCAGTATCAGATCGAAGCTGAACAACAACCAAATATGCAAGAATTAATCGTGATCACGATCTAAAACTAGAATAACAATAATAGTTTTTTTTGATAACTTTTTGCGGTGCTGAATCTTTCAAAGTAAACGATGGTTCAATTTGTGTCTCCTATGTTGTGTTGACAGTAATGTGCAAGGTTTTCAAAGGGATGAATTTTAAATTCTAACTACACATAAACAATTTTCATGTTATTCACGAGCCACGGGGGGGGGGGGGGCGTCGTTGACCCTTATTTTCATTTGACATGAAATTGACGACATATGGTAGATATGTGGTTTCAACAAGATGGTGTGAACTTGTCGCACATGGTCAAATTATTTAACATATTGCTAATATCAAGTGGTCGTTAAGATCAAGAGATTTGTCGCTGCTTCACACCTTTGTGTGGTTATACTAAAAGTCCTATCTTTGTCAACAAACTCGAAACTTTGGAGCACTTAAACATTCATATTCACCAAGTTACAGCCGAGATACAGACCGAAATTCACAAATTTAAAATTCAATATCGGAGAATTGCATTTTTTATTCGTAAATATTATTAACAAATGAATAACAAAGATTACAAATTTAAATTTTGCGACTGCCTCAGTATTAAAAATGGCATCCTTACTTATTGCTCCTACCTTATTTAATTTGTATAATATTATTAAGCGTTTCTAAATAGGAGCTAGGCGCCCACTCGGGAATCAGTATCGTGGATGAAAGTTTGTGAACCGCTGACACTCGTATTGTTAAATTCATATAATAACTAAACTGTTTATTTCCTCATGATCTCTATTGTCAAGTGACAATACTGGAATTTTAAGAATTTTTATTTTGTTTTTATTAATTTTCGAGTATTTGTTTCCTCTTTCTTTTAACAACAATAATAATTTAATAGTAATCAAAAACGCCTCAGTTATTTGAGGCCTTGGTAGATGTTGAAGACAAACAGTACATCGCCGTCTGTCTATTTTGTATTTCATAGGCTTCAGAACTTGAATTTCCTTATAGTATAATCCTAAGTGCTATAAATCCGGAATGTAATCATGACACCTCAAACTTGTTCTATCCACAAAAGACTATGAAATAGACATTTTACTATCACAATATAAATAAAATGTCTTCGAAGGCGGCTCAATTTCATAATTTTGTTTTAAAAACACTTTGCGGTTTATATCATCATCGGAAACCTTATTACAACTTCAAAAAAGCCAATTCAAATAACTTAAAACAATATTTTGATCAAATAATTGGAATGCCGAGTTTAACAGCAATGACATAGATGTAAACGTGAACAAATTTTACACACATCTATTTAAAGGCATTTTTTTATTCATTCCCGTCTATTGAACAAATATCCTCCATGGTATCATGATCAACTTATCAGTCTTATAAAAACTAAAAAGACGAGGCTTATAAAAAACCTTAAATTCTGTTTCCATTGTCGGAAATTGAAATACAAAAGCTATATTCGACATCTAAAACATAAAACTAAAGGAGAACCCAAACACTTTTGGAGTTTTTTTTAAACCAAACGCGAAATTGAAGGTTACTCCTGGATGATCCTCCTCAGATAGTAGTGCTATATTCACTGCATATTCATATTTACTGCACATATTGAGCCAGAAGACATTCAACGAGTACTGGTAGGCCTCGGAGAAGGATATGGTTCTGATGGTATTTCCGGTCCTTTTTGAAAAATTCTGTAAATTTGACAACGCCTCTAAGTATTTTGTTTAATCAGTCATTAAAATTGGCAACTTTCCTCAAAAGTTGAAAATAACTAAGAGTGACGCCTATTTTGAAAATTGGCTCTAGAAATGATGTGTCGTGCTATAGAGGTATTAAATCTATATCTGCTATATCTAAGTTACTTGAACTAGTAATATGCAACTCATTCAGAGCAGTGTTCCCGGTATATGTTGCAACGCCAACATGGTTTTATGTCCGAAAGATCAGTATCGACCAATCTCATATACTTTACCAGCAAAAGCCTTCGAGTCTGTCAGTCACGACAAAACTTTGGAACACATTTTCAAGTTCGCATTTTCCAGTCAGTTCGTAGCTTTGTTTAAATTTTATTTGAGTAATCGCATCCAATATTTGAAATAGGAGATGAAAGGTCAATTAAGGCTCTCACGTTGGCTCATGAGTTTTCACAATCTTCATTATGGTATTACTGAAGTGATAAAGCATTACAAAATCCTGATTTTCGCAGATGACCTCATAATCTACAAAGCAATCGAGTCAGTCGACGATGCCAATAAACTACAGGCTACAAGATATTGACGACCTAGCGATATGGTGCGGGTTTAATTCTTTGAGTCTCAAAATTAAAAATTGCAAAATTCTATCATTTCATCGAAAAGCTAACCCTGTTATACGCAAGACTATTAAGATAAATGGTGTACTTCTTCAGGTAGGTTCTATGAAACGTAGAATGGGTAAAATTTTTGATTTGGAGACAATAAGGATCCTGAATTGTGCTTAAGTTCGATCCCAGCTGGAATATGCTGTAAATATGTGTTGTCCGTTCTACGGAGAACATATCCAAAGTATTAGAAAACACAAAATAAGTTTATACGCTACTTGATCTGGAAAGACGGTTCTAAAAATATGCTAAGTTATACTTACCAGTTGTCATTCTCTTCGGAAGGAGTGTTCGGGTTCCATCTATCATTCCTAGCTCTTCGAGTTATCTTTAACGAACGGATGGAATATTAATAGCGGGAATACTTGGAACTATTGAAGGAAACTTACTTTCCTGGCTGCTCTGACACTGCGCCATATAGGTCACGTGCCAATAGTGCCAGAGCCTCTCAAATAATAAACAGAATTAAAATCTTGTTTTTCAGCTTTTAATCCATAGAACCCGGCAAGACCGAATAGCATCATCCCTTCGGATATCAAACAAACGGTACCGCGCGTTAATTGAGGTTATTTTTAAGAGTAGATTGAAATTTTGGTACAGACCTAGTAAACGATCTGAAGTAAACATAATGATGGAAGTTCCATCGAGCCAAGCAAACTGTCGAAATTACAAGAATATTGCAAGGTGAAACCAGTAGAAATTGTTCTCCATTCCTTTAAGATAACTTTTCTGGTTACAGAAGGGGCCATCAACAAAATCACATGCCTGGGTGTGGACGAATCGTGTAGTGGCTGTATAAAGCAATGGCTGAAAGGCGGGATCGTGGCTGCTAGTTATTTATAAATGACCTGTCACTGAACCTTGAAGATTGCGGTTTCCTAGTGGTTGCGGATGATATCTTTGGTAAATTTCATAAAACTCTCAGTGGGTGCATGCAAAGCGCCCCCCGCATTTTTCCAATTGGGACAACAGCTGTAGTTTTGGCGTCAATTTACATAAGACTGAGTTGGCCCTATTTTCTAGGAAGTGTAAACTTCCTGCGGTTGAGCCCTATACTTTAAATGTTATAAGCTTGATCTTCACAGTTAAAGAGACATATCTGGGCCTCATTTAGGATTACGCTGTAAATCTAACATATTATAAAAGATAAAGAAAGGCAATGTCTCTTGGGTTTTGAACCAGCATGGTTCATTGGCTCAACGATTAGGACTATTTTATTTTAAGGAATTATTGTTTGGTGATCAGCTCGAAATGTTCTGGCGCAGTCAGTAGCACACCCACTCAACCTATGTAGATTATTTTTCCTCTAACACTCTTGGATATCCGTGGTAAATCACGAGCTTAACTATAAGACTCATTCATTCTAAGTAATTAAGACATCCCGAAAGTTTCCGACTTATCTTCCGACTTTGGTCTGACATTCCCACCAGAGAGAACTGTGCGCGAAGCAGTTCTGAACCATGAAGATCTTAACTTCTTTATGTTTGGGATGCTTAATGTAGAGTGCTTTATGATAACTTAAATCTTTCTTTCCGTCACTGCTATAAGAGAGGCCGTAGACTGGTTGAGGTATAATGTCATATCTGAATAAAGCGCTAAAATGTATTTTTCTTACATCGAAAGTAGTTTAGAACTCTCTCATATCTTAACGAGATGCCAGATCTATTTGACATCCACTTGATGTGGGTATCAGTGGATTTCTGTATTACGAAAAATTTAAAAGCAGATTAACTCGGTTGCCAATGTATCAAGCAGGGCAAACGTTGAAATGCCACTTGTTACGTGCAAACTAATGCTTCAGGAGGCAGCTTTGCATCTATCGACTGGCATACATAAAAACGGGGTCATAAAAACAGTACTCCATTTACATTGCAACAGATTGGATTTAGTGAGAGCTTCCGTTCTAAATGACCTGATGGAACTCTGCAGGGTGGGTGTCAGGGCTTTTATACGCTTTGTTGAAGGCTTTGAGAAAAACCGTTATTAGAATTAAAAAACTCAGAATTGGAGTGGAATTTTCCGAAAAAATATTACATTGAATAACGAGATAATTATTGCTCACAATTCTTTTTGTCTGAAACAGTTATTGTGAAAGTTGATTTTCAAATTAGCATTTTGTAATGGAAACACCTCCTCAAGCAAATCTTGAGGATTCATCGTAAAAATTAACATTGATTGTGAATAAATGACGATATCCAAAAATAAAAGTGAAAGAAAACGTAATTTTAAAATATAGTCGCCACCTCTGCGTACATTGAAGAAAACAAATGTATATTTTTAAGAAAATACACTGATAAGAACGCACATCAGAACTAGTTAAATCCGAAATAACTTTAAAATCACGAAAACCACAATCACACATATAAGCAAAGTCGTTATCAATTCTACTTTAAAATGTTTAACACAATTCTTTACAGACGATACGATTAATTTCATAAGCAGACGTCTCTCAATTTTATAGTACTCGTAAGCTTGTTCAAATTATAAGGTTAATTATCTAATTGTGTTTACTTTGTTTTACATCAACGGATATTTTTTGTACTTTAGTCTGCCGTTTATGAAATACTCGAAGTGTTTACATCTCAACTCCTCTTAAACAATAAATTGGTCACAAACACTATCGTCATAAGATAACTTTCATTTTTATTATATAATAAATAATATTTTTACTTAATCTTATATATAATTGAGTGTGCCGTGCAATTTCGGCAACTTTTGTTGATTTTTGTCTAACCGATATAGCTATTTTGTATCGATCTGTTGATTTTATCTAAATATATATAAATAAAATTGGAAAAGGTTCGGTAACTATTTTTTTTTTGAAATTACCAGAATTTTAATTGGATAAAACAAAGAAAATTATCCAGTTATTTCTAATTTAAGATCCTCCTTTCCGTTGAATTATTGGATACCGCTTATGCAAATAATCAATATCTATAAGAAAATATTTGCTTAAACGCAAACATTTATTTAGAAATAATCTGTCTGGTATTAGCGCACCAATTATAAGGGTTATAGTGATTTTTAACGTTATCGCGTTGGTAGGATTCTATCGAGCCTGGTATTTGTTTTTAAAAAGGAGTCGTTTTATTTGTAGAAATGAACCCCATAAAAATGCACAGGGTTTCGTATCGGCGGTTATGCTGCGATAAACAACGAAATCTGTTAATATGTTTGGTATAAAGATTAAAATTCGTTACTCAACATCAAAGTAAATCGTCAAGTCAGTAAAACCCTGAGTTCTTATTTGCTTTTGTTCCTCTCTTTAGTAATAAATAACAAAATTAAGAACCGTTTAGGAAGTGAACGATTTTGGAATATTAAAGTTGTGTTTAACTGTTTATCCTCCTCATACAGTACGGCCTGAAAGAAACAACGTATTTTTCATCTCGCATTGACTGTATAATTCGACTTTGCTTCGTCTATCTGAACTCAGTATACTCTTTCTAATAATAGCGTGCCGTATTTTAATTCTATTTCCTTCCCCCGCGTGACATGTGTTAGTGAATATTGGAGCCGTTTTATCCAAGAACTCAGATCGGGACTGGACAAAACTACTCTTCATGACACAAGTAAGTTTGGGTTTCAAATAGCAAGATGTCTGCTTGTGCAGACCTGTAAAGGTGCAATTTTGGAAAATTGATTGTGCTTGCTGACATACTCACGCAGAAGACCCACACGCGGTATATTCGCCAGACTTGGTACCATCCGACTACAATTTGTTGCGATCAATGCAAAACTTCTAAGTGGATAAACAGTTTAAAACGCTGGACGATCTGTGTAGATTCGTCGATGACTTTAATCGCGTCGAAGCCTGCAAGTTTCAAGGGCATAAAAACGATGTACAATATTTCCAAGATTAAATCTGTAAAAATTAACACCTAATTGTTTGTTTGTTAGAAGGATTGTGTATTGTGATCTGTTCGTTCGGAAGGAAAAGTTCTCCGAAAAAAAACCTTACGACTAAATATTCAGAATAGCACGCTAGATTTATACATATTTAGATGCCGAATAACGTCATCCAATTATTCAATTAGCAGTTTCAAATAATATCTAATCTCATTGATACCATTTGTTACGATGTGCAAAACAGAGAATCAACTCGGCCAAACAAATATTGCGCCCAAATAAGTATATGCAATTTAGTTGTTGTATTGAAGGTCTCATTTATAAATGGTACTGTATGAGATTTGTCATGTCCCTAATTTTAAAACATTTTCTTTAATCCATGTCCAAATTTGTTCCAAATCCTTTTGTTGAGGCTTCATAGCAATTAGTTTTTTCCTGGCTTGGGTTCTTATCCCAATGCAATCCCTGCGGATATTACAACCTGACCGCCATGTAAATCTGAATTTCTTATTTTCAAGAGAAAAAATTAAAACTTAGTATGTAACGTTCTGATAATAACGTTAGCAAAATTATATGTTTATTAGTGATTTTGGTAATTTTGCTATTAAGAGCTTTAAAAACATTATGCTACAAGAGTAGTTATTGGAAACCTGGAAATGCATTTTTCGATCACTTGTTGGAGCCACTGAGGCCGCTTACCGCCGCCGATAACGCGGCGACTTTTGGTTCGCTGTCTTATTAAAACTACAGCTCTTCCACGTGAACGTCATTCAATTGAGGTACGAAAAAGTGAATGATTATTTAGTATCTTTTTGCGGTTTCTATTGACTAAAACGTTTAAGCCGCCATTATTTTTAATGAGCCCCCCAATCACTTCAACCACAAATGGGCCTCATTGCTGAAAAAAATTGTAGTGAGCAGGATTAAAGGAATTTCGTTTTTGGCCTATACACCAAACGTACAACACACACTATAGTCATGCGGCTTTACTTCTTCACGAGCTGGATCTTGTAAGGTTATAAACTGGTTTTCTGAAAAACCTTCCATAAACTGAATGGGTACAACCCATTGTCGTGCACGATGATGATACGACTAATTCCGGTGTTCCTCAATACTATGGTCCGCAGCAGCAACGCTGCTTCATTGATGCGCACTGTAAGCCGTCTTTGCCTATGCATATTGCCAATTAGAGTATGCGTGGTGCAAAAACTTCATATTTATTCAAACAAAAATTTGGATGGTCAAATGTGTCGACCTTAAAAATTGCGTAGCGCACTGTAAGTTTTGCAAAGAAAACTACGATTTTCGAAATTTTGATCAATTATTCGTCATGGTAATAACTATAAACTAGCACTAATCGTTTACCATTATTTTAGGACTGTCAAGAGAATCTTCAGTGGGGTCCCTTTAATGTTCTACAATTGCCGAGACGTTTATGTCCAACCCTGAGGGTAAATTCGCGTTGATTTCACACACTGAAATTTAAAATTACGCGCGGATTCGTACTACTAGATTGCTAATGAAAAAAACTTCCTTTTCATTATTTCATAATGGATACATACAGATAAATTTCGGATTAATTGTGATTGGTCCATTGAATCATAGCCAGGTCCCAGAGCTACTGCAAGGTGCATACTACTGTAGGATGAGGCATACTGGCAAGGCCCGGGCTGATGATCTTGTTTTTCTTCCATTTTACTCAAGCAACGGTTGATGGTGAAGTTGTGGTCGAATTATTTCTAGTTTAAATATACAATTAATTGCCCCATATCGATGTATGAAATTCGCAGAATGTAAATTTTCAGTTTTTTTTTATTAAATTTTACCATTCGAATTTCAACAGTTGTCGTTTTATCGTCGGTACCGTCCATTGAAATTCCTATGAAGACGCTCACTAAACACCATAATTATATATTATGCCTTTAAAATTGTCTATTACCAATAAAATAGGAAAGCAGTGAACGAATGTCATAATATATGGTATTTCGCCCATTGCTTCTTTGCACCATGTATTGTGGCCAGCTAAATTTAGATATTTATTTTTGTTATTCAACGAATATTCAAATGCAACCATCGGATTTGTTGGAGTCTTGTTGTATTTATTCACAAACAATACATTTAAGTTTGTTTTACATATACACTGTCTGATACGATCAGCTAATGAAGAAAAATATTTACTTCGGCACAGCTTATAATAGATTTAGTTACTAGTTATTTTAAAAGATATGTCATCTATTTAATCATGGTAAGTCGCAAAGGTCAAGTAAAACCATTCTTTCCTTGCATTTATTTTGATTTAGGAAGTTTACTATTTTTATACAAACATTTCTTACTGAATGAAATAAATCGTGAGTCACAGTTGCTTGAGTTTAGTAGCGATAACCTTTAATTGTGTGTGTTTCTATAATTGCCAGTTGGAAATGTTCACGTCTTAAGAAATTTTGTTTCCTTAAAGTATTTTTTTTTTGTTTATAGCTGATACGGGTTTTCTTGTGTATACAATAACTATATCAAATAAGTATACAACAAATTACAAATGCTCACCTTTTATTGTGTGCATACAAAGAACTACGAAAACTGTTTCAGTACAGATGAACTCAATCTGTACGAGAATATGAATACAGATTCATTTTCAATAAAATTTGAATATAAATGAGAGACTTAAAATTCATAAAATTCTATAGAAATCAATTCATACATAATTCAAGTGTGTCTCACTTAAATATTGAACTTTCTTCGGCTGCTGAATATTGTTTATTAATATTCAATATACATTAAATTAAGATTGAATTTAATTGTATGTTTTACGAGGAGAAATTATCTCGATTACCAGAGATACCACTTTATAATACAAACATATTTTGAAATATTTAGACCGCGCCAGTCTTACTAACCCTTAGCATAGAAACATAATTTAATGAAATTGGCACGACTCCACAAAGCTGTATCAACTCCAATATGCTATATGGTTTTATGTTAAGACGACAAACGCGATACTCTTGAAAAACGATAAGAAATAATATAAAGTAGCTCTAAGTAAGAGACAAAATTTGATTTTTAGTGGCTACGAATAAAAAAATCGGCAACATAAATAAGCTTTATACATAAAAAGCCTAAAAATCAATATGTCGGGAAATGTATGCGAGATTAGTCGAAAATATAATATGTAATAAAAAATATTTTACTGTCTGATATGGAATGAAAGAAGCAAAATTGTCCAAGGCAAATAAACATTCATACATCTTCATCAAAATTGATACTTTCATATCTAACAATGCCATAAACACGAAGGATTTAATTAATTGATTCAAAATGATGACGTATGCTTAGAAACAATGCTTTTCAGTTAAAAATTAGTTCGTAGCACATGTGTGTAGGCATTTGGCCAGCATAAAAACTATCCACTTAAAGTGACATTACCGACAAATAAAAAGCATGTTTCGATCAATTTGTTTCATGGGTCTAAACAAACGACTTCGAAGCATCGCAGTTTCAGTTTTGTTTTTATAAAAATGATTAATTTATTTCTAAAAATGTGTAGCTTAATTAATTTTAAATTTGAGGATTCCGGAAAGTGCGGCCTTTTGAACCCGGTTTCTCGGGAGATCAAAATGTTTGGCTAAGGTTAAGCACCAATACATACACTGAGTTAAAATTTCAGCATGTTTTCATGATAGTATAGGCACAACAAAATTTTAACATTTTTCATAGTGAATTGAGAACTGATGTTAGGCATGTCAAGCCTGAACAAGCGAATACGTAAGAGTTTTTAGACTGTTTCGGTTTTTGTTAGGGCCACCAAAAGTTGGATGAAATGAAGCACTAACCGTCTTTTATCTATCCTTATTCGGTTTTCGTTAAAAACACAGCCTATCCCGACAACATTCGCTTTATACATTTTCACTTATAAGATTAAAAAATTCTCTACATATGAAGTAAATATAAACGCGCAATATGTTCACTGGATCAGAAATTGTTGCGCGATTTTTGTTAAGCAAATAATGTTATGAAGTATCACACATAGAGCTTTTAAATAATTCTGTAAAACTTGATTGACGATAGCTATTCAGGTTTACACTTATTTAAAATGTATAAAACAAAATGCTAAAGTTCATATAACATGTCGAGATATTTCAAGTTATCCCATTTGTTACCTTAACTCGTACCTAATTTAGTTTAATACATTTTTGAGGTCATTAGCCCAACAATTTTAAATTATTTTCATAATTTTGGTAAATATTGTGAAAAACCTGATTACAGGTAAAACATTTTATTGTGCAAAATTTGAACTATTTAAAGCTGTTTACATTATGGAAAAGTAAATAAACCAATGCTTTTGAAAACTGACAATAATCTCCGCAAAATGTGCACAGAAAAACGTTTACAACAAAAATTAATAAAGATACAACGATTTACCCAACTTTTTCGAGCATGATATCAGTCATAAGGTTGGTGCCGAAGATATTTCTTGATGTTAGAATTTTCATTTATATTTCTTACTATTAAACCAAGTCGTCTCGTAGTTTGGTCCAGTGGTACAAAATTCAGTGATATTATTTGGCCTTCATCCCAAAACCACGAAATCATCTTTATATCCATAGAAGTTGGCCTAACTAATTGAAATTGGATTTCGACATTGTTATACGGCACTTCTTTATTACGTACTCAGCGCCGGAACAGCACACGCGCGTTTTCGAACACATAATATTATTTCGAATGGGTCATTGAAGGTTCCTTCAATGACAATTCTAAAAAGAGATACTCCGGTATTCCAAGACATATGAAGGAGGCTTTCCAAAACTGTTACTTCATATAGATTTATTCGGTAAATTGAATCCCCTCTCGGATGCTTGCTCGAGATCGATAATCTCAAAACACTTTTCCAGAGTGATTCTCATTGTCATTGTACAGAGTTTATTTAGTTGATCGACTGAGGCGAAAGTAACATCGATAATATTTTCATGCCGTGTTTAATAGGACGATGCGGTAATTCTCATAATACTCTCAATTTTTCGTTTCCGTCTCTAAAGGCTGTGGATATACGGTGGGAATTTTTAGTTAAAAGAATTGCGTGATTTACCTATGTTAGCAACGAGGCCGATGTTTTTAACATAATTCATCAAATGAGTCCGTTTTTTTGGCGCAGAAGTTTAATCATTTCTTTACTGGTGCGGAAATTTTCCATTCGGGGACTTTAGTGTTCGAAGCAAATTATTTAGAAGTTGCTTCTGTTTGTTTTCAACGTATTCATTACGAGATCTCAGAGGTCGTTTGTTGATTCTACTACTGTTATTGGATTTTATAGCTCGTGGTCAATGTTGTGCCGATTCAGATTCTCGGTTCTAACGTTGTTTTTTGTTAACTGTTAAATGTTGATATGAAAAATTGCTTACAGTGAGACATTTTAAATCCAACCCACCCTATAGTATCCCAATTTAACATCACCAAAATTCAAGCCACTGCAGGAATGTATGCAAGATGGAAAACTACATTCCCTATCTCGCTGCAGACCAACCTATTGGCCAATCGATATACTGAAAATTCCCGATGTTATACAAACTATCACCTAACACTTGCCGATATTAACACTGAGCATACGAGTCTAAAATAGACAAACCAATCGGACTCAATTGAAATCCTCAGAAACAAGGAAGTGTTTATTGAGAATGCTACTTATCGATAGAAAGCTGAAATCGCTTACGCAATTATTTCGTTCGATTAGCCTCCACTGGGCAAGAAGCGAATGCAGATAAAGCAAATTTATTCGCCAACATTTAGTTAAGGTATATCCAACGAACGAACAAGACGAAGCTTCGAAATTTCAACCAATTAGGTATAAATGGCGTGAAGTAAAGTTGATTCATGAAAATATAAATTCCAAAAAGACATCTGATCATGATCTAATTTACCAAAATATATTTAAAGAACTTTCTGAAATATGTATCGAATTGCAAATTTTCATTTTCCAAGCTGTAATGAATACCGGTTATTTTCGTGAAACTTGAACATTTCGCAGGCCAATGATCCATAAACCACGTAGGTATGAATCAAAAGTAGACTCGTATCATCAGTTCAGTTTACTGTGGCACTATTCTGGCTTTCCCTGGTTATGGGGAATTGGGAAAAATATTTTTATAACTTTTTTGATTGAATTGTATTTTTCTGGCCTACTGATGATTTCAGGTTGGTGTAAATATTTTAGAAAACAAAGTGGAATGAGGAACTTTTATTCCATAAACATTTTATTGGGAAAAATAATTTCCCAATTTAACTTTATTTCTTAAATATTTACACCAAACTCATTGCATCAGTAGACCATAAAAACAACAATTCAAACAAAAATGCTACGAAAATATTTTTCCCAATTCCTTATTCCTAGGGAAAGCCAGAATAGTGACTCTGGGGTGATTCTGGCAAATACAACATTATCAAGTATTACGTGTGCAAGTAGAAACTCTGCTTTTTTGGTCAAATTCAACTTTATTGAAAATATAAATAGAAACTTGGTGGTTTCGAAACAAAATGACATCGCTCTGAATAAGTGGTAATCAGAGGGAGCCAAGTTGTCATGCTGCAATATCACCTTCCGCCTTCCTTCGCCCGTAAATGGTCTTTCTTCCTCCAGAGCATCACTTAATTTGATCAATTGGGCCTGGTAACGTTCAGTTGTAACAGTTTAACCAGGTTCCAGAAGCTCGTAGTAAATGAATTAAAAGAGTAAGTAAAAAAATTGTTTCTTTTGTACCGAGAAAGCAAATTCATACAGTTGTTAACTCTTCGGTTTTTGTATTCTTCGACCAGTTTATGACGAGACCATTTTCCTTCTGTATTTTTCCCATTGCATGCAATCGAAGTATATAATATTGCTTGGTGAGTAACTCCTAACTGTTCTGCAAGCTCTTTTTGGGTTTGACACGGATTTTCATCCAGTAAAACTTGAAGTTCTTCGTCTTCAAATTGTTTTACTACATCTGGATCGTCCTCAAGACTTAAATTGCTATTAAAATCTTGCAAACTACTTTTTTACTGTTGAATGACTTTCAGAATGTTCTGAATTGTCTTCTGCTTTTTTCACAAGAGATTATTGGGCGAAAAAATATTTGGAATGAATGAATGAACAAGTATGAATTCGGCCGAAGACTAAAATTGCAATGACTAACAGAATATTCACTCAAAGTCGAATTAACTAATTCCATAGATTGAGCAGCATTTTTTTCATTTGAAACCAGAATAGAATGCAATGATGTAAATGTTGCTTATCGACATTCATCTTTTAAAATTGATGCACACAGAACGACAGCTTGTAAATGTCTGAAACTTATGTCATAAAAACAGCAATGACTAACTTCCAACTACCGGTTATTTCGCGTGTGGCGTTCATTCTGTCATTCGTGTTATGACAGAAAATTAGTTTAATGTTTGAAATTTACGAAATGTGTTGCTTTATGCTTGAATAAAATTGAAAAATATAGAAAACTTAGTTTCAAAGCGATGAGTGTTTACTGTAAGAAGTGTACGTGGAAAACTCATTAGAAACGAAATGTCTACATACATGACAATTTGTGAATTGATTTGTGAAGCAAATTCGTGAAACTGGATTGTTATTGGATAAACCAACACATTTACAGTGCCAGTCGAGAACATTGCAGCTGTTGCTCTGAATGTGTCTGAGCATCCATCAACATCAACTCGCCATCGTGCTCAGGAATTAAACATGCAGTTCTGTGGTGAGAATTTTGCATAAAGACCTCGGTATGAAGGCGTACAAAGTTCAATTAGTGCAGGAGCTGAAATGGCCATCCGTAATTCTTTCGGTTCGCTAATTGGGCTGTAGAACGCTTGGAAGAAAATGAGTATTTTTACCGAAAAAATGATCTTTTTCGGCGAAGTTCATTTTCACCTCGGAGACTACGTCAACAAGCAAAATTGTCGCATTTGGGGCTCAGGAAATCCACACGTAACCATGGAGAAGCCGATGCATCCGCAACCAGTGACTGCGTTTGGTGTGGATTTTGGGCGGCATCATTAGCCTGTTTTTTTCGAAAATGAGCAAGGAGCCACCCTTACAGTCAATGGGAAGCGTTACCGAGCCATGATAAACGAGTTCTTATTACCCAGAATTCAAGAGTAGGACACACACGACATTTGGTTTCAACAGACAGCAAACGCAACAATCGTCTTTTGTACACTGTCTTCGGGGATCGAATAATCAGCTGTAACGGAAATGTTAATTGACCACCACGCAGCTGCGATTTGACTCCGTTGGACTTTTTTTTGTCGGGAGCCGTTAAGGAAAAGTGTTACGCTAATCATCCAGAGACTATCCAAGACTTGAAAGATCAAATCGAAGCTGTCATTGACGAGACAGGAGCCTAAACTCAGCCGTGGAAGTCATTTGAATGAAATTGTTCCATACTAATTGGCAATGTATACTTTTTCTATAAAACAACTCGCTTTAAAAATCGGTTCATTCGTCTTTGAATTAGAGCCAAATTAAATTGCAAGTGTTAGATGGGCTACCCTTTATACCCAAATTGGCGGGTGATTTAGATGCCTGCAAATATATTTTAATATTTTAATGCAACCAACTTCAGAGCCGAGTTTTTACTTGCACATAAGAATAAGACAATATTACAAATGATTTTAGGTTCTTTCTAATGGAACTCTTCTTTCAATTTCAGTTTAGTTTGAATAAAAATAAATTACTTTCTTTTTGTTTAAATTTAGTTGTCCGTTGTTGTCTAGTATATAGCAGACTTCTTCAATTCAAAATTTTTATCTGAGTACTTGAAATACGAAAATTGCACAACTAAAACGAAATGTATGTTTTTGGTTGTGTAAGTTAGATCGATTGGTGGATCGACAGGTTTGTTGTAAGGGATTAAATAAATACCAGACAAAATGTCATGATGAATTTAGAATTTAATTTTGAGTCAACTATGCAACGTATGGTTATCTACTCAATAAATATATATTTAATAATTTGATTAAATTTATTAGAACCAATGACTATAGAAAATGCATTAGAAAATTGTATCATCATGACAATGAAAACTGACGCCTAATCATCATAGAAAAAATTGAAAACATCATCATAAATGAGTATGAATAAAAACAATGATTTTCTATTTCTAGAATAAATGCGTCAAGGCTAGGCATAACATAATTTTTGATAAAATTACAATCCGCACCATTTCAACCAATGCTATCAGCTATATTATTTACCATGACTTTGAATTAATTTTTTTTATCAACAAAATATATTTTTATATAACCTAATATGTTAACAAGATGTCTTTTAAATTTAGATAATACGTTCGAGTACGAACACTCTATGTAGAGACCGATTTAATTATACATTACTTATTACTACAATAAATTATATTGTGCTGAAGGTTTTTACTGAAGTATATCAAACACCGTGTAATGTAAATGAGCTTATATCGTCGTTATTAGGTGTAAAGTTCAAAAACCAGACATGTGATATATAAACAAAATTTAACTCAAATATACAGTGTTGGATTTTTTAAGACCCCTCAGAGATTAATTAATATCTTGATATCATAATAATTCGATGCAAGGTAAAGATCGTACATGATGTAATTCTTACATAGTTATAAAGATTTAAAATACATTTGTACTCTGTATGTTACTGACGAGTTTACACAAAACTATAAATTGTTCTAGGCGTGCTAGTAGCCCGTTTACTTATCTTGTGTAGTTGTACTGAGTATGACTTGCAAGTAAATATCATCTTGGGTGGGTCTTTTTTATTTGTTCGAACTGATTTTTTAAACGATAAGCCGATAACAACAATATTATACTATTTATTTGGCTGCACGGCTGCGTTTCTGCGGCTGGAAATCTATTTATTATATTTGACATAGAGGATATTGAATGCATTTAATATGCCGTGTACACTCAAATGTTGTTTTCAAAATCATGTATTAAGATTTTGGTCTTTCGTATATTTTTTTTAATTTTCACCTAATTAGATGCCGGTTTGGTGATTTTTGTTGTATTTTTTGATATATTTTTTTTCGGCATGTAACCAAATTTATCATACAATTTTTGAATATTATCGGCTTTCTGAGTTATGAGTTGAGCTCTTTATTATAAAAAAAAAATGAATTTTGGACTAAAACGTAAACATTATGATGTAGACAAATAAAATACACCCTGTGTACTAATTAGTTTAATTTTTTTCCAGTTGTCGTTTTAATTATTATATTGTGCAATAATTATCTAAGATTAAGAGTATAAGAGACAAACTTGGCCTTAGAATTTTTATTTTCTTGCAAGTAATGGTTGAATGTAAATTTAAAATGTATTCATGGCTTGGAAGTTTTGAGTTATTAGTTTCTTGTGCTAATTATTTTAATTAAAATGTGATTTGATGATTGATTGATTGGTTGCGAGTGCACGGCCAAGTTTACTAAACAAGATCTCCTGGAAGGCCGGGTGGCATTGTGCACTGCGCCGAAAAAACCGGTACATTTTTTCGAAAAAATATTCAGACTGAACGCTTGTAGTTTGGTTAGGATTTAATGCGTTTCACGTCAATTTGTTTATAAAACTATTTTAATTGATCAAACGAATATGATTGTATGGAAAATTGAGGTATCGGAGGAGGGAAATTTATAAAGTTGCATAACAGCGGTGTTGCCTGATTCCTGTTTATATTAAATTTTAGTTCTAATTAATATTTTTTAGGAAGCATGCAATTTTCATGACTTTTGTGGAAGAAGTCAAGGTAGGCATCACTCGCTATAACCGGGTTTGCTAATGAATTTGATATTTCAGTGGTTGTTGGAATTTTTGAAATTATAAATGGGTTGGAGACTACAGAATAAAATTTAAATGCAGACAAATATTGCTGTATTTAGATAGTTTTTGTATTTTCGAGGTTCATGGCACTTCTTTAATTGAATTATTTTCTAGGTTGAACGGGAGACTGTAAATTGGTAAATGTTTTGGTTAGCTTGTTCTAAGTTGGATAAATAATTATTGCTGGTTATCAATTATATGGGTGGAGGAAATGGTTAATCACTCATAATAATGAAGTTTTATTTCAGGAAATTTACCAACTAAAATTTTTTAGGATCTTGATTGCTGATTATTTATATTCAGGAAACAGAAATTATTGTGTCGTCTTGTGCTTGTGCTTTACTAACTGTTGACTACTTAGGTGTCTGTAACCGGGTCACGTCTATCATATCTAATAAACTGAATTCCGTTTTGTTATATGTGTAAGGGGTGTACGGTAGGCCCGGTGTATCCGGGATCCTTGCTTAGTCTTGGCTGTACATCCTAATAAATCAATCAATAAATTTAAAATTCACCTACAATTTTGATAGAATATTTACTATCGCAAAATGTTCAAATATCTAACAGTAGGAATTAGATAATTATTAAATAGATTTTCTTAATTTTTTCGGATATCGTATGAGTTTCACTTAGATAGGTTATTGTTTTGTACTCTTAATCTTATTTAAATGGAAAAGAAAAATTTGTTCATTGCTTATTCAGGAGCAAATAGTTAATCTAATTTATGGTTGGTGCTGATTAATGACTTATATTCGGGTGTGATAATATTTTAAAAATGGATTGGAATAATAAAATTAATTTAATCTGGATTTAGGAAAGGATTCCGGAATTAATAGTATCTATGCATCTCAATTTAATAACCAATTTAATTTCTTGGACATTGGTGTTTGGGAAGCAGTTTTGTTGGTTAAACTTTCGAATATTGTAAAGTGAAGTGGTAGTCATTAATCTTAAGTTAATCTACAGGAAATATTTTGGAAGGCGACCCAGTTATTAACTATTTAAATTTAGTATTTAGTTATAATAAGTTATTATAAGTTAAACAGTTTACTTATTCTTGGTAAAGCAGTTAATCTATTTTAAGAGTGGTGCTGGTTAGATACGGATACTCCGGGTGTTAGTGTTTAAAACTGGTTTATAATAATAAAATTTAAATTAAATATTGGCTGTTAGGGAAAGAATTCCGGATCCAATAGCACTTATCAGCAAATAATTCAAATTCTAACAATATATTGACTCCAGGAGTTAAGCATTCTGGAAGCGGTTTTGATGGCTATACTTAACTAAAGTATTTCAAAATAATAATTAATTTCAGATGCGGTTCAAAGGGAAGCTGACACAATTTGAAAGAGTCTGCAACCGGGCCAGGTCTGTCACATCTACTGTTGGTTGTGCATTCAAATCAAATCAAAATTTATTAATCCTATTTAATTAATGATGAATTTACATTTCAGCTTTAGAGGCAGATGAATAATAGAATTTTTAATGTAGGTTTATTTTAGGTGCTGTTTCCAAGAAGCAATTGTTGATGGTCATTAAAACTTTTATCCCTTGTATTGTCTTGTGTTGTACGATCAAGGTTCTTGTAACCGAGTCGCTCTGCCAAAAAAAAACCTTTCCTATCCTTATCATTGCCTACCTTATCGGCTATTTCTAGGTGTCTGTAACCGGGCTGATTCAGTCCCATCCAATTAACCTGTCTAATCCCTCGGTTTTGTTATATGTAAAAGGAGTGTACGGTGGGCCCGGCGTCTCCCGGGAGATCTTGTCTAAGAACTTGGTCGTGCATTCAAAATCAATCAATCAATCAAAAAGACTGAACGCTTGTAGTTTGGTGAAATAACACCTTTAAAAAAATAAATTCGTTTCTAATTAACGGAAATTTTCTTTTCTTTTCGATACTGGAATCTGTGTTATTTTATTTTGTTTTTTATGACCTTTTTGAGTAAATTAAAAATTGTCTAAAAGAAAAAAATATGCTGCTGTTTGAGAGTAACGTGAAACCATCCTCCGCGAAGTCCAGATTTAAATTCTAGACGAGTTCTATGTCTGGGATATTTTACAACGGCGTGTAAGAAAACGGACAAGGCAACCAACAAATTTGCAGGAACTCTGAGATGCTTTACAAGAAGAATGGCAACAAATCACCATGTAACAAATACACAATGTTTTAAATATAACACGGCGTATTTATGAAGTAATGCGAGCTAGAGGAGGTAACACGTAATATTGAAAATTCCATTTTGTTCATATATTTTCAAATTGAATAAAGTACCTTTTGAAATAAATCACATTTTTTACTGTAAAAACTTATTTTCTCTTTGATCTTGACCACCAAAATTACGCCTGATATGAATTTCCACAGCATCATTTTCAAGGTTTCTAAATTCTCTATAAAATGGCTAATTTGGATTTGGGAATGAAATACCGAGCAAGTTCGTTTACACTCTCAAACAGTAGCATATTTTTTTCATTTAGACAATTTTTATTTTACTTAAAACGTAAAAAATAAAATAAAACGGATACCAGTATCGAAAATAAGAGAAAATGTCATTCCTTTGTATTTATTTAAAAAAAAATTCGTTCCGTTTTTTTCGCGCAATGTATATCAAAACCGAAGGATAGGAAAGCAGAGTTAGTTATACAGGCTTGGTATGACGGACGATTACAGACGTCTAATAATGTCAATAGTTTTTTTTATTTTCTAATTATTTAATTGTTCAAGGAGTCTTAAAGACACTCTTAAATGGCAAACAATTTGTTTCTATAAATCTTTACTAGCGTAAAAAAGCGTTGTACTATGAGGGCTGTCGGAAAATTTGCGACCTCAACATGAAGTTGGCAGCACTCATCTACAAAAGTGGAGGAGAGTGTTTGCGAATGCGTTGAATGGTACTCAGCGAAATATCAGCCATTTTTTACGCGCAGTTGTTGTTTAACAATCGTTTGAGTGAGTCGATGTGAGTGTTTTTGTGAAAATGGAAGAAATCGAGTATTGAACTATTATTAACTATTTATTTTTGAAAGGCAATACTACGCCTCCACAAATGAAAGACGAGTTGGACACTGTAGTCTACGGGTACTCTGCCGCACCATTTACTACATTGAAATTTTGGACAGCTGAATTTAAATGTGGTCATTCCAGCTTGAGTGACGATGAACGTTTGGGACGTCGAAAAACTGCAACCACTGACGATAACATCGCCCAAGTTTACCAAATGGTGCTAGTCAACCGTCGAATTAAAGTTAGAAAGATAAAGAGGCTATGGATATGTCAAAGAACGTGTTTGTGACATATTGAATCAACATTTAGGCAAGAGAAAGCTGTTCGCGCGTTGGATGCCGCGTTTGCTTACTATGGATCAAAAAGGTGTTCGAATGAACATTTCCAACGCTCAAAGTATTGGCGCCGGTTAATTACTGTTGATGAAACTTGGATACACCATTACACTCCAGAATCAAAAATACAATCAAAACACTAGATTGCCAAGGGCCGAATCGGCTTTTAAAAATACAAATCGGTTCCTTCAGCTGGGATGGTGATTGTTTTCTGGGACAGATCATACTTCGCATCATTACTTGATAAGCTGAGGACTTAAATTGCGGAAAAACCGGCACATTTGCAGAAGAAAAAATCTTGATCAATTAAGACAATGCGCCGAATACGAGCGAATACGGTTATTATAAATGATACCCGAATCATCTGTGAAACACCAGTCTTTCCTTAAATGATAAGCAAGCAATCAAACAGTACCTATTAGTGCTAAAATTAAACCAAGGAACTAGTCATAAAATATGCTACGAATTTTACTCTTTCAGCACCTGAATTGGATAGCATCCTATAGCTGCAACTAGAAAATAGCGCCTTTCTGTTAGTAGGAGAGCCTTCCGTTAGGTTCTGTCTTCAATGGTGCCGACTCCAAGGACGGTTTTATTGTACGATTTTGAAAAAGGAGAACGTGTCAGCATCAGATTGTTGCGATTCGTGATACGAGTCTAAGTTTTGTATTGTATTCGTATTGTATTTGTTTGTTAGAAATTCCCCAACTCGTTTGTCTTCGTTGATAAGAAGGCCCGGTTTGTTGGGTCCTGGTTTCCAATAGCCGTAGATGTCCCCGTCTCAAGCTAGATTGATTTATAATAAAATCAAATCAATCAAAGGCGTTCCAACACCAAAAGTGTAAACCAAAATTATATTTTTGGCACTTTTTAAAATAATCCGTTATTTAATTCGCTCTGTTCTTAGGTTCCCAATTATTTTTGTTGGTATGATTATCACTTTAAAATTTTAAAGAAGCCTTAACAAGTGACTTCCAATACAATTATGCTACTGAATTTATTTTAATATTTAATAACAAAATCGATAAACGTAATGTTATAAATATTTCCCACACTATATCCTGAAATTATATTTTTCTCTACTTATGAAAATATTCATTTTTTTTTGGTTTAGTATTGTGATAATTAAATTCTTGAATGAATTAACTTCTTTTTTATTTCAATGATATCATCAAATTGACTAAATTCCAAAAGTACAAAATTTACAGATGAAATATTATTAAAATCGTTTTTATAAAATTAGTATTTTTAAGTTTTAGATTCGATATCAGATATTCCATTGGGTTGGTCTTCAAATGTTCACATTTAATAAAAACTGTATTTTACATCACATAAATACATAGTCGTACCGTATACATCCAAATCGGATTGATTTGTTATTGATCGTACGTAATATTTAAATTATGATGTCATTAATCAAATGTGTACTCAATTATTTATTGAGTTCTAGTGAATTCGTGAATAAAAATTGATTAAACATTGGATACTGTTCATCAAATTGTGAATATGCCGCCGACCAAGATACACAGATTGAGAATCCAGAATATTTTTCTGCAGTTTAATTTAGGCAATAGTTCTAAATTTGAAACGATTATGCAATCTTTTCAGTATACTTTTTGAATTTTTTTAACACATGACTAACATCAATTTTTTTTTATATTTTAGGTGGACCATATGCGGCGTTCGGTGGG
This sequence comes from Nephrotoma guestfalica, assembly GCA_963691935.1. Classification (NCBI taxonomy): domain Eukaryota; kingdom Metazoa; phylum Arthropoda; class Insecta; order Diptera; family Tipulidae; genus Nephrotoma; species Nephrotoma guestfalica. The sequence goes on from OY829915.1 coordinate 57,757,927, forward strand.
CGAGATGCATCCAGAGGTCTAGCCACATTTAGCGTAACAAGTTCAGACGCAGAATATGATGATCTAAGTGATTTAAATTCAATGGAAATGGATTCAGTCAGAGAATGGGAAATGCAATTTAAAGGTTTGTGATTATTATGGCTGTGCTGAATTTCATTTATGTGTTGTATTTGTTGATAAAATGATAATGCGCGTTCAAATGTAAATAATATAGGTATATGTAAACAAAACACACAAAATTATCACCAAGGAAATAAAACATATGAGCTCTCGTGATATTTAAAATAATGAACCAATTTTTTGCACATTGTCGCGAGTTGAGTACATGTAATTTTAGAAAATATTTACAAATTTCATTATCAATATTAGTAATGAAATAACTATTCTGGCACATATTTAATGGTAGAGCACTGTGAAGGTCGTAAACATTGTTTAGGGTTTTATCAATACGAAATTTACCTAAACTACTTAATGGTTAATATTTATTTGATTTAAAAATAATTTACCTCGTTAGACATCACAAAACAAATATAGCTTTTGCTATGTAAAGAATATATTTTTTGATTGATATTCAAAATAAGGTTAATTTGTATAATTTAAAATGAGTCGCTTGAATATTTTCAATATATACAGTTTATCTTAAGTATTAACATTATAAAAAACAACTCAGTCTATTTGTATAGGTTATCTGGTCGTTGCACCATCGGACCGATAGACCAAGCAAACATACAAGAACATAAGAGAAGTTGAGAGAAAAAGTTTTAATCAGGAATGCAAATAAACTAGGCGATGCTGCGATGCTAAACCTTTTTAATTTATGGTTGAATAAAGTAACTTCTAAACATATACAGGGTGGCTGACACGAAGTGTTATCAAACGCCACAGAATTTTTATTTTTTGATGAATTTTATTGAATCAAAGTAAAAAATGTTCACAAATATTTAAATTTTCGAATTGCATTAGTAGTTTTCGATTTGGCCACCATTAGCCACGATTATGGCCTTCAAACGGCCGACAAAGCTACTGCATGCAGCACGAAAGTGGTTCTGCGGTATTTTGACCCATTCCCGACGAAGAGCTTGCTTGAGATGGTCGACACTTTGGTATTTTTTTTGTCCCAACCTTGCTCTTCAAAATACCCCAAACCGAGAAATTTAGCGGATTTGCGTCCGGTGAATTTGGTGGTCATTGGGCAGTGGAAATGAACCGCGGAACGTTGTTTCTCAGCCAATCTTAAGACGCGCGCTTTATGACTCGGCGCCGAGTCCTGTTGAAATGTCCAGGCTCTGCGGCCGAAATGTATTTGTACCCAAGGCTTAAACGCTCCCTCCAACACATGATCCCGATAAATTTGAGCATTTATCTTGATGCCACGGTCCAAAAAAACGAACGGCTTTCGGCCGTTATGGCGGCCCAAACCATCACCATCGGTGGCGCTTGGTTTCGAGTGGCAATCCGTTGGTCCAAATTTTCAGTAGAACGGCCGGGCAAGTAAATCAGGTCGTTTTGCTTGTTCACATATTGCTCAATAACGAACGATGATTCATCGGAGAAAACCAAATTCGGCAAATCACCACTTTCGTGCAAGCGTAACAACTCCTTTGCTCTTTCTACTCTAACTTTTTTTGAGCATCGGTTATACCATGCGTTTTATGGAATTTCAGAGCCTTTAGTCCAAGATGATCTTTCAATATGTGCTGCATCCGTTCGAGCGAAATGTTCGCCTCACGAGCCATTTTTCTGCCACTACGGCGCGGATTCCGAGCCAATTTGGCCTTCACCTTCCGAATGATATCCGGCGATGTTGCAGTGCGTTTCGGTCCACCACCAGGGCGTTTTGCAATGCTGCCAGTATCGTTATAACGATTTATGGTGCGATACACAAACATTTTATTCACATGCAGATGTTTTAACTGGTTAACAATCTGCGACTGTGGTTTTCCAGCCAACTATAGAGCAAACACACTATTACGCTTAAATTCCATTGCGGATAACTTTTTTTCTAAATATTTCCCACTAAAATGCTTTGGTACGCTTGTAAACAATGGAATGAACTGTCATTAGTGTAAATGTGAGCGCTCTGTCATCACTGGTTTGACAGCAATGACAGTCTGAAGTTGGTAACACTTCGTGTCAGTCACCCGGTAGTATTTAATTAACATTATGTATAGAATTGTAAATTTATAATTTATTATTTACTAACGGAATTAGACATTTCTAACTCGGGTTCGCGAGATTTGTATGAAATATAAATTATTAAGAGTTACAAAGTACCCTTTAGATTGAATTAATAGTCATAATCGTCATTTTTAAATTTCGTAACAATAAAATAGGTAGATAATTATTCGATTTTGAACCTGCCTCTAAACTTGTTACATTATATCCTAGTTACAATAATTCTAACAATTTTTTATTTTAACATTATAAAAGTTACCTCGGATTATTATTTTTTCTCCTTCTGTCAAGATCAAAAAATTACTTTCTATTGCAGGTTATACTCATCTACCTATGGTGTAAAAATCTCTACTTGGTTTGAAGAATTTGAAATTGTTGCTAGAAAACGTTGAACGGAAGGAAATATTATGGCTTCCCAATTTTTCATAGTTTGCTCGTTAAAGATAAGATAAGATAATTAAATTTTAAAATAATAGCTCAATCGAAAACAAGATTTTTCGGTATTCACAGACTTCCTAGTGATATATATCAGGATTATAGCCATGTAATCAAGTACTGGCTGCACTAAGATCATTTTATAAGAGCAAAAATTATTGCTCAATCATCGCCTCTCCATTCTCTTACATCTCCATAAGGAAAAATTTGCTTCATGGAAAAACTTTGTTTGAAGTTAAAAAATTGTGTATGTATATTCGAAAAACGTTTCGGAAATTTCATGCACTCTTTCAAATAAAGAGTTTAGTCAATCGCATCCAGTACACTGTCTTATTTTGTGAGGTCTGCTACGGAAACAAATTCTAATAATTCCATATTTAATATTTATTGTAAAAAATGACCTCTGGCTTTTTACTTTAGTATGGCAGGAAAAATTATTTGAACTAAAATGAATTAAACTAAAGTGGAAATTTCCCGTTGTAATAATCCATCGTTTTCAGGTGAAGCCACTTCTCAACACTGAACTGAAAATATTGATTGATTGATTGCAATGTATGACCAGGCAGTCTAGTGAGACTTCCGGATGACGCCGGGCCCGCCATATATTTTTTTTACATTTAACAAGATGGAACGATAGAATAGGCATGTTAATAAGACCGATTTGACCCGGTTACAGACACCTAAGTAGTCAATTGTTAGTTGAACATATAATGTAAGGCGGTTAGCACAAAACAGCACAATTATTTTTGGTTTTTGGATACTCGTATAACTATTCAGCAATCAGCATCCTAAAAAAATTTATAATTAAATGTTCCTGAAATAAAACGTCATTATTATGAGTTAAAGATTCATTATTTAGAATAATGTTCGGCATAATTAAATTATACTTGAATAAATTAAATGAAATGTACTGATTAGTATTAACTAAATTAATTTGATTCTCTTAAAACAAATTAAACCAAAATAAAATAAATCAAATCCAAGTTTTTGTACCAAAGCAAAGCAGGAAAGGAAAGCACGAGCTTGCTATTTTCAAGGATAGAACCTTTGTGAATTTGTTGATTTAATGGATTTATTTATAAAAATAGTTTTAAAAAATATATATTTGTGCAAGTATAACTTAACCCTACATATTTTCTTTACATTCGCGAATATTTTGTAGCATGGTTTCTACTTATTTTTTTGTGTAAGCTTATCGAAACAAAATATCAAGAGATTTATTATGCGGAAATCCCATACCCCAGTCTGGTGTCTTTAAAATATGTCAAAAGTACCAGAACACCGGTACAGTCAAATCGTTGTATGGTGGTGAAAGGAAACCTAAAATTACTAAACATCAAAAGAGACTAATGAAACGAAAAATAAATACCGTTCCAAATGCATCGGCTCTAGAATTGAAGGAGTGCTAGAAAATAGAAGCTTCAGTATGGTCTCCAAAAAACATCGGGACAAGAAGTCATGAGTCAAAATTGAAAATGGTAAATTCAAAAAAACACAAAAGGGTTTGGTGCCGCCAATCAGATCGTCTGAAGCCCAACTTTATTACGCCTACTGTAAAACATGGTGGAGGATCCTTAATGATTTGGGGTTGCTTAAGACGGGGCAATCATAAGTCAATTTATTAAGCATACATTTGGATGAATCTGCTCACAAAATGAGTCTTTTACCTTCCAACAGGATAACGATCCCAAACATACCTCAAAAATTGCAACCAAATCCTTCAATGATAATTCTATTAAAAAATTGGTATGATCGTCTCAATCGCCAGATTTTAATCCAATAGAACACCTCTGGCCGATTTTGGATTCAAAAGTTGAAATGGAGGAAAGGACCAACGTGATTATCTTTTGGGAAGAAAGATTCGATGGAACATGTCCCTACATACTAAAAAACCTCACACATAACATGAAATGACTGGAAGCAGTAATAGCTAATAAAGGAGGGTTGTGCGTGGTTGTGGCTGTGCATGTTATGGCTTGTGCGTGGAGAAACATTTGCGATGATGTGATCTGTGTGTGCTTACGATGGACGTAAAACGTAAAAACTCATATTTGTTCTGTTATACTTCCAGTATAAAGCTTTTACAATTTTGAACATTGTTTACATATTATATAAATATGTCTCTTGTGTCAATAAGCCACGTACATTACAGCATGCCGAATGTTAATCTCCATACAAACCCTTGGTCAAGACATCTGGTCCGTTGTTACCGGTCGAATAACAACATTCCTCAATTCAATTCAACTCGCTCTCGCACTTCATGATGCCTAATATTAGTTGTACCAAGATCGATATCACTCTTATAATCACACAAAATTTCCACTGGCGGGCTCACAGTTTGAAATAAGGCAACGGTTTGTTGATTTTACTGTTCAACGAAAGTCGACCAGCTTGTGTCATAAATACGGAGCCGGTAATTGATTGTCTCTCATAGATGTCACCAGGCCAATCAACATCACAATACTTATGAGATCTGAGTTTCCATGTTTTGTGAATTCATTTACACTTGGCTTTCTCTTTTTATATCACAGAATTCTCTTAACTGCTTTCCAATGTTATTTCCCAGGATTGCTATTAAAACGGCTCATCATATTAAGTGCATGTGCAATATCAGATTTGGTACGTTGAGCAGCGTACAAAATGCTTCCAACGGCTTATTGATACGGGATGCAGTTCATTTCATCAATTCCACTTTGGTTTTTCGGGCACATTTCTTTTGATAGTTTTAAGTTTATATCACAAGTATAGAATTACAATCGGACATAATGAATTTGGCTGACACTTCATTGATATATTTCTTCTGATTGTCTAGGTCCAACTTTACTTTATTTTTCAGAGCACAATTACTAAATAGTAGCAAATCATCCACATAAACAGCTAGAAATATTATGTTTAATTTAAGTATATTATAGTACATACTTAAATAAAACTTTGTCTACTTTAACATTCCAAATTCGCTGGTTTGTTTCAATCCATAAAGCACATTTTTTAATTTGCTGCCATTTTTTATTTTTCCGCTAATTTGTGCCAATACTATAGCCAATGGGTTGCACCATATAAATTTCTTCATTTAAATCGCCTTGTAAAAATGCTGTGACTGCATCCATGTGACCAATGTCAAGATCAAATTTAGCAGCCAATGCCATCAGATAAGGTGTGGATGTATATCGAACAATTGGTGAATAAGTTTTCCTGTAATCTATCTATCATCCTTTTATGAACACATCCTTTGATCATGCTTTCTTCAGACGTGCTTTGTATCGTAGTTTACCAGATGCGTCGGTTTTAGTTTTTACAATCCACTTGCAATCAATTGCTTTTCGGTCCAAAGGTAGATTCTCAATGTCCATATTTCATTATCCAAAAGCAAGTCATATTCCCGTTTCATGGCTTCTCAGCAAAAATTTTCATCAGATCGAGTCTATACTTCCAGTACAGTCGATGGGTCAGGTAATTTGCTTATATTAACTTTCATAACAAAATTATTAAAGTTTTTAGGTAATGTAGTTGTTCTTGATGAACGTCGTTGATTTTTCGGTAATAGCTTGATCGTCTGTATTTTGCTCGTTTTCATTTGAATAACCATAAAAACCACTTCTAGATTCAGATGTTTCATACCAATCATCATCTTCAGTGGTAATTTGATTTGGATTCTCATCAAAATAAATTTAAGAATTAGTAGGACCTCACACTTTGACGGTATTTTCCTCAGGTATTATGAAAAATTTTAATTTTTGATTCTTCTTTGATATCTTTAGTAGCTCCTTTACTATATTAATCAAAAGTTGAAATATCCTTATCAGTTTCAATAAACACAACATCTCGACTAGTAAATGCTTTTAGCGTTTCAGGCAGTTGGTATCCGTTTGTTCCTTTTGGATAACTCATAAAAATACAATCAATAGATTTAGCATGGCATTTTTTACGTTTTTGTTTCGGTACATGAGTAGTTTCACTTATTACTTATTTGTAATAAACGCAGCCGTTGAAACAGCTTCAGCCCTAAATTCTTACACGAATTTTGCAACAAATAATAAACAACGAGTTTTTTCCACAATGTTCGGGTTTGTCGTTCTGAGACGCCATTTTTTTTGTGTATACGGCACTGTTATTTGATGTTGAATACCAGATTCACGTAATAATTTATCAAGTGGTTGATATTCAGTACCACCATTGGTTCGTAAAATTTGTATTCGTTGTCCTGTTTCATTCTCAATAGCATTTTTAAAATTTAGAATCGATTAATACTTCATATTTTGATTTAAAAAAATACACAAACATAGTTATCGAACATAGTAACAAAATATCCACAAACGTTGAAATGTACAATTCGAAGGACTTTTGTTGCACGAGTTCCAGTATTTTTAAAAGGAGTTAAAGCATTTTTAACTTTTAAATACGCTTCAAATCGTCTTTTAATATATTCAGATAATTGTTTATCACAAATTGGAAGAGAATCAATCTCTAATTGTTTCATGTATCGATAATTCATATGACCTAAACGATGATATCATAGAAATTATTAATTTCCAGGTTATTAACTGGCATGGATTTATTTACTTAAATGGGATCTGGAGCACACTTCAATATCACCTACTGCGGCATAAGTAGACGATCATCGTTTGCCACTACAATTTCACTCCCTGGAGGATCAGTGATATTCTGTTTCAATGCGTCGTGTATAGTCACGTGATGAAGTACCGGAATCAATGTACACTCATTTGCATGGTCTGCTGATCCATTTTTAAGACTAGCAAAAAATGAGGTTAAATTCTTCTTGCGGTTTTGTTGATTAGAATATCACTGATTAGTCTGATGATTTGACATGTTTGTTTTTATCATCTTTTTAATTTGGACAATTCTGAGATATATCTTCATAATTATTACAATCATAACATTTGAAAAATTACTTCAAGTTTTTGAATGCGAATTTTTATTAAATTTTTCATGTTGCAATTTTCACATCTTGAAGTAATTTTGTTTTGGTTGAAACCCCAATATTCTAAATACCAGACAGAGCTTACCAATATTGTATTTTCAATTTGGTTAAGAACTTTTAAGATAATAGTTGTTGTTATTAATGTGAATTCTTTCAATTATGTGAACTCTTGCTCTGACCTCTTTTAATATTGATTGAGATAAATATGTTGATATTAAATTATGATTACCCTGTTTTTACTTTTCTAAATAAGGTGCTTAGTCTAGTCGTCCCTAAAACATAATTGAATCATAACAAAATGAAAGCTTCTTTAATGTTATTTCTATAATTATACCTTAAACATAGAAAATTGAAAATATGTTGAATAGTGGTTTGGGGTAATAACGGGTGATTTTTTAAGAGCTTGAGAACTTTTTTTTAAAAAAAAACGCATAAAATTTGCAAAATCTCATCGGTTCTTTATTTGAAACGTTAGATTGGTCCATGACATTTACTTTTTGAAGATAATTTCATTTAAATGTTGACCGCGGCTGCGTCTTAGGTGGTCCATTCGGAAAGTCCAATTTTGGGCAACTTTTTCGAGCATTTCGGCCGGAATAGCCCGAATTTCTTCGGAAATGTTGTCTTCCAAAACTGGAATAGTTGCTGGCTTATTTCTGTAGACTTTAGACTTGACGTAGCCCCACAAAAAATAGTCTAAAGGCGTCAAATCGCATGATCTTGGTGCCCAACTTACCGGGCCATTTCTTGAGATGAATTGTTCTCCGAAGTTTTCCCTCAAAATGGCCATAGAATCGCGAGCTGTGTGGCATGTAGCGCCATCTTGTTGAAACCACATGTCAACTAAGTTCAGTTCTTCCATTTTTGGCAACAAAAAGTTTGTTAGCATCGAACGATAGCGATCGCCATTCACCGTAACGTTGCGTCCAACAGCATCTTTGAAAAAATACGGTCCAATGATTCCACCAGCGTACAAACCACACCAAACAGTGCATTTTTCGGGATGCATGGGCAGTTCTTGAACGGCTTCTGGTTGCTCTTCACTCCAAATGCGGCAATTTTGCTTATTTACGTAGCCATTCAACCAGAAATGAGCCTCATCGCTGAACAAAATTTGTCGATAAAAAAGCGGATTTTCTGCCAACTTTTCTAGGGCCCATTCACTGAAAATTCGACGTTGTGGCAGATCGTTCGGCTTCAGTTCTTGCAGGAGCTGTATTTTATACGGTTTTACACCAAGATCTTTGCGTAAAATCTTCCATGTCGTCGAATAACACAAACCCAATTGCTGCGAACGGCGACGAATCGACATTTCACGGTCTTCAGCAACACTCTCAGAAACAGACGCAATATTCTCTTCTGTACGCACTGTACGCATTCGTGTGGTTGGTTTAATGTCCAATAAAGTAAACTGAGTGCGAAACTTGGTCACAATCGCATTAATTGTTTGCTCACTTGGTCGATTATGTAGACCATAAATCGGACGTAAATCGCGAAACACTTTTCGAACCGAACACTGATTTTTGTAATATAATTCAATTATTTGCAAGCGTTGCTCGTTAGTAAGTCTATTCATTATGAAATGTCAAAGCATACTGAGCATCTTTCTCTTTGACACCTTGTCTGAAATCCCGCGTGATCTGTCAAATACTAATGCATGAAAATCCTAACCACAAAAAAATCACCCTTTACTACTACACTAATCTATACTTAGATATTATGTTAGGTATCTTTTATCATGCCGCCCAATATGCCGATTTATTGTATACGATACGACATTGTGCAAAATGAAAATTTAATAGATGATTCTGTTGTGAATTTTTATTATATACAGGATTTCATATACTGGTTTTAGGTGATTTTGTTTTATCGTAATGGTGTGAAAGGTCAGGTTTGTTTAATAAATATCGACGTAAAGAGACTTCTGCAATCTTAAAAATGGTTCGAATACAAATTTTCATTGATTTTTTTGTGCTATTTCTACTTTATTCCTACCATATCAATTTGATATTAAGGAAGAAGGTTTTTTTTATCTACTTCTGGTAAATGAATGGTTTCGGTCACGAAATGTGATTTATAAAAGGTGTTTTTTGTGTATGGCTTACGGTATAACGTTTAAATTATGTTCTAGTTCGGTGCTGCGTATCGAGCAAATAATTTTTTTTATTTAGAATATGTGTGTCGTTGCTATACCGTCTACTCGAATTAGCCCGTGAAAATCGATTTTCTAGTCTAATAAAATCGCAGAAAGGTGTGCACGACACACCAATAAATAATGTGCCAGAAACGGAAAAACTTCTAATCTTATTGAGGGAATAATCAAATGAAGGTCTAATCAGATAAATTGAGCATGTATAACGGAGGGTAATTTTTATATTTCTGTGCACAGATTTTTTGGTAGAAATTTTATACTGAAAGTTTTGAATTTTACTGTTGTTTAATGTACGTAGTAGATGCACAACATTTAATCGTAATATTGTTTGAAACAAACAGCGGAAAAATGTAATATTTATATTGGTACGTGTATGAAACAAAGATAACATTCCTAACTTTTTCTCTTAAATTTTCGAAAAAGTTGGGCCCCTGTTATTGTACTCTGGTGCATTTCCCGGGAAAAAAAGATTTATTGGGGAAATATAAAAAACAAACAAGATGCAGCCGTTAATCTCAGATGCTTATAAACATCATCAATCATTTTCATAATGTCGGTAAGCGTTAATACACGTACCA